>CAJJDO010000017.1:2515-567657 GCA_905183005.1 Paramecium pentaurelia | reverse complement strand
GGAACAAAGGCTGATATTTTTTTACCATTTTTCTTGAGTAATACTCTAACACACTTTCTGACAGCAGAGTTTGGTTATTTGGATTCACTAAAATAGAATATTATAAATTACACTCCAATTTTTTCAACAACCAATCCTTTAGCATGTGATGCACCCATAAATGGATTTTTATATCTTGATCCAATCATAGCCTTGTTATATTCTTTATCAGCCCATCTATTAACTCTTCTATGATCTTTGAGCTTTCTTCCAGCTCTCATACCTCTAGGTTTACCAACACCCATGATAAAAAAATAAAAAAAGATTTTATTTAATTTGTTTTTTCAAAAATATTCATTTTAAATATTATGAACCTCTTGGATGTAATAATTAAGCACCTTTTATTACATTTTATTCATATGTTGATGTTGTTCCTCCTCCATGAGTACCACTCTTTCTTACTTCAGTCTCTTTTGTGACTGTTACTTATCTTTTTTTTATTGCTTCTAATTATGTTTCAGCCATTGTCAACTTTTCTGCTAAATCTGAATTCTATTCATTCACTTATTTAAACTTTTTCTTCCATAATTCTACTTCTCCTTAAAGACTTATTATTTATGTTTCTGATTAAGAATAATTCTCACACATCATTTCCAATTCCCTTATACGAGCATCCAATTAATCTAATTCATTGTCTTTATCATGTAATAATTATTTCAAATTTAAAATCTCATTATCTCTCTATTAAATTTATTCATGACTCCCTGCTAAATCTTCAGATAATTCATTTATCTTCTTTTTCAACTATCTTATTTCTTCATCCAATCCTGAACTCTTTGAATTAGATTCTTAAAGTAACTTATATCTAGATTTCCAAGATTCCAAATCCTCTAACAATTATTTGTTTTATATTCTCATCTATTATTCTTAATTTCTTATCTCCTTATTTGCTTACATTAATTCATTAATCTAACTATCTAAATATTTAAATTACTCTTGTATCATCTTAAATATATGTAATTTATCCACTACTATTTTACAATCTCAATTTTTATATCTCTACTTGTAATTCATATACATGCATTTCTAGTCTTACTATTATTCATATAACTATTTAAATACAGCATTTCTCCTTCCATTTTTATTCAATATCCTCTTATGGTACTACTTAAAGGGGTCTTTCAAAATGATGAACATCTGCTCTATTTCCTTATCTGCTTTATTATCTTTCATATATATATCAATTAGTTACGTCTATATTTATTGATTTTATGTTGTCTATTGAAATGAACTAATTTATATATAAAATAAACTTACGGAATTGCTGCTTTAGGTGATCCATATTATTACAATTATTATGGGTATCCTTATTATCCATATTATTACATTTATCTCATTGATGGAGTCTAACTAAGACAAGAATATTTGGATAAATTACTTCATTTACAGTTAAATATTTTATATAATGAAATAAAAACACTATTTTTATTTTTAATTTCCTTAGTTATTAAAAATAAATTGAAATCTACATCCCAATCATTTTATTATAAATATATTATTCATCATAATTAAAAATATATGAATTATAACTAAATTATATTCCTAACAGTATTTTTACAGCAGCATATAAAAAATAATTATTATTAACAAGTAGATTCTGATTTCCTAAAATTCTCTAATGTAAGGACTGGAAGAGCAAGTCTATCTACTTTATAAGATAAGTTAGATATTTTAAAATCTTAATCTTTTAAATTAGAGGAATCCATAAAGAGTAGTTATAAAATATGACTTATTTCATGTAATTACCATAGGTATGCTTAGTAGGTTATAAAGAAATTTAGATTATAAGCTAAAAACTGTAAAGATGAGGATTTTTAATTGCACAGAGCTCATGATTAAATCAATCATTCATTGTTTTTTTAAGGACATTACAAATAATATGAATAATTAATATATATGAGTAATTAAAAATAGAAGTATACTATTTTTATTCTTAATTGAAGATTCATTTTTTTATGGATATTATAATATCTATATAAGAATACTTTGAGAATCATTCTAAATTATCACTATAATATTGTTTAAATTTCCCATGTTTATAAATAAATTATTGAATTTTGGAACAATTATCCAATTCTTTTATGAAAATCTAATGATAGTTTTGATTGGATAAGATTTGAAGATAGATGAATTTTTGTTATATAATAAATCTATATTATTCATAAATAAATATATATAAAATATATAGCATAAATAAATTTCATATAAGAAAGAAATCTAAAATTTATATTCAATATTAATAATATATGGACAAGAAACAATTAATAATAAGATGATACTATGATTAATGAGAATTATATTATAATGGTGAATGGTGGAAGGATTAAAAAAAGATTATGAATATAAATAATTAATTTAATGATGTATAAATAAATAAACAATATACACAGGAAAAGATTTAGATTGTTTTCAGCTACTACTTGAGCTGACGGTAAATGTTACCATTCTTCCTTATTTGTAATTACTTAAGGTTTTCAATTTACTAGTCATGATATTAGATTAGGATGTCAAATTTTCAATTCCCATTCTTCTTCTTCCTTTGAGAAATATATTTTATTCATATTTAGGTTCCTTTTTGAAAATCAATTGCTTGAGTTTATAGAACAATTTTTTGATGATGGAATATTCACTAATTAAGAATTTGACATGTTATTTGACATCTATGAATAATTGGAATAAGATCAAAGATGAAGTTAATGCAATTACACACCATCCAATCACAAGTTATGAGTCTTCATTTAATGATTTTGATTATTCATTAATAGCAAAACCTAAAATAAGGATTTCAGCAAGCCAAATTAAGATTTCAGATCCAATTTATTTAAATAATTCATCTTTATCTTCAAGTGGTTAAATTTTGATAAGATATAGAGCAAAAACAATATTAAGGATAGAAACTAATCCCACTTATAAACAAGGAGAGGAATAAAACATAACCAAACACATCATAAAGAGCATTTTTTTGATTAAGAGAATAATATTAAAATAATAAGTAAATGGATTTTTATCTAATTTAATTCCTTCATAAATAGCTCCAAAATTATCTAGACTAACTTTTTATTTAAATACAAATGATGGTTTAGACATAAAGTTTATAGCCATAAAGATGAATACAATTTCTATGACAAAAGCTATTAAACAAAAGAGAAAACTAGTGAATAGGATTGGATCATTTAGATCAAAATCTTTTAATTATAAAAACAAAGCAAGATTATAATCAAATGCTACTGCCATAAATGTTCTAATAACACCTGATGTAAATGCTTTATTAAAACGCATTAATTATATTTATAGATTTCTTGTCACTCTGTAAATGAAAAAGGTACAAATACTTTATTCTTAAGAATTGAGTGGTACATATACAAATGAATGTGAAAACTTTGTAAGTGTAGAAAATAATGCTGTACATCCTATATAAGTAATAAGAGTAGTGAGAAATACAATAAGAACTGTATTAATATTGACATAGAAAACAGTTGAATAACCTTCTTCTTTAAATTTAAGGTCAGCATCAGGAGTATTAACATATTAGCTGATGAATGCTTCCAAATTTAAGTAATCTTTTATGAAATCAAATTGAGCAAATCCAAAGATAGTAAAATAATTATTTAAATTGTATGGATATTAAACATTAAAGAATTAAAGATAAGAAACTAATTGTAATGCATCTAATAGATTCCAGAAAATATTTAATCCACCAAATAGAAATGCCAATATTGCAAATCCAAAGAGTAAGTAAAGTACATATTTACTTAATTTCATTAATCCATCAGTAGCTTATTCAGTAGAAATAGTAGGTTATTTATATTCCATTAATTTTATCATGTAATTCTTTTCTGCAAATGTGTTCCCTTCTTAATTAAATACAGCTGTCTAATGAATGATTTAACAAACTAATTCTGGATCAGGTACAGATGATTTGAATATCAATGTCAATTCTAGAAATAATTAAGTGAATTTATCAGAATATTGTGTTAAATCAATATAAGTAAGGTCATATTCATCACAATTATTTACTTTGAATTAAATAATAGAATTGATATTACCAGAGATAGAAACTAATGAATCTGTTTTAATTCGAATAACTCTTTCTTTATCAAATTTCTTATCTGATTTATTGACTTCAAATACAATATTAGGATAAACACTTGATTAACAATGAGATCCACATTCAAAACCAGATTCAATTTTACATAATTAATCACATCCATCTCCAATAATTAAATTACCATCATCACATTCTTCTAATTCAACTTTAATACCATCTCCACAAATTGGAACACATTAAGAATCAATAATATGATATCCCAAATTTTGATTGCAAATTAAACATCCAGATTAATCTTCATTATAGATAATACAATCAGTACAATTATCAGCTCTACCAATACAAGTCTTACAACTTGAATTACAAGGTAAACATATGAATTCTTGATTTAAATAAAATCCATCTATACAACCAGTACATAATCCTGCTGAACATCCAGTACAAGTATAATCAAAACAAAATGAATTACCATGTAAACATTTAAAACAGGAATCTCTATCTATATTATTACCATCATCACAATCTTCATTCCATTATATTATACCATCACCACAATTTGAATAACAATAATGATTAATAGGTGGATTCAAATAATCAGAACAACTAGAACATTCTTAATTATTTGTTTCATAGTATCCTCTTCTACATTTACATTCAAATTATAAAACATTACTATTTTTATATTTAGGTTCTCTTGTATTAGGACATCTTGTACATGATTCAATATTACTATTTAATTTACAATCTAAACAACTTGAGTGACATTCTAATCATCAAATAAAATACATACTTCCACATGTATTTTCAGAACTTTAATCAAAATATCCAGATTAACAAGTACAATTAATATTATCAATACTTAATATTCTAAATTAATCCTCATTACAAGTTATACAAGTAGTTTCATTTAAACAAGTTTTACATTTTGAAGGACATTCTAATATTAATTAATTAATTCATACTTTTACAAATTAAATCTCCATTTTCATAATATCCATCCATACAAATACATGTATCAATATTTAATATTCTATTCTGACTAGAATAACATGAATTACATTAATCTTTTGTGAAATTACAATTTTAACATAAATCACTACATTTACTACAAATTAAATCATTATCTTCTTAAAAATATCCATTTTAACAACGACATTATTCTTTATCTAATATTCTATTCTATCCAGGATGACATGCAATACATGTTCTTGCTTATTAATAACATTTTAAACAAGTTGGTAAACACAAATAACAACTGAAATTCTCCATATAATAACCATCTAAACAACTGCATTAATTTACATTAAGCCATAAATTTTTTGATTCATCACAAGATAAACAATTCTTAGGATGATATTATTTCCAAATTCCATAACTTACATTTGGGTTCAAACAAGTTTAACAATTATGAAAACAATTAGTCTATTCACAATAATCTATTTATTCTTTTAATGAACTACAAAAACATGTATTGAATTTTAATTCATAACCAGGTTTGCATGCTTAACATTTATTCATTTCACTGCATAATTTACATCCTAATATACATTGTACACAATCATTTCCACTTTAATAATATCCATCTTTGCATCCATTAATATCTGTGCTAATTGTATCAATCTCATTTATGCAATTTCCATTTTCATCACATTTTAAACAATTATCCTCACAAGTAGATACAATAATTCTAAAGTCATAAATACCACAATAAGCTTCAGTGTCTATTCCTTAGATGCATTATAACTAAAGTTTTAAATCTTAAGTAGATTCAAAAGATTTCACATATGAAACACTTTAAACAACTTCAATATAAGATTAACCAACTTAATTACCAACTGAAATACTGCTTCCAAACATATTATATTATGGTAATTCATTGTTAATGCTAGTACGAAATAAAATTTAATTATTTGTTGAATCAATAAACAATAACATGAATTAAACTTTTACTTTATAAACTAATTTTTCATGGTTAATTTTAAAATTGATTTATTAATTTTACCATATACCAAATCCACCTAATATGATTCGATTCATAAAATAGGATAAAGAAATTTATGGTAATTATTCAATGTTATCTTAAGAATAGTAATTCATATCATAATACATATTAAGTAGATATTTCTCCTTAACTGAAGTAATTTAGGGATCATCACAAGAGTTTACATTAGTAATAGTGTAATTTGGACATTATAATACACAATTACCATTAAATAATTTTAAACTTCCATTACAAGATAAACATACATTAGGTTGAAATTAATTACAAGTGTAACAATTATTTGAACATTAAAAAATATTTGAAGTTATTTGATATTAAGAGATTTAGAAATCTCTAATTCCCCATGTTCTTGTTGGAGTATTTAACTAAAATTTAGTTTTGAACATAATCTCTGTTACTTATTCAGTTAATTCTACTTGCATAATTACTTCATATGTTGCACATTAAGAATAAGTTGGAATAGAACAGGATTATGCTTAACTTACAGTTGATGATGTTTTAATTGGAGATGTGAGTTAAATTTAGTTAAAATCCATCATATAAGCAATAACATATTAATTAAAAAGAATTTAAATAGTTTCAGGGAAGAACTTTGATATTTTACCAGTAATATAAAGATTAAATTTGATGATATATTTAAAATTAGGCTGCAAGTTGACGTCATCAAATATTATTGAATCTGTATTAGTAAACATACCTGCAATAGATTTAGATCCAATAGTATTAATCATCATTTAATTTACACTGTAATATTTATCAGCAAAAAATTTAAATTTATAAGAATTAAATGTATCTTCTACAAGATCAGAGTAGATTGTACTAACAATTGATTATTAACATATTCGATTCTAATCAGATACATAATTCAAAGGACATTCATCAACACATGTTAAATCAGGATTATAATAGGAATATTATAGAAATGGATGGCATAAACATTAATCTTCTATCAAATAATATCCAATCTCACATACTAAACATATCTCTCCATCACATTCCCCACATCTATCTGGGCAAAAGTATATTTGCAAAATGAAATTGCTTATTCCATATTCACTGGTCGTTCCTGTTGAAGCTCTATCATGGACAATTTCAATATTTAAATTTGGATCATTAAATGATATTTCCTAATCTATACGTTAAAAGTATTCAGCATATGATTTTCCAAAAGGCCTTGAAACACAAAATCTTAGTGGGTAATCTATATTCAAAATTGAAGGAGGTTTTTAATATTGAACCAATAAACTGTTGGCATAAACAGTGATAGATTCTGCTACACTCCATATGTTAATATAGTAGATATCAAAACTAATTCTAATTTTGCTGAAAGCTCTAGAAGTTGGCATTAAAATATTTCTTGTCAAATTTATATCCCCTTATAGAAGTTTAGAGTTCAGAACTGGTTGTAAGTCACAAACCTAAACTAAATTTGAACCTGGTGAATTGTTAGAGTTTTTCCACAAGGAGAAGGTTGAACTATCCATTAATTCTGATTTAAATAGTTCCCAACCTTAATTTATATTCAATATCTTACCACATTACACTATCTACATAAGCAATTTCAAGACGATCAATTATATCCATTTCATTATGTTATTTATATAAATATTTCCATATTACATAAATCCAGAGATATACTTAAAATGTTTGATAAATTCTGATATGAATATAATAATTTTAAATCAGAATCGTTTCATTTCAATAATTTGCCTTCTAGAAATCAAACCAAATCCCCCCCCCAAAAAATTCTTTACTAAAATTATATTTAAAATTTTTATTTTTATTCACTTACTTTGCCTTAAAAATTTTAGATCTACAACATGAAAATTTCAATCACTATTAATTCATTAAGTAACTTTAAACGATTGATTCAATTGAAATTATCCTCTAAGGAAGACCTTCAAATTAAAATATTATATACTAAAATTTAAATTTCTTAATCAGAATTTATCAAAGGAAATCTAATTTCCTAATTTTATTACGCATGATATTCTAATCATTCTTCTCAATTCCGAACAAGTAGTTTTAGAAAAGGTAATAATCTTTATATAAAACAAATTTATTTACTAGATTTTGCTGAAAATTATAAAAATTCTAAATTCTGTTTGAATACCTTATTTATTTTCAATTTTTAACTTAATAGGAATACTTCAAATAGCAAATTAATTTATACACTTTTTTAGAATCAAATATTACTCACTTTAAGTATATATGATATAGGTTTCAGCCATAGTTGTCACAAGCTAATATTTCTAAATTGATTGATCATTTATGAATTTTCAGAATTACCCATTTGGTATAGAAATCAAGCAAGGATTAATTCTTTAGATTAAAAAATAGTTATTATTGTTAATTAAAGTGATAAGCATGATCTTAGTCATGCCATAATATTTTTCTACATACTCAAATATTTACAGAAAAAATCTTATTATAATTTCTTTAGATTTATTATAATTTTTTATAATTCGATTAACATTATCATTATTTTTCATTTGTTCATTTTGATACTTCTAAATCAAGTTAAAAATCGTTTTTAAACATTAGACAATGATATTTAGATGTACATTCAAAACAAAAATCTATCTAATTCATTTTTTAGTGTTTTTTACAACTTTCATAATATCATTATCTACATTATTTGGTATTTTAATTATATTGACATGAATTCTTGATGAAATACAAATGTTCAGATTTGTTATGTCTAGTGCATGATGAATTACAAAATTGTGTGTAAATTATTATTAATCTTACAGAAAATAATCATTTTAACTATTATAATCATATATATGATTAAATAATTCTGGTATTCAAAATAGAATCTGGCTTATTATAATCATTATCAATGATAATACAGCTTAGATTGATTATATATAAATAAAATATGATTTTCTGTCAATAATCTCTTACAAGCAAAATATAATAATATCATCAACTTACAATTATTTAGATTTGGACTTGCTCTATATTAGAAAGTTTAAAGATAATAATTTAACTTAACAATTATCTAAGTACTTTTAACTCAGACATAAATTAAAAAAATATATTTTAACAATCTTCTTAGAAAATATTACACCAGCTATAAGATTAAATATATTCATAAAATCTAGATGATTTTTTTTTAATTTTATTATATATCCTTTATTTCAATTAAATCTATAAGTTAAATTAAGTAATATAGCGAAATCATTTTAGATCTTTGAAGAAAAACCTTTAAGAATTTCTTATAAAGAAGAATTTATAAATTGGAAATGGATTTAATTCATGATTATTATTCTATTTACAATTTTATCAATTAATTGGTCATCTATAAAATATTATTTCAACATATCTTTTTTATTAATTATTCATTTGATACATCCAAATTATACTTTCCTTATTATTTCTAATTGAATAAAAACATGTTTAAATTGTAAGTAATAAAACATCGATTAATCTTTGAAATGTATTAGTATAATAGAATAGAATCAAATAGAGAATTTGATCTTTTCTAATAAAAATTGTATTAAATAAATGTAATCATAATTTATTTTATGCCAAGATTTTTATCAATATCATTATAATGAAAATAGCCATTGTTTATGTAATATATTAATGATATTAATTTTATTAAAAAAACAAATAAACAATTATTAAATCAAGAAGACTTTTTCAAAGGTTTGTCTTACAAATAAATTCTGCTTCTTTTATGTCTTAACATTTGAGACATCTATCGAATGACTCACATAATTAACAACCTTTTGAACAAACTATGCAACCATTTTCACTCAAATAATAACCATCAAAACACTTGAATTTTTTATAATCAAATTTTTCAATATTGGGTTAAAAAACTTTACAATCAGATTAAGATGGACCTGTACAACTTTAACAAAGGTGAGAACACTAAAGGAATATCTAAAAATAGAATTACTTTCATAGTCATAAAATAGTAATTAGAAATTACACATCTACCATTACTCGAGATTTTACATCCTAAATTTAAATTTAGAATGTTTTTATTATGGTAAAGTGTTTGATCAATATAAGTTTAATTATTTAAAACTTTGAAAGTTTTTCCATCAATTGAATAAATAAAACTATCCTAATCTAAAGTTGAATTTTCTAAAGATATATTAAACATAATTCTTATTGCATAGTGTCTTCCCAAATTTAATTATTTTGAAAATGTAGTACGTTTCCATTGATCTAATAATCCTCCTCCAATAAAAGTTGTTTCATTTTCATATCTAAAACTAATTGATTCTTTCAAATCAAATGTAATTTAACCAAAAATTTCAGATAAATCTTAGAATGGAGATTCTAACTTTACTAAGAATTTTAGATCTAATTTTAATAAAATCTTATTACTTGGTTGATTGTCATTAAAATTGATACATCTATAGTTTTCTAATATTGTAAATAGAGGACATTTCTTAATACATTAGTTTTAGTATAAATAGAATTGATCTTGACATTTTTAACATATATTATTGAATGAACATTAATTACAATTCTTAATTTCACATTAATAAAATCTCTTTGTTTCATTATAAATCTTAAGACTTTCTACTTCCCAATACCCCATTTATTAAATCCCATTTGTATAACTATCAATATTTACTTAATGTTATTTTAGAAAATCTATCTCAAATAAACCTTTCACTTATACACACTCTAATTCATATTTAGACTTACACTCTTTATAATGTTATAAATTTATATAAGTATTTAAAAATGGATACATAATTTGAGATTAACCCTTCATCAAATCTACCTTAATTATTTGATCAGCATTTCTCTTTTAATTACTATAACAATTAAACACTATTTCCAATTATCCATTAAAATCATTATCAAAATTTAATTTAAGCAATTTCTAATCTCCAAATTTTTAGATTGTTGAAAGTTCATCTTACAAAAAGGATTTAACTTATTCAATCTCTTTTAAACCTAAATATTAAGAATATATAATACCTGCTTATACACATTAATTTTACTCAGCTACAGTCCCATCTGGACATTCTTCTACACATAAGTCCTTATATCTTAATTAATCACAACTCTCATATAATTAAAGATCACATCCACCTGATAGACAATATTTACAATCCTTTGGACATTCTTAAACAAACATATTAAAGTTTCTTATTTCTAATTTGGTTTATTTTTCAATTCTTATCTATATCACCACATTTGGAGTTTAATGTTAAAATTTCATATGAAATTCATTATACACTCCCTTTACCTATATTATATTTCTTCTAACTCCATTAACTAAAATCAATATTTCACTTTCACTCTTATTAGTTTTAGCATCAAACATAATGTATAATTCTCTATAGCTTTACAAACCTTGATAGGAGATAGAAAAGCTTCCTTCAGCAATAATTTAATAATCCTCTTTGATTATAATATTTTCTTTATCAATTGATTCTATTATTCTTGATGATAAAATGGGGTTCCAACTAAACGAAACTTCAATCAAGAAGAATAGGAATATCAATTGCATTTTTGAAATATTATTTATTCAAGCAAAATATCTTGTATTATAACTGAGACTTAAATACATTTAACATTTGATTTAACTAGATTATTTATGATAATACGTATTTAATTTAGATACTAATTATAATTTATATAAAACAATACAAAAGATTTGTTATCATAAAAATCAATCTTTTTTTTATTATATATAATTAATAATAATAACTTCTGCTTTATAATTCAAATTTATACACACTTACTACTTTAAGTTCTTTCCTTATTTATTTATAAATATGTCTCTCTCCTTCATTAGTTAACTCTTTTTTCCAAAAGGGATTATCAATGATCAATTTCTATTTTAATTCTGATTTAACTTATTTAATTAATTATATAGACTTATTTCAATTGAAATTAGTTCTATTAGTACAATATAGAATAAATTCTTTATGAATTTTATACAAAAGTCTTTCTTCTACTTTCTAAACTCATTACCTCAAATTGTATAAATAACAATCTATACTTCTAATAACATATAGTATATAATTTATAAGGAGAAACTTTTAATGTCAATTATTTTATACAATTTTATTCAATAAATAATTGATATTTAGAATTCATAAATAGAAATCATTCTTTAATTACTTCGAATCTTATAGAAATGATTAGTCTTAACAAATATTCGATTGAATAAAGTAGAGCATTTAAAAGTTTAGATCTATTAATTTTAAGAAAAAATCTCAGCTTGTATCTAAAGAAACAAAGAATCTATGCATATAATAGGAGTATTATGAAAAAAAACACATAAAGTGATGGAATGAATATAAGAACAAAATTTACTAATTAATTTTATTAAAATTATTTTAATAATTATATAATTACGTATAATCTAGCTATTTTTTAAATATAATAAATTTCAAGAACTCATTAATTTCGATTCATCAACAAGTAATACTATAACTAAACATCTTTATATTAGATATCATAGGATAATTAAGAATCTCTTTTATTTTTAGAATTAATTATAAATCAAGGATTTTTATAAACTAACTAAACCTATAAATTATTTTCAAAAGGGAAATCAAATATTGCTTTGGTAAATTATTATTTTTAATCATTTTATTAGATTAATATATATTTACTGAATCAAGAATTCTTAATTGATTTTAATTAACTATTATTTTTAAGTTTCGTATTTAATTTTAGAATAATTATATAATTGTTATTTTATAGGTTAAGTCTAATACATTTTTTGTTTAATTCAATTATATTGTTTTATAATATTTAATGAGATTAATATATTTGATATTAATTACTACTAAATAAATAAATAAATATATATCATATAACTCGATCAGCACTTCAATAAGTTTTGCTCAATCATCTTTAAGTGTTTAAGATGACAACTTTTCTATTGAATATTTGAGTGATAAATGTAACTAACGGCTTCATTTTTCAAGAATTTATTACTAAAAATATTAATATTAAAAATTTACCCCAATATTCTGAACATGCTTAAGAATGATTCTTTCTAAGTATAGTTCTTTATGTGATTAATATTTTTTAACTTATTTTTGAGTTGATTAATTATTTTTAAGAATTCAATTCCCTTCTTTTTTCCTAAAGTGTTTATTATTAGAACTCTCTGTCCGCAAGCATAAGAGACGATTGCTTTTGCATAGTTTTTCTAAATATTAGTAGATTTTTGTAAGAGATTAATCTTCTTTTTTCCAGATTTTTATTTCGGTTTATTTGATTCTGTATTAGTTTAAATTTCTTCATTATTTTCAACTGCAATTTCATTATTATTTTGTTTTATTGATTAAAAGTTTAATTGATTGTTTGGATCAAAATTTTGATTAGAAAATGAACTTTAATCACTAGATTTTGAGATTATCTAATTTATTTCAGGTTCTTAAGAGCTTTGATATTGAGGTATCATATAATTTGGCATAATTGGCATATAGTACATGGGATAATATTAGGGATATCCTGTAGGTTAAGTGTAAAGGAGAATAGGCATGAAATTTGGATTTTACATTGCTATAAATATAATATTGAATCATTTAATGTTTTGGCTTTAAAAAATAAGTTTTCGGTTTATTTTCTTAATAAAGTATATTTTAATAAAGTTTATTTGAGATTAAATTGAGTATTTCTCTTCTAACACTTAAAATATTAATTAAAACATCTTCAAACATTAAAAATCTATTCTTCTCTGCTTTATTCTATCTCCATTCATATAAATTTTATCAATTCACTATAAATTACACAAATTCAATGAAATACATGACATATTCCATTTTTTACTCATAATTCCCTTAGATTTAATCAATTCTATTGTGAATTAAGTAAAATGGTTTCTAATTTTTTTAAAATACAAAAAATAACCAATTTAATAATAATCACTATCAAATTGTTGATATAATAGTGAATTTTTTGTCTAAGAATGCATTATAAGATAAATTATTACTTAATATCTATAAAAAATACAATAAAAAAACTGATTTTATCAAAAATTACTGTGGTGTATTATAATTAATTTTCAAATAATATTGTTATTAATATTAAGTTTATTAGTTTAATTAATATTGTATTAGACTGAACTGAATAATTAATATAAAATAGATTAATTTAATAGGAAAATATTTAATATACACTTATAAATAATCATTTGATATTCAATAAAAAATAGTCATTTCTTTAAATCATAAGAAATAAAAATGTTGAAATGATTAAGATTATTTATTTGAGTATATAAATTCGATAATTATCATTATAATGACTAAAATGCTTAATATAATTAATACTATTATTAAATGATAATATATCATTCTTAGAAATACTATTAATTATAGTAATATTAAAAATACTTATATTTAATATATAGATTTAAAATAATGAATATTATATTTACAAGTAAATAAGAACTAATATTACTATTGAGAGATGTTAAATACTTAAAATTATAAACATAATTTATTACACATTTTTTAAATATTTTAATTATGTAAAATGCTGTACATAATAAAAGCTATGATAATGTTGCTATAAAAGAATAGTAAAACTGTTATTAAATTGATACCTTTTGTTTTTATTCAATAAGATGAAAAGTAGTAAAAATCTATTTGAACATTTTTTTTATTGAGTTTTCAAGAATAATCAGTATGATGTGAATAGAAACATAAGTGGTTAACTGTTAAATTCTAAGATTTATGTATGCATTACAAAATGATTAAGTTGTCTAATCAAAAGAAAAATAGGAAAATGTTCAGATATTATATGAACAAAAGGTTCAATTAGCTTAATATTATAAATTATGTAGAATAGGTATTAAAATTAGTATAATACTGCTTAGAATGAAACATGGTTAGAAGAGATTGATGAAATAAAGAGAATATATCTAAAGGATTGATTAAAATTTTAGCAATTATAAAGGTGTTGATTAATTAACAAAATAAAATTTGATGATTAGATGCATCTTGTGTTGAATCTGATACAAGATGCTAATCTATATTATTGATTTATTATATATAAATTAAAAATACTGATGGGTGCTAATTGTTGTAGGCAATATAATGATAAACCTGAAGAGCTAACAAATCTTAATTAATTTACTACTTCAAATATCTCGTAAAAGAAAAGCTGCTCATCTTCAAATATATTAAATAAAGAGAAATGTCAATAACAAGAGGAAAATTGTAAAGAAGATGCCTCTGTGACATATATCCATGAACCATTCAAATTCGAAGGTGACAATCAGGAAATAAAGGAAGTTAATGGTGATGTGGATGCAGTTGAATCTATACAGCAGTCTCATCAATTCTTATAAGATTGTATTCCAAATATTAATGATTCATCCTCAGAATCAGCTGAATCAATTCACTGTGATGATACTAATACAAAAAAAACAATATTAAAGCATGACCTAAGATATTGTTAAAATCAAAATTCAACCTAAAATAAAGAAGTAGTAAAAAAAAAGGTTAGATTCGATCTAAAATTAAATTTTAAATGAATATGCATCACTTGATGATTTCTTTTTATTTATGTGTTATTTTTCCTAACTTGACAAAAGATTATTTGATATCTTTGTTATTTTATTACTATAAATAACTTATAAAGATTATTAGAAAATAATCATTTTATTTTTAGATTAAATCAAAAATGTCTTATATAGATTTTGATATATTGTTATTCTTTAAATTATTGTATTTTATTTACACATTAGAACTTAGTGATACTATTTCAAGAATGAAAGAGATGTAGTTACAAAAATTATAATATTATTTTTGAGATTTTTAATATAAAATCTATATTATATAAAATATATTGTAAATGAATAAGATTAATCAAATAATTAGTTAGTTCCTAAGATGAAATGATAAAATTAAATATAATTACATAAATTTATATACATATATATATATATATATTAGTATTCTATTTAAAATAGAAAAACAATTTAAATAAAAGGAATAATTAAGATATTAAACTAAAATAAAAATAAAAATAAGAAATTACAAAGTTATTTTATATTAGTTATAGAAAATAAAAGAAATGATAATATATATTTTATATTTTATTTAAGTTAGCAATATTTTGATTAATAGTTGTAAAAAGTAAAGTAGTTCCAATTTTTTGTTTATTTTAATGTGCCATTATATATTTAATGACTAATTGAGATTCAAAATTCTAAATGACTGTGTTAAAATAACAAAACTATTTATTAGAAATATACATATAAATTATTAAGATAAGAAATATTTATTGATTAAAATGGATAACTAAACAATTCTCACTTTACAAGTTTATAGTAAGAATATATTTTTTGATCATCCTTATGAATTAAAATATATTGGAGATAAAATTTTAATGTATAAGGTATGATGATCATGCTAATTAAAAAAGCTAAAATAAGGAGTTTTAATATTTAGATTTCAACTTTTGATTAGAATAATGACTCTAATTAAGTGGATAATTAAATTTGAAAACAATTAACCCAAATTCATTGGGTTTAGTATAAAAATTAAGAAAAAATCTAAGACTTTCATTAGTAAAGATCCTGACATACTAGTAAAGTATATTTTATCATTAAATGAATATTAGATTAAAGAATTTACTTAGTTGTAGATGTAGTTTTGGAAATTTTGATGAATTATTTACTGTAAAGAGTGATATAAGTAGAGGGTCTTCAGGAAATGTAAAGAAAATTCAATGTAAATCTACAGGAAATGAATTAGCTGTTAAATATATAAATAAAAAGGATTTAACGCCATTAAATTATGTAAATAAAACATCTAAAGATAAGTCAATCATAGAGTAAGAAATAGCTGTGATGAATAAAGTAAAAGGATATGATTATTTTGTGTAAATCCAAGATGTTTATCAAGATGATTAATAATATTTAATAATAATGAATTATCTGGAAGGGTATTCATTGTCTAATTATCTGGAGAATAATAAAAAATTGAATAAGACTTTCTCTTTGTTTTAAATATTTTCTATAATGAAACGTCTATTTGAAGCCTTAAACAAACTATATGAATTGGAAGTAAATTAATATCTAAATATAGATCATTCATAGAGATATTAAACCTTAAAATTTAGTATTAGCAGAAGAAGATGATTTCAACACTCTCACAATTATTGATTTTGGATTTGCAACCTTTACCAATATTAATAGATATCTATTATATAAATGTGGTACACCTGGATATGCAGCACCTGAAGTGTTGAATTCTCAATGTACATATTATTCATTTAGTTGTGATGTTTTTAGTAGTGGTTGTTTACTTTATCAATTGTAAAATATTTATTTGATTTTGTAGATTATTTCATGAATTACCATTTAAAGGTGATACACTAGAATAACTAATACATAATAATAGAATATGTTAATTAAATTTGGATTTAGATAAATGTGATGCTTTCTCAAATAATATTATTGTAAATTAGAATTTTTATTTATAGAGTCTCTTAAAATCTCTATTAGAAAAGAAAATCTCTGACAGAATACATTTAAAGAATGCTTATGATTAATTTTCAATTTTGTATGATCTCTATAAGCAAAGATACGACACTGAAGATTGTCATGATTCTTCTCCTCTTGTTAATAGATTACCTAATTTTGATATCTAAATTGGTAGAATATTTGAGTAAAATACAACAAGAGAATCAAGATAAAGTATATCAAATTGTACATAGTTTATTTCTAAATGAATTTAAATAAAATTAGCATACTCATATTTAATATATAATTATTATACGTTAGATTATTTTATGATAAATACATTAAATCCATTAGATGAAGCATTGATTGACAAAATTAGAAACTTAGAATAGTAGATAGCATAAAAAGATAGAGAATAATACATAATTTTGAATAATTTATAAAGGAAAAATAGAGAATTGAAAAACTAATTTCAATAAACATAAAGACAGAATATGGGTATATATAATAATATATATATATATGTAGATACAAAAAAAGAAGTATTATAATTGTAATCTAAGAATGATCATTTCAAAATCTAAGTTGAAAACTATTCAAATGAAATTCAAGATCTAAAATAAAAACAATAGTAACTTTTAAATGAATAAGAATTTTTATCCTAAGAGATTAAGTATCTTAAATCTGAACTCAAGTAAGATTAATTGATAGAATCAGAAATACTAAAAAAAAATGAATAATTAAAACGATTACATAACACAATCAATGAATTAGAAAAATAATTAAGACTCTTATAATTAAATTAGTAATAAAATTCATAATAATTATATTAAACTTAATAAATAAATAATACTATATAGCCTTGTTAAATACATTAACAAAATGAAGAAATTACTATACCTGTATATGTTCCTATTATTGAACAAACTAAATACATTGAATAACCAATAAAAGTATTACTATTATCTTATATTTAAGTAATATTAAGTTGAAAGGATAGTAGAAACAACTAATTCTAATATGATAAAACCATAATCTGTCTGTTTCTAGCCAGTTCATTATACTACTTAATAACATTGGGTTTCAATGTAGCCTGTTCATAATCATCATAACCATCATCATCATCATTCTTGTTAATCAAATTACGGATATAAGTATTCATATTTTTGATATTATTAATAATCTCAGGAATGAAGATTATTTAAAATTTAAATATTATGTAGTTCATATATTTTTCATCACTCTAAAACTATTTGAAAATTTAAAGACTTAAGGTCTAATAGATTTAGCCTTTGGTTTTTCTTTGTTTGCATTTCTGATAACTTAATTAGCATTATTGTGTGGCAAATAATCTATATAATTCTACATTTTATCAATTCCTTCTAATACATAAAACTATTATTTCACTTAAAATTAGTCTAATTATTTAAAAATTAAAGTTTCTCTATAAATTTGAGTCTTTCTCCTTTCCTCTTCTGTTAAAGATAACTTTTTTTTAACTAAAACAACTGACTTTCTCTTATCTATATCAAGAATTGGTGTTTGTGATTCTCTTCTATTTAATACGTTTTGTTGAATATTTTTATTAATTGAATTTGAAGATTTCTCTCTTAATTCTTCTATAGGAATTGTTTCAATTTAACCACTCATACTATCTGATACTTAATAAGTTAACACTTAATCATTAAGTTCTCCTAAAATTGATTCTGATAAGAATTCTTAAAAATCTCTAATAGTTGCTTCAATTTATTATTAATCAATTTATGCTTTAACATGTTTTCTATCATTTCTTTTTTGTTTTTATCTTTCATTATGTTCAAATTTATTAAATTTTAAGATTTTTAAATATTTAGAAGGTTGATATGTTAAATAAGGACATTCAATATCTTTATGTGAATATTTATTACAAATATAACATTTACATAGTATACTTGTATAATTTTTAGAATATAAAATAGAATCTTTGATTTTATGAAATTTTTCATAATCTTTTTGTGTTTATTTAATAATACTTATAAATTTATCTCTATCTATCCTATATAATTATGTAAATCCTACACTTATAGTGGATTCTTTAGGATTTTATCCAGTAAAAAATTAAAATTCTCCAAAAACATCCCCTGCTTTTAATCTTCTTATTATTTTTTGACTTTGTTCTTCTAATATTTATACTTCCCCTTCAGAAATGAAATATCTAAATTATTATATTAATATACAAATTTTTATCTTTAATATCATCTCTATGATATATTATATCTTTAGGAGTAAATTTAATTGGAATTAAATTGTTTTTAACTTAATTTTAAGTTTATATTGAAAAATAATCTGTAATGACTTTAATTTTTTAAATAGCTTTTTATTAAATATCTGATTCTAATTCTTTTCTTAAACCAACTGGTAAATCATTAATTATTTTAGTAGTTTCTTCTTTGTTCTCTAAGACTTCATTTTCAATACTAAATTTTATATAGTTCTTCACTCTACTTTATATCTAAGAGTCTACTTCATTTTTAGACATAAATTGATTCATTAATATTAATGTTCTCCTAATGATTATATTAATGAATCAATACTTAAATCTAATTTTTTCATCATAAATAGTTTTTACTATCACTCCTATAGAATTCATTGAATAAGCAAACATACAACTAGATGATATCATCACTATTGATACAAATGCTACTTCAACCTAATTTTTAGGTGTAATATCTCCATATCCAACTGTAACCATAGTCATAGTTGCCCAATAATAAGAGAAGTTATACTTAACCCATATATTTTCATTTGTTATTTCATAATATGTTAACCAAGAACCTTAATTTAATGTGATATAGCCTATGTAATGCCACAAACAAGCCATTGTATGAGCAAAAAAACATATAATTATGAATAGACTAATTAAATCTAGAAAATCACTATTAAATCCTTTTAAATACAATTATTCAATTTGAATATTATATTTTCTAGCTATTTACCTAACAGTTATAATAAATTGGATTATGGCCAAGATTTCATTAAGAACTACAACTTAATTTAAATCAAAATAAATCATAAACCAAATAACAAAACTAGATAAATCTTCTAACATTTAATTTTTCAAATATAGAATCCAAATTTATTCAAGTTCACTTACAATTTCTCCTTAAAGTATTATTGGTCTAAAAATGGTTAGAACAGTTTCAAAGAGTATATATATATTAAAGAAAACCTCACTGCCTTTATAAAAATTATCTGATTATCCAAAGGATGCAATCATAGTGCAAAAAAACAGTCTAAGAAACAGAACAAACAAAGATATGAAATCCCATAAAATTGTTAGATTTCTATCTGGCATGAGTAAAACACTTAATTTCAAAATTTTGCTGGTTTGGCCATTTTCTTTACTGACTTTAAATATAATTTAATTACCTCATCCCTATTTTGTTTGAATTAACTTTTGTTTTTTCCTTTTATTCCTAGATGTAACTTTCTTTTTCTAATATGTATTTCATTTAATCTGGAAGTACATAGGACGATTAGTATAGGTTATTTTTAAATTTATTTATGATGTTATTTTTAATAAGGGTTTTCATAAAGGTGGATTGTTCAGATTTTTATATTTTAGGTTCAAGTAGTTGTCTCTTACTTCCCTTAATGAAATTACTTTATGATTATTGGTTAGGATTCCCTTTATTTCTAAAGTTTTATTTTGCCTTTAAAACTTAAAGAGTTATTGGTAACATTTCAACATTTTGAGAAATATTATTAGATTATTACTCAATTTCTTTTTAACTTATGTCTGATGAGATTGAATTTTTAGAAGGTGAATTCTTTTTATAGTTGTTCACATGAGTAGAATCAACCAAAACACAAGGACCAAAATAACAGTCCTATAATAAACCATTATCAGTTCTATTTGTATTCACCTACATTATAATTTAAATAAATAATTGATAAATAATTTTTGAGAGATTATCTTTAATGAAAGCAAAATATGAATAAAGTAATTATAATTTCAATGGTAAAATAATTACTTAATTTTCTAAATTAATATGAAGCATTTAATTAAACAATAAAATTTTATTAACAAAAAAAAAATAAATGTATAGATCTTCTTATTATGAATCTGATTAAAAAGATATAATAATAGCTTAACTAAAAGCAGATATTTATGAAGCTTAAAAATAATAAGAGGAATTAGAATAGCTTGAATAAGAAATGGGAAAATGGGAAATCAAAATAAAGATGGCTAATGAAGAAAAAGTTTAATTATATTCTTATTTATGTAGTTACTTTTAGAACATGAACATAGATAGAAACATGAATAATGTATTGGTTAAATTTAAATGATGAGTTAAGAAATTAACTAATTATCAAAAATATTGAAGGAGAGACATTTGGATTAGGAGAGATAAATTTTATAATAAAAAGAATTAGAAGAAATTAATGATTAAAGATAACTTGAAATTTAATAAACAAGAAAACAGTTGAATAAATTATCAGATTAGGTTATTTAAGAAACATCAATTATAGAAAATTTGTAACATAAACTTGAGTAATTTGAATAGGAAAGTTATAATGCAGAAATAAAAAATAAAGAATTAAACAGAAAAATAAATGAAATTTAATTAAAAAATAGAAAAGTTGAATAAGATTGTTAAATATTGTAAGATTAATTGATATAATTATAATAAAATGATTAAGAATAGGAAATAAATAAAGTAATATATTTATATAAATATAATAGTATTAATAATAATTAGCATATACAAATGAACATATTAAAAAAATAGAAACTGAATTTCAATAAGATAAATAAAATAATAAATCTACAGAATAATAGATAAATCGTATGAATCAAGAATTATAATAAAATGAAATAGATTTATCAAAATAAAGGAAATATTTGATGATGGAATAATAGAAAAAAGATGATTTGAATAAGAAGAAAGCACAATTATAGAAAACACACCTTCATCGTTAAGAATAATATTCTTAAGCAGATTAAGAATTGAATAAAACTAAAATGGATAATCAAACAATAATCAATGATAATACTTCATATAAGAATAAATTAAAATAATTATAGACACATATAGATATTTTAATGAAAGTTAATTAAGAATTAGTAAGTGAATTAGAATTGTATTGTGGGGATGATTAGAAAATTAAATAAATTTTAAATAGAGCTGCTAGAGTAAAAGAATTATAATTGAGGGTTGTTTAAGGAAATAGATTACTAAAAAAATGAAGCTGCTAACTAATTGTAAAAATATTAATTATTATTCAATACTATTTTTATTAATATAATTATAAGAAATGGATGATATATATTCACAAATGACTGATAAATTTAATTGCGATTCTTCTAATAGAACAGATGATTACTTTATGCAAGTTTGTCAACCATTATCTTCAAATAGATGTTAATAAATAGAAGAGATTGAATTCAAATTTAGATAATCAAAATAAGATTATGTGTTTCCTAGAATACCTTTTGAAGAAACACCTGATAAATATTAAACAATTCAATCTCCACATCGTTTAAAAACAGAAGGAAATGAAAAATCAGAGGATCAATTAGATCTAAATTTTAATTTTAATAGTTCATCTGAGCATATATCAGATGATGCAGTTGTATTATAGCCAAAAACTTATTAATAAAAATTAAAGCCTCCTTAACCTAAAAAGCCCAAAAATACAGTTACATAATAAACATATAGAACCATCTTAAATGATTTAGAACGCAAGTTGCATACTATAAATTGCAAAGATTTTATTAAGAAAAAATATGAATAAAAAGGTGCCTCCAGAGCTAAGAGCAATTCCAACAGTACAACACATTATAATAGTCATTATCAACGGAAGTATAAGTAAAAAAAATCAAAGACCCTTTGAAATAGATACCAAAACCTCCTCTGTGAAGAAGTCCATTCCAACAGAATCTAAAAAGTCACTTAGTAAAACCACTCTCGCAGCCATATTATTAAAATAGAAAAGTAAGAGCAACCCTTCCAAGACCAATAATATCTTTAATGTTAATAATAGTCATATCAATCTTAATGTTAATATTAATAGTTAAACTATGGATTTATAATAATAAGCATTAACTGTGGCATAAATACTACAGAAAAAATAATTGCTAAATCGCTCCTCTTTATCAAGTTATCAGAGAAATTCTAATAGATGTTCTACTGAACCTTTAGAAGAAATGAAAGCAAGACTATCCAATAATCATTAAAAAAATAAAACTACAGTTACAAACTAATCCAGATGTAACACTGGAATGGATGTAAGAGCATAAAGTACTATCTAATATTTAAATTAAATGAAAAAATAATAAATTAAAAAGCATTAAAAACAATAATAATAATAATAAATCTAATAAAAACAACAACCAACTATGTAAATTAAACCTTAATAAAATATAAAACAGTAAAAATTTTATAAAATAAAATAGGAGATCAAGTACAAATACTTCTAAACCAAGAATATCATCTGGTAAATATAAAAAATATAATTTATCTATATAAATGAATTGAGTAAATAATTATTTATTTTATTTCAATTAAATCTTTTTCATTTTTTATTTTTTAAACTGAATTTTTAGGATTACTACTATTATATTTATTGCTATTATTATTATTATTATTATTTGTCATCTTAATCAGTTTAAACTACATTATCAGACCATCCCTTATAAACGTAATAAAATTTTGTATAATAATCTGCATTCTCATCCTTTGTCTTAATTGTATCAATTACTAATTTTTAATCCCTAAAAATATCAAAGTATAGTATACCTTGTTTTCAATTTTACACCAGCATTAGATAATACTTCAAAGAACTTTGCCATTGGTAATACTTAAGTAAACTATTTATCTAATTTTTTAAATTCAATAAGTAAATCAAATTTTGGTTTTGTTATTAAGTATTATTTTAAAGTATCCAATAAATCTGGAAATGTTTTAAAATATAAACCTGTAGGTGGTTTTAATGTAGCATCTTTATCAAATAATTCTCTTGTTCCTCCTTATTATTTCAAAAATTATATTTCTCTTTCTAATTGTACTTTCTCCATTGACATTTAATTAAACTATTAAAGTTTAGCTTGGATATTAGATACAGTTTGATCTTATTCTTCTAATTTACCACCTCCTGCTTAGATAATTGCTTTAAGTTCTGAGTTTTTCTTTTATAAATCTGTCATTTATGCTCTATTTTAAATTTCCTTTTCTTAAAGTTATTCTAATTTTTTCTATTTATCTTTAATTTCCTCTTTTAATAATTTCATATCATTAACCATTTTAGTTAATCTTGTTTCAAGTTCTGTAGTATTATTATTTAATTTAGCTTCTTTTGTTTTATAAACCTACTCTTTATTAATAGATTCTCCAGCTATTTTAAATTATTCTTCTTTTAAAGCAACAACAGTTTTCTTTAGTGAAGCCAATTAAGTATTCTTTTCATTTACTAAATTTTATAATTTCTCAATCTTTTAAACATATTACATACTTTCATTTAATTTCTTTTCATTTTCTAAATCTATTTCTAATTATTCTTTAATAGCAATGGTTTTTATTAATTCTTCTTTTACTTTTTTCAAAGCATTTTTCTCTGCTTCAAATGATAATTCTAAATCTTTAATTTTTCTATCTTTTTCTGATAATTATTATTAATATTTTTCTATTAAAACTGGTTACAATTCAGACATCTAATTTTATTACAAATATGAAAAATTATTATAATTATTGTTGTTACCTAATTTACTTGCTTCTTATTATGCTTAATCTCTTTTATGTAATAAATCTGTTAATCTTTAGATTTCTGAAATATCTTTTTTCTTATGTAATAAAGTCTCTTATCTCATAGCTTCTATCTATTATTCCTTTCTTTCCAATTCTCTATCTTTATCTTTAATTATTTCTTGCATTGCTTTAAGCATTTATTAACCAGCAACAGAAACCTTTTCAGCTTCTTAAGCTAATAATGTCTTAGTGTAATCTTCTAATTGTTATTATTGAAATACTATGGAACCTCCTGCAACAATCTTTTATCTTTCTATATATCCTTCAATTTCTATATTTTTAGCTTTGACTTAAGCTTCTAATTCTTAGATTCTTTTCTCTAATTATGAGACCTCTATTTATTATTATTCAGTTGGTTAATTTTATTATTCCATTTGTTCTTTCTATTTTTTCTAAATTGCATCAATCAACATTTTGCTTGCATCTGTATTTTTCTAAGAAAATTCTTTCATATCATCTTTTTCAATAAGTCCTAATTGGGCAAATATAGTTTTTCTCTATTCATAAAATCTTTTTCTCCAATCTTCTTCCCTTTTTCTTAAATCCAAATCTGCATGTGCTAATTCATATTCTAACTTTTTAATTGTATCAGTATATTGTTTATTTAATCTTTAATAATAATCTTATTTTTCAGCACTCACTTACATTTCTCTTCTAACTCTAAGTAATTCTATTTTTTCATCTGATAATTTTTAACTAACTGTTATTATTTATTAACTGAGTTCATCAGGATTATTCTATCTTAAAGTTCTTTCTAAATTATCTAATTTCTCTTTATAATTATCAAAATAATCTGCTTTAAGTTATAATTCATAGAATCTATCTCTTAATTCTCTATTTTATCTTTCAACTTCTGATTTCATATCTGATAATTCTTTGACTCTTTTTGCTTATTCTTCTACTCTTTATAAAGTGACAGTTGGTAATATTTTTAATTTGAGTTCTGTGATTTACTATTCATATGATCTAATTTGTTCTGAAAATATAGTATTTTATTAAATAATTTCTTGTGATTGTTTAAGAATTGTAGTATCATATGATTCAGATTATAATTTCAATTTTCTTAATTCATCCAATACTTTTTCATATTTCTAATTAGTTTGTGCTTCATGCCATCTAGCAACCATAAGATGATGATATAATTTGCCAATCATCATATTTTAATCTGATATTGCTTATAATTCTTTTATTGTTTATTACATAGTATCTGAATCATTTTTAATTTTTTCAATAGTCAATTTCATACTTTTAGTTTACATTACTGCTGTATCATACAATTATCTATAAGTTGTGATTGCACTATTTTAATCAGAAATTGTTAATCTTTGTTATTCAATTTATTTAGTCAATTTTTCACTTTCTTCTCTGGATAACGCCCCCTTTAATCTTTCCAATAACATTAATTTCTCTTCTCTATCCCTATAGAAAGTATCATTTGATCTTTCCATTTAATTTTAGAGTTCAAATAGAGTTTTAGTTGTATCTTTAAGTTTCAATTCAGTACCAGTTAATTAATTAAGTAAAACTTCACATTTTTATTAAGCATTTTTTTCTCTCATTTCCAATATACTTATTTTCATTTTTAATCTATCTTCTAATGTCTATCCTTTATTCTCTAATTTCGCCTTTTATAGTGTAAGATCTGTCTCCTATAAACTTTTTAATTGTTCTGTTCTTTATTAAATAAATTGTAATTTTTGATATTTTTCCTCTTCTGTTTTTGCAGTTCTCAAATAATTTAACATTTCATTATAACTAATTTGACCATTTCTATCTAAATCCATTTAATCAAATAATTATCTAACCAAATCAGGTGATATTCCTCCTTCTAACTCTCTGAATAAAGCTTAAAATTCTATTAATGTAATAATTTAATCTCCATCTCTATCTATCATATTAAACACATCTAATAATGTTAATCTCTGATCTTTAATTGATTGATCCAATTTACACATAATTTGATATTTAATATCTAATGTTAATTAGATTGATTTTCCTTAATTGATTAACTCACTTTTAACAATTTCATCAAATAATACATAAAATTCTTCATAATTGATTTAATTATCTCCACTTGTATCTGCCATTCTAAATATATAGTCAATAGCCTTTTAATCATGTTTTATATTCATTTAAATTAAAGCTTCTTTCATATCTGCCTTAGATATGATATTATCACAATTAGTATCAAATGCTTAAAATGCAGATCTCAAATCATAACCTGATTCCTTAATTGCATTATATAATTGATATAGTAATTAATCTTCTGGTTTTCGAAGATTGATTCCTGATCTTTTAAGTTTTCTTATAAATTCTTAATATTCAATTTAGCCTGTTCCATCTAAATCTACGAACATGAATACAATTTCCATATCTTCATTAGTAACAGGAACTCCAATATTACCAATTGCAGTAGTAAATTCATTTCTTGAAATTTTATTGTCTCCATTCTCATCGAATAATTTAAATATTTCAATAACTGAAATATTTTTAATTTTAATAAACTCAACAATATGTTGATATATCTTGACATATTTATCAAATGCTGGATCAAAACTCTACAGTCTTTTCTTTATTACTTCTTCTTCCAATTGGATTTCTACTAATTCCTCTTCCAATTATCTTATTCTCTCTCCTCTTTCAAATGCCTCTCTTTCATGACTCTCAAGAGTTGCTATTCTCTTTTAGAATTCTGCCTCTTTTAATTAAGCATTAGCTAATTTATCCTATGTATATTCTAATTTTTATCTAAGATTATTGAATTCATCTGCTGGTACTGAATTCTTTAACTCTTTGATCATAACTCTCATATGTTCTTCTGCTGATTTCTTCCATGAAATCAAATTATATATTTTTTCTAACAATTCCTTCTCCTTTGCCATACTCTCACTTTCTACTATTGTATAACTTGTCTTCATTTATTTATATTCTTCAGTTAATGCATCATACTTTCTTGATAATTTAATTAAATTGACATCTAAAATTGCAGTTCTCTTAGCCATCTCTCCCAATTTATCTTCCAATTCTTTCTTTGGTTTCTCTCTATCTCTCATAAAATCTTCATAATGAGCCAATTTAATCTTGGCTTCCACATTCAAATCCAATTAAGCCTTATACTTCTCTTGAATCTCTCCATACATAGCTTTAAATTTATCTCTTTCTTCAATATATTTCACAAATAATTGATCTTAAACTAACAAACACTTTCCTTTAATATCCTCTTTTATAGTAACAACTTCTTATAATAAATTGGTATACTCAGCTTCCTTCTATTACAATAATCTCAAAGTCTCTATATTCTATAATTGTAAAGATGCTAATTCATATTTCAATTGCATTTGATCCATGCCTGAATCCCCATATGCTGAGGACATATCAACTGGAAATCTAACATTAAACCGTTAACTATAACCTTCTTTAATATCATTATAATTTCCGAATGCTCCTGGAATTGGATTAGGAGGAACACTTAATTTATCCAATCCAGTTGTATCAACAACTTATTTTTATTATATAATTGATTATTTTATTTATGTAGTCTCTTAGAAATTTTACCCTTTCATAGTTTTAACTATTTCCTAAAGTTGTTCTTTTAATTCCTGTTATTGTTTCTACATCATTTCTTACATCTGATCATTTGTAATTTTCATAAATCCTTATTAAGTGCCCATTCCCATACCTCCATAATCTTATTAATTTTAACGAATATGTGCATTTTCTTCCTCTAACATCTTCACTTTACTTCTCAATTCTTAATTTTCCTTTCTCAATTGATTATTAGATTAAGAATCAAATTCTTCTAAATTCACTTCTCCTCCAGCAACTTATTCTCTCAATTTTCTTCTTAATCTTGCTCTCTCTTCTTCTAATTCTTCCACTTCTCTCTCTAATTCAATCACTTGAGCTCTGTACTTTTCTACTTATAATTATCCCTCTTAAATCACATCATCCAATTCAAATTAATAATCATCTGGAACTCCTGCCATTTTCCTTAATACTCTATTTTCAGCACTCAATCTTTCAATAGCTTAATTTAATGCATTTGTTTTTTCAACTAAATTCTTAAGTTTCTCTCTATTATCTTAAACTTCATCTCTGTAATGGAATTCATCTTTTACTATATTTTCATCCTTGTATTTCAATGACAATTATGTTAATTACCACATCAGATTACCATTTTCAAGTTTCACCTTCTCTAATTAATCAATATATTATTAAACAGCAGCCTTTTCTCTGTCTAAATCATCTTTTGCTTTTTCTAATTAATTCTTTAAAGTCTCTTTAGTATATGCATCATCTCTATTCACCATCTTTTCTAATTCTCTCATTCTTGTATAACAATCGTTATATTTTGCCTTCTATTCTTCATATCTTCCTTAATGAAACTCTTATTCAGCTTCCAAAAAGGCAATCCTTTAATCCTTTTAACGACCATCCTCTCTTAATTATTCAATCTATTTTTTTAGTTATATAATTTCTCTTCTCAATTTGAAATTTTC
Source organism: Paramecium pentaurelia (assembly GCA_905183005.1). Classification (NCBI taxonomy): domain Eukaryota; phylum Ciliophora; class Oligohymenophorea; order Peniculida; family Parameciidae; genus Paramecium; species Paramecium pentaurelia. Next base: position 537,869 of record CAJJDO010000017.1, on the reverse strand, counting down.
ACTCTCAGACATTATAAAAAGATCAAAAAAATAATATATAAAATAAAAGTACTTCTATAATCATTTAAACTTCTTATTTTTCTTATTTTGTTTAATTAATTCCCTAAGCTCTTCAGATTGAGATTTCCAATTTTTAGGTATATATTTCACTTCATCTTCTTCAGCAAACGTTACAGTTTTTTTCTTTTAATTTTCATCATCATCCTCTATTTTTTACTACTTTTTTGAGAGAACTTTATTATTTTTATTATCTTTTTGCATTGACATTTTACCCTTTGGACCAACTATTGCCAAACCATAATTTTTAAATGGTAAATGAGGACTGACCTTTTAAGGCTGATTTTTTGATGGTGATGATATTGGATGTTTACTTGAAATTCTTTCTCTCTTTACATTTTCAATTGCTTGATCTTATCTCTATCTTCTTTCTATTTCTGCTTCTAATTCTTTCTATTTTTTAAATTATTGATTCAATCTTTATAATTTTGATTCTTTTCTCATATTCGCTTCTTATTATTATTTAATTGCTTATTCTGCTTACTCTATATCTTCTTAATCAACTAAAAATTGTTCATTATTCTCAAAATTTGGAGAATGATAATTGTAAGCTACTTTTGATTTTAAATCTTGAGGATAAAAGATCTTTCTATAATTTTCATTAGGAGGATCAAAAATTTCATAAAATGGTATATCATCAGGAACATCTTCAATTAGTTTATCCTTAATTAAATATCCTTTATCTCTTAATTCTTGATGTCTCTCTTTTTTTTTAAGTAATTCCATTGAATTTGGTTCATATTCTGGTTTATCAAAAAATTCATCACCCAATTTACCTGTTGCTTTAATTGGAATCAAAGAGTTTTATCCTATAGCCACTAATCTATTACTCATTAATATATATTAATAATAAACCTAATTACTTATAATTTAAATTATAATTATATAAATATAACAATCAAAGAACAAATGAAAAAACTTTTAAAGAGTACCGATTTTGATGCTGTAATATAGAAACTAAATATTCAATGCAAAACTAAGAATGATGATTGTAAATATTAATATATTAAGATTTATTAGATTTGGATCCATTCTAAAAAATAAAAAATTCTTCTCCTATGATTTTTGGTGATTATTGCAACTCCAACATACCAATTCAATTATAATTATCTCCTATTGATACAAATTAAAAAAGTTACATTTCACTATTATCAGATAATATTGATTTTTCGGTTAAAGATAAAAAATAAGGTAATAATTCAGATTAATCCTTTGAACATCCTTAATGTATAATATCAGAAGGCATTCATTCTTTTGTTTAAAAAGAGAAAATAATAAACGAAGAATAAAACATATTAAATAAAAGATTGAAAGAGATTAGACATATTTATGTTAAGAAATTGGAATAATTAGATGAATGTATGTAAAGTATGATTTTAAATAGAATATTTGCATAAAAGATTATAAATATTAGAGTAATTTGAGTAGCATTTGAATTAAAAAAGCCCAAAGAAGATTAAAGAATAACCTTTAAAGAGTGCTCTCAAAAAGAAGGATTCTATTAGCTCTTCTCGATATTATACATAAAATATTAATGATTCATAAGAAGATGATTGGAAGTTCATTCGTGATGCTCAAAATATATTAAAGAAATAGAAATCATCTTATGATGAAGAATTCATTACACCTTCCAAAGTTAGATTTGTATTATATATATTATTTAACATATTTAGTAAAAGAAATCAAAGAAATCATTAATAAATGATGATTCATTTTAAGTATTAAAATTTCGATATTGATCAGAGTAATCGTTTTTTATTATTTAATATAATGAATATATTAAAAGTATTATTGCTTGTGTTTTTGATACTCAGTGTGACAGCCCAACAACTGAGAGGAAATAATGATTAACCTGATACATCATCTGAGGTTAAAAAATGCTCTTGTGGATCAGGAAAAACTACTACAGGTGGATAAGGCTAGAACAAAGTTTCATTACTTCAATATTAAGAAGCTTTAAAGAAATTACATGAAGGAATCAAAGAAGCCTCTTCTGATTTTAAGGCTAAACATATATGAATTTCTATAAATAACCAAAGAAAATTATATTCATAATTATTTCTTTAGATTCTTCCATCTTTTAAGTTTATTATATGGGAAAAAAATAGATAATTGGAATATTTATATACATATTTTAATGAAACCATTATGTGTAAAATCCATTTTGAAAACAATTTCTGTTTGGAATTGTTCTATGATTCTAAGTTTATTATTATCTTAAATAAGAATTTCAATTCTATATATATATATATAAGATGAAATTTATATGGGTTTAATTTGGAAAAATTAAATCTGTTTGATAGAAAGGATGATGAAAATAAGATAGTATGACATAATATGTTATTATATATGAAAACTAAAAGGATAATACCTATTTCAGGTTGTCAATTTAATAAATGAAGGTAAACGCTTCCATTTAACTTCTGTGTCTTCTAAGTTTTCATCAACTACAAATTTGAAATTTGGGAAATAGGTGGAATCAATGCTATTTTATATGAATATTTATACATTTCAATTGCATTGAACTTATCTTCTAAACTAATATTAATGAATAAATGATTTGGATGCAATAAATCTATGAGCTCACTATAACTAATATTTTAAGGACGATTAGTCTTTGAAGAAGTAGATTACACTTTTTTCTTTTTGCTGATTTGTCCTTCAATCGATTGATTTGTTGACAGTGATCTCAATGAGTCACTCATAATTAGCAGTTAGATATATAAAAAATAAAATATTAATATAGTTTATAAACTTTGAGACATGATAAATTGATAGTTTTGCATATCTTGAAGTTAATATAAACTATCAAAAGAGATATTGTATTTGATAGAACTATGAATTTATGTTGAATATTTATTAAAAAGAATATTTACAATACCGTTTTTATTTAATATAATAATAAAGTTTAGAGAAAATGAACAAGATCATAATTTTGGCAATGATAGGTTTAATGTGTGTATCAGCATTTGATATTGATTTCTCTTTATTACTTCAAGTACCTTTAGAGTTGATAAATTATTTAGACAGGTTCAGAATCAAATGATGCAGTTTAAGCAGTTTATGATTTATTGAATGATTTGAAAACAAGCAATATTGAAGCCCAAGGAGTTGCAGATGAAAAGAATATCTCAGATGAAGAAATTGGTTAAGCTAGAATTGCTGCATTATCAAAAGTCAATGAATTAAATTAAAAAGCATGGGCTAGTGCTAAAGCAAGAAGAGAATAAATTGGAATTGAATATAGAGTACTTAAATAATTATCTAATATAGGAAGCAACAGATTATATTGCATGGGCAACTTAAAGATTAGCTGATATTGATAGAAGATCAGTTGAATTATAAGAATTGAGATGTTTCTCAAATGGTTTGTTTGTTAGAGCAATTAAATAACATAATGATGCTCTTGGAGTTATAAGAGTATTGAAAAATGATTTGAGTGGATATTTAACAGGATAACCATCATCTATGGTTGAAATTAATGTCCAAAATGTCTCAGACAAATTAAAATAATATAGTCAATTATTTAATTAAGATGCTATGACTAAATTTGCTTAATTAGCTGTTGAATAAGCATCTGGAAATGCAGAATTACATGCACTTGGAGAGAATGATGGATCTTCAACTTCTGATAGATAACCAGGTAATAATGTTGGATAACTTGTTTATAATGCTTTATCTGATTTAGAAGATTAATTAAAAGCTTCTTTGGCTAATTTGGAAGCCAATGAAATTGCTGCTTATTATTAATTAGCTGATTGGCTTGCTGATACTGAATCTGAAGTTGCTCATCTTAATGATGAAATCCAAAGAAAGACTCAATTATAAGATAAATTGGTTGTGGTATGATTATTCTCTCATATTTCAAGTAAGAATAAGCTGCACTTGCTGTTTAAGCTAAAGCTAACAGTGTCTTGAAAGACTCTTAGAATGCCATCAATGCTGCCACTGCTACATTATAAGAATTAAGAGATTTGTATGAAACTGAATTGAATAGAAGAAATGGTATTGCAATTTTTATATTAATTTATAGAGGAAAATGCTATTATTGATGAAGTCATTCACATTTTCAAATAATAAGTTTTAGAAATGGCTAATCAAACCTCATATGGAAAGAAATGAGTTTTAAATTTATAATAAAAACAACCCTATTTAAAATTATATTCAAACAATGTAGTAATAATCAATACATTAATATCTTTTATTCTAATGTACATAAGGAGTAATTTTAATGTCTGTCTCATTATACTCTGTCTTCTTAGGTTATGACTTATATCTTATATTTTTAGTCATAGCCTCTATAGTGTGAAATTTAAGTTATGGACAATCTGTTAATGTATTCTATCTCTCTGTAGGCTATTCTTTTGTTCTACTATTTTAAAATTATTTTATAAGTAATTCTGTCTAAAAGGGATTCTCCTAAGATTATCTACTAGTATTTTTATAATTATCAATCAACTATGAATAACCTACACCTTTTGATCTTCTTATAGATTTTATCTAATTTCTTTTCTAACTATTACTACGATAAGTTCCACAATATCGATTCCCAATATATTAATGATCTAAAATTTCTGTGTAATTATTTTATTTTTCAGAGAAATTGAAATTAATTGTTGGTAGCAATGGTTGTATGGTATTTATTTTCTCTCCTTTTGTGACTACTTAAAACTTTAAAACCTTTTCCATCATAATGAAAGAAAAAGTAATTTTTATTTTGTCTAATTAAAATATTCAAGATGAACTTCTAAATTATTTATTTTTAATATAATTTCATAAATCAAATATCCTAACATTTTCATAATCTATATCAATAATTTTTATTGGTTCTTCATAAATTGTTAACTTTAATTTAAGTAGATTAATTAAGAAAATTCGTTTAGTATTCATTTACATTGATCAATTATTAAATCAAACATAATTATAGTGTTTAATAAATGATCAAAATAAACAAATTTAATTAAAATTATTATAAATGAAAGGGTAATTGGATGATGAAGAAGAAAATGAAAATCTTATTGAGACTGAATAGAAAGGGTTGGATTATTTTTTAACAAAGGTTAAGGTAGTAATTTTCAAAGTTTTATTTGTATTGGCAAAAGAAGAAAAGGCTGATGATTAAATGATTTACTTTTACATTCTGACTTCATTGGATTATGTTTAGATGCATTCATTTCCATTCAATAATAAAATACTATATATTTGGAAAGCTGATTCATTTTTAACCAATATTTTAAATTTTGTAAATGTGTTTTCTATATCAACATATGTACCAAATTTATCATATTTTGCATTGTTAGTCTCAGTTTATATTTGTTTAAGTGCAATTTTATTGATAATTTTGAATATCATATACGTTTCATACTCATTTTCATAGAATAAATTTAAATTTATGTGGCCTGTCTATGTATTAAGATAAGTAGCATTTTATTTTGTAACAGTGTTTTTTTTACCTATTACAGAAACCTTAACTTCAATACTTCAATGTTATAATGATCCAATAACTAATGAATATGTAATATATGGATATGATGAAATTAATGTATAATGTTGGTAAGGATGGCATATATTTCATGCTCTAATAACATTATTATTTATGTTAATATTTGTATTAATATGTGCAATTGTGGCTTATGCATTTTTTGAACCTGGAATGACTAGTGGTAATAGAACAGCAAGATAAGATAGTAATGGAGAAGTAGCATTTATAATAAATAAAGTTACATGTTAAGTTTTGTATTGTTTTTTAGGTAAAAATGAATCATGGATTTTGGTTTTAACAACATTCACTTTATCTGCTTGGTTATTTAAAGAATATAATTTTGCTGATCCAATTTATGATTTTGAAGTTGGAAGATTTTACTCTATTATCAGTTCATACTATTTTTGGGCTAATGTTATGTTGGTTATATGTAAAGTTTAGGAAAGTGCTGAATTTTCAGGAGGATTAATTGCTTGGGTTATTGGTCTTCCATTTATTGTATCTATAATGTTGACAACTAAGAAATCTAAAGTAGACACATTGGTTAGAGCTTAGAATAAGTTTTCAAGTGGAGAGGATGTATGGATTCATATTAGATATGTTCTTTAATTGATATCTTAGGCTGATAGTGATAGGAATTCTTATATGCTCTTAATTGGATATATAGAGAAACATAAAGAAACATGTAAATAGAATGATTGTTATTTTAAACAAAGAAGAAAAACTTAAAATTCAGAATAATTAGATGATTTAAAAAGAGGATTGATTATTGAATTAGATAAGATGTTTAGGTTGGGATTAAGGAAATTTTGGTCATCAGCATCTTTAAGAATCTTTTATGCTTTATTTTTGATGGAAAGAAGAAATAATAAGAATGATGCTTATCTTCAATTTAATTTGGTATCTCTAAAAAGCAAACCTAAATTTTTCTAGTAATTCATTACTTATAGATATATGTAACTGAATTATTATAATATAGGAAGATTATTAAAGATAAAAGTGATGATGTTGTGGATGCAATTGCAAATCAAAATAATAAAAGTGAATTGTATTCTAAAATGAAAATGGCAGCATTATATTACAAAACTTTTTGGAATGAACTTAAAGAAGATTAACCAAATCTAGTTAGACTCATGCATATAGGTGCTATGATTACAAAAGTAAGTAATTAAGTAATGGAAAAACATTAAGAAATGAGCAAAAAGAATTCATTAGGATTTGCTGATCTAAAAACATTAGCAAACTTTTATTATCAAGTATTTAATGATTCATTTATGGGTCAAATACTTAAGAATCAACATAAGTTAGCTAAGTAGTAATTATAAGTGAAAGTTGAAGATGAAGATTTAATTGAAAATAATATAGAGAAACATCCAATACCATTTCTTTAGGTATGTGCTAGAAAATCAGAAATAGGTAAAATTATTAATCTAAATTCTTTATTTACAACATTTTTTGGATATTAAAAAGAGGAATTGAGAGGCAAATCAATTAATATTTTAATGCCTAAAGTATATGCTGAATAGCATGATAATTATTTAATAGAATTCTTTGATAATATGTTAATTAATATGTAAAATGATGGAGATTATCCAAGAACTTATATTGATTAAGAACAATTATAATTTATTAAACATAGAAATGGTTATATAATACCATTTATATATAGAGTAAGTTTCAATATAGATTCATTATAATATTTAGTATGTTTCAAGAGTGATCCTACTTTTAAGGGATAAGCTGTATTCATTATAGACTAAGAAACAACAATTATAGAGATGTCTTCTGGATCAATTCAATATTTCGATATAGAACTTAGACATATAAAATAGATAGTAAATTTGAATACTCTTTTGCCAGATATTTTAACTCAAAATGGGAAATAAGTATAATATCATAAATCTGGTCAGAATAATATTGATTCTGTTTATTATTTCTAATGTTCAGTTAAGGAAATAGAGATCACTTAAATAATTAATGAGAATCTACTGTTAGAATTATAAGCATCAAAGAAGTTAGTAAAATCAGGATATTGGTTAGTTAAATTGGAAAAAATAGATTTTCCTGATGTCTAGGGTGGAAGAAAGGCTTCAACATTTATTAGTAATGCTAGAAACTTATTACCTAATTAAAGTAGATAATCCATACAGATTACATAAAGATAGTCTATTTCTATCACTCAAAAATTAATACCTAATAGAGCCAATCAAACAGTATAATCATTGGATACATTAGCATTGAGAATTGATACTAATTTTGAATATGATTAGAATTTAGTATAGTTTTTGTAAGATTTATATACAGAATAACGATATGAAGATTATAAAGATATGATAAATTAATAAGAAGATTAATAAACATAAATTAAATTAGATTATGGTTTGGAAATTAGAGTGAGAAGATTAATTAATAATTAAATTCTTAATATAGATGAAGAAAAAGAATAAGGATTTTTGAAATAATTGGAAGAAGAAGAAGAGGAGAATTCTATATTTAGAAATAATAATAATTAGGATGAATATGATAATGATTAGAAATTATTAAGTAATATGTAATCATAAATAAAAATAAGAAATGCATTATCTTAAAATCATAGACATAATAAAATTACTAAGTTTTGTATTTATGCTAATATTTGGATAGATTTTATAGTATTGATAACTGCAATGTAATATTATTTTTGTTAATTAAATTTTGAAGGTTTTACTTCTGAAATTAAAGCTATTTATTAAATTAATAATGAAATTATCAATTTAAATCTATTAATTTCAAGAACATTAGATTTATGTATGGATTAGTAATTTAATTTTACTCAATTGTAAATTGATATATAAGAATCAGCATAATTAATTATTAATTTTGATAATGATCTTAATTAGGAATTTTATAGAATTTACTTTGATTCAGAAACCATAAATTTGAGAATGTATGAAAAATCCAATTAATATGAAGATATATAATTATCTTTAGAAAGTTCAATTCTCTTAATTACATCAGTATGTTTAAATCTATCTTTAAGTCAATCTAATAATGTATTTTAAAGTAATTCAATTTAAATTATCCTTTTTAATTATTTCAATTAGATACATGATCCATTAATAAAAATATCTTAAATTTTATATTAGGATGTTATCTCTTAAGTATAATATCCTGATTTAAATTTATTAATATCTTTATTAGTTTTATTTATTGGAACTACAATTGGTATGATTAAATTTATAACTTTAATGTTGGAAATCAAAATAGATAGAGAAAATGTAATATTTTTATTTCTTGAGATTCCTTAAAATGATGTTTAAAATTTATCAAGAAAAGTTGATAAATTTTTGAAGTTTTATAATGAAGATTTAAAGAAACTAAATAATTTTGATTATGATGAATCAAGTGATGAAGATGAAGAATAATAATTAATAGATTTATAATAACATGTAGATGGTTAAGATAAGATGAACTCTAAAGCTATTGAGGAAGATAATTAATATTAATTGTAATTGAAAAGAAGAAAGATTATACAAAAATATAGAAAAAGCAAATTAAAAGGCAATTAAGGAATAATTGTATAGTATGATAATAATATATTAGATTTCTATTAATTGCTTTGTTAACCTTAGTTTTTGCAGTATACAATATAATCAGTAGTGCAAATGAGAAATCTTAAATATAATTCTTATTACCTTAATTTTATTAAAGTTCAATTTAAATTGAAAATTATGGTTATTACATAAATCTATACAAATTGTCAAGTTTGAATTCAGATTTTTAAATAAATAATATGTCTATTTTGACTAAGATTGTTTAAGATTAAACAATATTTACAGGAAATTAATTAAGTTTCTAAAATGTAAATATTAAATTTATTTTAGTTTGCAAAAGATTTATTAAATCGATTACCAGATCTTAGAAACCTATTTTTCTAAACTTATTATGGAGATATTTGTTCAATAATTAATAAAAATAATGATACAAAATGTTATAAGATAATAGAAGGTAATCTTCAATTAGGTATATATAATGTTGAACAATATTATCTACAATATTTCAGAAATGAAAATCTAGATGAAATTGTTTATAATGAAGAAATCTATGAAATTGATTAATCATTATTTTATTACATAAAATAAGCAGTATCTCAGATAACAGATTTTGAATTAGATTTTATGACTAATTAAATGTCAACAACTCTAACTATTTAATTAATATTAGTCATAATCTATATATTGATATTAGAATTAGTTGTATCAGTGATATGGTTATTGTTTTTACAGAAACTAAATATTTAAGTATAATGAATCATAATTTATAATAGATTAACTTAAATATGTAAATGTTAAATATGATACCAATGAAAGTAGTAGAGAATAATCGTAAAATTAGAATGTTTATTAGATAATGTATTAAAAAGATGGAATTGGAAAACACTTGAATTGGTTAATTTAATATAATCAATTAAATTTATTAATAATTATCTATGTCTTATTATATTAGATCAAAGTTGACTCGTCCCTAAACAACTTCTAATCACAATAAACCATTAGATAATAGTTCAATCAGAGAGAGTAGATTAATGTATTTTCAATATTGATCTTTAGAAAATAATACACAACTCCTAAAATGGGCAGAGAGAAGGAAAATTTATATGATGAGAATATAAAATTGAAATCTTAATTGAATGAATAAACTTAATAATTACTTTAAGCAAAATCTAAAATATAACAATTAGAAGTAAGAATGTCATTTTTTAAATTAGAGGGAGTTACAAAGATTTGAAAACTTAATTGAAGGTTCTATTAAACCTGAAACATCATCATAAAAAGTATAAATTGAAAAATATGGTTTAATTATGAAAATGAAAACCAAATAGAAATAATTGATTTTAGAGTTATAGAGTAAAAATAAAGAATTAATTGAATTAAAGAGAACTATGAGATTTACAAATTATTAAGAATTAGAAGTAAATATCTTTATTATAAATTAGATAGAATTACAAAATTATATAGATGAAACTATTAGATTAAGATAAAAATTAGAATATAATGAATAAATGATAGCTATTTAATCATCAGCAGAGCCTTTAGAAAAGTAAATTCTACATCTAGAAAAGATAGTCAAAATATTATAAAGGGACAATCAAGAATTAAATTAAAAGTAGTTAAATAATGATATTATAACTTCTAAATTACAAGTATTTAATTGGAATAATTAAAGATTTAATTGGAAGAAAGTTTAAAATAGAATGAGAAATAATTGAATGAAATCATAAGTTATGAAAAAATTATTAAAGATTTGAATGAATATAATAAATAATGCAATGATCTCATATCCTAATTATAAGTCTAAAATAAGGTTTAGATATAAAGTCAATAAAATACAACATCTGATGAATTATTTAAGATTCAATCTTAATTAGAATAATTGTAGAATAAATATTCATTAGAAATGGAGTATCTAAATTAAAATAATTAAATAGTACTAAAATTTAAGAAATTAGATCATTAAAAACTGAAATTTAAAGACTGAATTTACATATTTAAGAAATGGAAAAGCTTATCGAAAATTAAGAAGATAAGATTCGAGAAATCGAATTTTCAATTTACTCTCCTGTCTCTCGAGTAGGTTAAATCGAACCTCCTTTATAGAATGGATTTTAAATTATGAAGATAGAAATGAAATCTTAGATTATGAAGAAAAAGTTGCCTAAAGTTCAATTCTCAGATATTAGAGAAATTTGTATGAAAGTTAGATTGAATCTTTTCAAAAATAGAGTACAATATTAAGATATTGACAAATATTTTAATGAATCAGAAGAATTGAGTATTCATTAAGTGAAAAATATTTTACATAAGTAGATATTTTAATCTAAAAAGACCTCCCTTTGAGATTCATGATCATGAATAAATTAAATTGTTAAGTAGATATTTAATAGAAGATAATGCTGAAGATTATGTAATGTATGATTAGGATAGAACAAATTAAACAGCCATAATAAACTCAGTTATGAAAAAGATAGTTGGAAAGTATGAAATATTGTCTAGTGAAGAAGAACAATCAATCTTATAATCTATTTAATAAGTGAATTATTATATTTATAATAGAAATTGAACCCTTCTTTAATAGAAACTATATAAATGATGTTAACAAAAAAGAAAAATCTATTACCAGGAACATGTGAATAGTGTGATTTAGATTAAGCACTTAAATTCCATGAAATTCAATTTAGTCATAGAGAATAAGAGAGATTCAATTTAATTTGTTTTGAAGTTTCAAATTCTTTAGATATCATAAATTATGAAAGATTACTAGCTTATTTTAAATGATAAATTCTTTATATTTAACATTTTAGAATAAACCAAAATAAAATTCAATAAATTTTATTTCTATTTATCAAATGTACTCATATGCTCCTCTTGGTGTTTCATTTGCCTCTCCAATTACTACATCGATTGTAAGACCTGCTCCAGGTAATAATTTATAACAATTATTCAGTGTCTTATGTGTAACCAGTCTCTTATGCATAACCAATTTCATATGCTTAACCAATAACCTATGCATAACCAGCTCCAACAACAATAAAGGGAGAATCAAGATTTGAATATGTGCCATATTAGAAATCTGTAGTAGAATTAGAGGAGGAATAAAGAGTTGTGAAAGTAGTTTCTTATTTATATTTTTAGGTACCTAAACAAAAGTGGGTGACAGATTATTACCCAGTAGAATATCAAAAAGAATACATACCATAAGTTACATATGAAAAATAAGTTGATTATGTTCCTGTTGAAAAAACTGTTCCAAGAGTGGACTACTTAGAAAGAGAAGTAAGAAGAAGCTCATTTGTTGCACCTATCAATACAGCTCCACAAATTACTTATGCTTCACCTCTCTCTTACAGTGTTGCTGCTCCAATTGCTCCAGTTACTACCAGCTATGTTGCACCAGCTTATAGCACAGTTTATAGATATTGAATATAAAGAAATAATAATAAAATGCCTAAATTACAAATAAATTATAATATTTAATTTTCATCTAAATATATTTTATTAATCAGAAAATGAGATATATGTACTGAAGTAAATCAAACTTCAAATTCAAAAGACATATGAATATACATTCCTTTTATTTTAAGATTGAAATATTTTTCTCTAAATCCTTCCCATAACAAAAATTTATTTAAATAGATTGATATTATCTAATTTTTCTATTGTGTCTATATATTTTTATTAGTTATTAATTATTAAATATGCTTTAATATAATCTTTTAATTTTGTTTAAGAGATTGAGTTAAATCTAAGTTTTATTTTAATAATTTTTAATTAGCAATTGCATCATTCATCTTACCTATCATAGTTATTTTTACTCTCTGTATATTTAAAATATTTTTGCCTTTAATTTTCATTTGTTAAAATTCATCAAAGATTTATGTAATACTCATTAATATACTAAATAGATATATTTAATTAGTCAAAAACCCTTATAAATCTTTTTTTATAATAATTTTAATTTTCTTTGAATATAATAGATTAATTTAATTTATGATGACTGATGTAGATACCCAAGTTTAATTAGTTTTTAGATTCTCATCATAAAGTAATAGACGAATTTATTAAAAATTAATCATTGAATATAGTATTTTCAATTTAGTATTAGCAGTTTTTATTTATTAGAAGAATTACTTCAATAAATATATAAAGATATTTTCTTTTTACCTAACTTCAATTTAGAGTTATTTATTTTAATGTTTTAAATTTGATTCAAATATTGCAATCACACAATATTCATCTGATAATACTTATTGTATCAACTTTACTTTATATTCTTACTGTAAAACATTTGATCGAACATCAACTTAATGAGTAATTAATTTATATTAATCATTTTTAATTATGAGATCTCTTATTTCTTACTCTAAATTCTTTTATTTAACATGATCTTTCTCCAAATTGTTAATTTCTATAATCATCTAAATATAATAATTATATTATGGTACATTTCTAAGCATTTCTCTTAATTCTTTATTATTTTCAATTTTTAATCTTGTCTTTGATATTTCATTTATTTATTAAAGTATTAATTAATCTTATTTTTGATCAAACTTAATAACAACAATAGATTACTCTAAAACTTAATCTATAATTTTAATCCATCTATTTTATTCTCTACTGTCTCTAAATTATAATCTTTTTATCTTTTCATTTGAATATTTCATTACAACTAATCCAATAAAAACTAAAAATATTGTCAAACACATAGCTAAATATTCTAATGTCTCAGTAGGATAATATGTAACATATTAAATATATACAGCAAAAAGAACAATTGCCTAAGGCCATATTTGATACCCAAGTTGCAAAATTGCTTTAATACATTTTATTATTTGTTACCAAAATGAAAGTAGAATGCTTGCAATCCATAATACCAGTTATACTCATAACTGGCATCATAATCATAATTAGGATCTTCTGTTGTTGTGGGGAAAAAATTGTCTAAATTCCAAATGTAGGCAATATAAATTTACAGTAGTGGCAATATATACTCATTCCATGATGGATGAGAATTCATTATGAATTTCAGCAATACTATTGATAACATAAAAGCTAAAATATTTGCTATGATAATTCCATTAAAAGTATATTCTTAAAAGTAGTATAATATATAAGCTGTAAAAAATAACTAGAATCAATATTATTTTTACTATTGTCTGTATTGAAAATAGTGTGAATTCCTACTTTATGTAGATTTATTACAACTTTCTATAATCATTTTCAACAGATTTCGATTTAAAATTAAGAGTGAATTTATTAAAAATCATTGAAGCTTATTTATTTAATTTATTATTTTAAGACTTATTTTTAAATCCATTAATTAATTTATAAATCTTCAAATTGAAGTATATAAATATTGAATAATAACACTATTATCTAGTTATAATGTTAACTAAAAGAATACTATATGATTATTTTATTTATTTTAATTTATAAATTCTTAATTTCCAGAATAATAAAATAACAAACTTATAAGTATTAGATTTTTATAAAATTATATAAAACATAATGTATTTAATAATATATTTTATCTTATCCTAATATAATTAACAATAGAAAGAGTAATAAATAATATAATCTAAATATTTATTATTAAAAGCTGTAAATAATTAAGTTAAAATTATTACATTCAAATAAGTTATTAAATTCTAAATATCTGTAGAATGAATCAAATATAATTAATGAATACAGAATTTATAATATAATGCTGTTTAATAAAATTGATTAATCATAAGATATATTAGATATATTAGATATATTAATTCTTAAATTATTTTAATCTTCTTAATTAATTATATTAAATAAATTATTTAATTTATTTTTCTTTTTTATAAATAATGATTAATTGATGGATTTAAAAGTAATAATAGAGTTGTAATTTTTTTATTTTAATAAGTTAATTATTATCAATTGATTAATTTGTTTCTGAATAGAAATTCTTATTTTTATTAATTATATATATTAATAATATTTAAAATATGTTAATAAATAGAGTTTATATGAAATAAGTAAGTCAAAAACATAAAACTTTTTTAATATTAAAGAGATTTAGAAAATATTAAGTAGTGACATCGAATTCTGGGTATTATATTATTTCAATGTTATCTTGTTTTAGTTTTGCATATTAAATTTAATCGTCTTTGCCATAAATTCCTTTAATTTTTTATTCTAAAATAGCAAAATGTTATTAAATTTATTAAACTCTTTTCTCTATATCTGTTTCATAGTATTATTATTCAAAATTATTATTTAGTGAAGTTAATAGAATAAGACTGCTTTCAGAATTTGATAAAGTAGTAATTTTTTTCATAAAATTCTAAAATATATCTCTTACTTCCAAATTAATATTTTAGTATAATTTTTGTAATGTAGCAACAATATAATTGTAATGCTAAAAACAATTTTCTTTAAAAATTTAATCTTTTACATATTCACATTAAGCAAGCCATAATTATGAATTATTCCATTATTAATATTATGTTTTAACTCCATCAATATAAGCATAGATTTATTTTATTTTTATTCTTTATAAACCATCAACTTAAACTTAATATCCTTTCTTTGTTTTTTTAATGCTTCTTATTTATACCAAATCTCCATTTATCATATCACTAGATACAATAAAATTTCCTGAACCAGAACTAACCATTTTTATCATTTCTAAATATCTAAATTCTAAAAATTGGAACTCAGTTGATCCATATATGAATACTGATTAATCGTAAAGGAAGATTGGAATACCATATATTTTATCATTTTAAACACCTTAATTAATTTCTTACTCTTCTTCTATTTTGAATTCCTTTAAATACCAATCTATGAGATCTTTATATTTCTTATTTGTATTGACTTTGATATTAAAACAATAATCTGAACAAGCAGGGCATAATAATTCTTCTTTTAAACTTTCTTCTATACATTTTTAACAAAACATATGTTAGCAAGAAAGCACTACTGGGTTGACTGGAGTTAATCCACAACAAAGGCATATAATTAAAGATGGAAATTCATTTAATAAACCTAATTTAAATATCAATTATACTTTAAGTTCCTTCTTATTCATAAATCTATTGAACTATTGGTAGTAATTCATCAGTTTTATTGTTGCCAAGTAATGCGGGTTAACGACACAAGGGACATGCACAAAATTCTTATGTTTCAAAAGAATTTTATATGCAAGTTTAACAAAAAGTGTGTCCACAACTCAGAGAGACCGGATTTTTTAAATTCTATAAGCATATTGAGCACGAAAGGATGAATTTCATTAATTAAAATATCAAATAAATTCTTGAATAATCATGGTTTAATTATTAGAATTTTTAAGAATTTTATTATTCTCAAGAATGACAAAATTCTAAGATCCTCTCAAACTGAATTGTTATAAATTAAAAAATTGAATACTTTATAATGATATTCTTGTCATTTATAATTTTATTTTAATTTTTTAAATAATATATTTGTTTTTCAATTGTATTATTTTAGATCAATAAAAATATAAACCTGAAGAAGAATATTCTTGATGGAGCAGTTTAATTTATTTTACTATATTTATATTATTTTAATATTTGATAATTATCCTTAATATAAGTTATTACTATTTAGCTTTAGAAATAAACCATTCTGAATTAATATCTTAATTAATCAAATGAGAAACTAATTATATACTTAACAATATACTTAGAGTTATGTTTAATTTAAATAATAATGTTTAATGTATATTATAATAAGAATTATATTAAAATGATATAGATATAAAATTATAATTTATATGAGATCTTCTATTTTTTAGCATTTATTTTATAATTTTCAAGTTTGATAATCTACTTTAATTTTTTTTTTTTTTTACTTTCTTTGGGAAATATAAATATATTTTAAATTAATTCAACGATTGTATTATATTTTTAATTTAAAATTTGAAGTAGAGTATATGCCTCATTATCCAGAGGAGATAGAATATTCTGACAAATATTTTGATGATTATTATGAATATAGACATGTTATCTTGCCCAAACACATATTTAAAAAAATTACAAAAGGTATTTAAATTAGTTAAATGTAGGAAAATTATTAAATGAAATGGAATGGAGAGCAATAGGTGTACAACAATCTAGAGGATGGGTTCATTATGAAACTCATAGACCTGAACCTCACATCTTGTTATTTAGACGACCAAAGAATACTGACCCAAATACTGGTTTACCACCCCCGGGATTTAGTGCGCCATATTGATAGTTAAATAATGAATATTGAAAATTAACAAATGAACAAAAAAATAGGTTCCAAAATTATAATTAGTTCTTTATATTGATTAATTATTTCTTTAAACTCGTTTCTAATCTATACTTCATACTAAATATGTTCTATAAACTCAAAAACTATTTTGATCAAATTTATACTTTAATTTCAGCAATAAAATAAAATTGCTAAAACATTAACTTCTCTGGTATTAAAATATTATGATGAAAACTAAATATAAATAATGTTTTATAGTAAAAACAATATCAAAACTTAACATAGTAAAGTATTTCATCAATTATTTAAAAATTTTAAATTATTTATATTAAGAACACTCAATTATATTTGGTTGATTTCTCTAACAACAAAACTAAATATATCTGTATTGCAAATTTATTGTTTAAAATATTGATTGTAAATTTATATAAAACGGACAGTTATTCTTTTTTATATATATTTATATATATATATATATATTAATAATGAATAAACAGTATCTATATGGAATACTAAGAGATTAATAAGTTATACTATATAGATTATAATCTTGAGTAATAATATAAGATATTGGAATTTTCAATATTAAATGAAAATAAAAATAATCAGAATTAATAAATGGCACCTCCTTGATATTCTTTCTCAACCTAGATGTATTATTTGATATTGATGAACAAAGGGAGAATATTAATATGATTTATTATTCACAATAATCATTTTAATTCTATCATGAATATAAAAAAAATAGAATTATAATATTGAATTTTGTTGTATAGAACACAGAAATTATGTTTATATTAAAATTAGAAAACTTCTAGAATAAATTAAAGTTAAGAAACTCTCATTTGATAAACAAGTATTAAGAAAATTCTATTAAGTAAATAATCAATTATTACAATGAAGTAGGTCATAATAAGAAGATAATCAATAGATGGAAATTAATACCTATCTTAAATGATATAAGCTCATAAAATGATTTAAAAATATGTTCTCAAAATTATAAAAAAATAGAACATTTTAAGAATATTGCTAGATTGATTTAAAAAGAAGAAAGTAATGAAGATTATGAAAATATCTAAATAAATGAAGTTAAAAAGAAATAATTATGATGATTAAAAAAAGTCTATCTAAAGATAATGGAAATTAAATAAGAAATAATTTAAATTAAACTTAATATAAATTAGATAATAAAAGATATCTAAAATTCATCTTGGTTTAAGTAAAGTGGATATGAGTTTGTAGAATTAATTCTAATAATCTCTTTAAAAGATTCCAGATAATATATATTAGATTTTAATGTGATTAACTCAATTTGAAAGTACAATTAATACTTTTAAATGAATAATTGAATGATGTTAATTATTTAAAAGTTGAATAGATAATTAAAATTATTATTTTGGTAATATCTTTTTTATCTTTTAATCAATATGAATATTGTTAAATTATTGAGAGATTATTAAATTATTATAGTGAATAATATAAATTAAAAATAATATATTAATAGAATCATCAAAATTTACATTAATATCTATATTTTTCATCAATTTAATCATCAAAATTCTTATTAAATATTTGAGAGTTAAGTAATAAATTTTTGGATAATTCATATTTATATAATTATTCGTAATTAGTTTAACTAGCTCTTTAATAAAAAGTAGAAGATCTTTTGCAAGACTTTTAACTTTATTTCTATTATTTTGGAGCATAAGCAGTATTATTTTCAGGAATTTGAACAGATTATAATAAACTCTTGGTTCTATATTTTCCACTTGATATAAATGTTGAAATAGCTCTATTTTATTAAAATTTAGAATTCCATAGAATCTTTTCCTCTATTTCAAAAGTTGTTAAAATACCTAAAGGGCATTTAGGATTTAAACATTTAATCTCTCCACCTAATGCCTCACCAATTCTTATTACAACATTTTAGTTACAACATTTTGAGATTGGACAATAATTAGTATCAGAAAAATAAATGTAAAATAGTTTTGAAATTGGATGTTGACATATCAATATATTTTGTATTTCAAATTATAGTTCTTAAAAAAGTTCACACATAATTCTGTAAATAACTAAATTTCTTTTATCAGATGGATGAAGAGATTTAATATCTTTTTCGAACTTAACTAAAAATTATGAATTAATTACTTTCTTTCAAAAGCTAACGGTAGGAGACTTATTTGTTAATCACTAATAATTACTTTTTTAAAAAATGATTAATGGATAAATGTTGCTTTCAAATTTGTTTTCATTTTAATTCTCTCTATATCTATTTTATTCACTTATTGCCTATATTCCTTTTATTTCTCTTTGTTCACTTTTTGGAGATGTTTTAAAAGCTAAATCATCTAATTATATTTTGTGAAATTTTTAAGTTGGTCTTGTTGATTGTCTTGCAGTAGATCCCTTAGATAGATTTCCTGTTTATCTATTTCTATTAATTATATATTATAATAATACCTTCTACTTTAACAAGAATGAATAGAGAATGTTGATATGACATCAAGCATATTTAACATTTATAAAACAAAAATAGTTAATAATAATTATAATACATAATAAGCTATTTAAGAAGTTAATTGTTTATTTATTCTTTCTAAATTTTCTATAATTAAAAATTTTTTGTATAATTTGATTGAAGTGAGATTATATAGATTTGTTTAAATTACATAATATTTTTACATTCCTAATCTGAAATAATTTTATAATAATAATTTTAAATAAAGTATATTAATAGAATATAACATTCTATTTGTTATTAATATTCATTGTTTTTCTATTAAAAATGATTACTTATTGTGATAGTTTGTTTTGGATTATACTGGTCACATTTAAATTATTATTAAGATTATTAGACAATATTCTTTATAAATATTTATATAACTTAATTTTATAAATGAACTTATTCTACCCTACTTGGACTTAAAACTGGAACCATAATGAATTGTCAACAATCGATACCGATACTACTGATAATGAGGATAACAATTTTGAAATCGAGTAAAATATTTGTTTAAAAAATCTAAGTGTTAAGCCTTAAAAAAAGCACTTCGAAACCATACAAGAAAAATAATAATATATAGAAGAGTATACTAAAAAGAAAAAAACTGAACTCTGTAAGAATTTTGTAATGACTGGAAAATGTAAATATGGTGATAAAGTATTTCTTTTATTAAATTTAAAGTGCTCTTTTGCTCATGGTAAAACTGAATTATAGCCTAAAACTCATTTACATTCCAAATATAAAACTAAACCATGCAAAAGATTCTTTTAATAAGGATATTGTCCTTATGGAATAAGATGTCAATATATTCATGATGAATTAATAAATAGAAATGAATTTGAAGGATTCTTATAAACTTCTTATAAAGAACTTGGTCTAAAAGCTCCAATTTCATCAAGTATTAATTTAAATTAATTTTAGAATAATTAAAAACTGATGTAAGAAACGATATTTAAAGATTTATAATAACAATGAATAATAAAAACATAGATCAAGAATTATTTATTTATCCTAAATCTAGATTGTCATTTTTTAAATAAATAACAGATCCATATTATAATTTCTTGTCAGATGATTCTCAAAAAAATGTTTGAAAATCATTTAAAGAAATTTGTGATTATTATTTTATTTTTATATTTAATTAAAATATATATATATTATGACAGAGTAACCACTTTTCATAACTGAAAATAAACATATATTACCAACTCTAGAAAAAATACATCCTGATTAAGCCAAAAATATGTAAGAACTATGTTAAGAAATGGAATGTCTAATAGATTAAACTAATACAAATGTAAATTAAATGTTAAAGTCATAATAAAACAATATTCTAAATGCATTTAAATAAGTTTTAGAAACCATGAAAAAAGACATAGATAGAATAAATGAAAAATTTCATTAATATGTTGAATATAATGAATAAGAATCACAAGTTATTTAATTATATTATTATAGGTTATTAATGCTTAAAATAAGATGGTATATTTTAGATAAGAATGTCATTCATTAAATGAATAATGTAAACACTTAAAGTTAAATGTCTAAACACTTACAAAAACAAATAAATTTTTAGAAAATGTATTTATTTAACTATAATTAAGGAATTAATGTTTACTAAAGAAGCATTAATCAAATAAGTTAAAAAAAATGAAAAACTTTAATAAACTATTTAAAGATTTAAAGAATAATTATATGAATATTAAGATATGAAAAATTATAACTATAATCTTAAAATATTAACAACTGAACCTAAAATGCTTTAAGATTATTAATAATAGATATAGGCAAGTGTCAGAAGAGCTAGATTTGATTCTTCTCATAAAAAGAACACTTCATTTAACTCAATAGCTAATTCAGATACCAAATCTAAATATATTTTAACCTAGTAAACAAGAGCATAAAGTTTATAAAAGAGTATTGTTGCCAAAAGATCTACTATATTTGAAAATAGTATTTTAGACAAATCTTAGCAATAAGACCAGATATTTGAATACCCTAGATTTCAATCTTTAAAATAGGATAATGATAATAAATAATGATAATTTTTAGTGTAAGTTTTCCTTTTCAGAATTCAAAATAATCTTTTCATCTAATCTTCCACTTAAATTTGAAGTAATCTTTCAGCAATTTCTTAATTAGTATATTTTTTTGGTGAAAAATACTAATTGTCATCAAATAAGTTTTTTTCTATTTTTGAAACTTCTTTTGAAAAACTTTATAAATCTTTATATATTGTAAATTATATCTTAGTTTAATAAAGTGATGAAACATATTAAGGATTTAACATATCATTTTCTATTAGAGATTATTTAAATATAATTTTATTAGATGGACCTAATTAACTAATAAAGTATGAAGCCATTATATATCCTAAAGTATTAAATTATTTATTTTAATTATTTAAATGATTAGTTTTTTAATATCTATTACTTTTTAATCCTAAAGATATTGATGTAAGAGATTAAATCTCATTTTTATAATGATCAATCATTTAAGATAGAGTTTGATTTAAATTTTTAATCATTTCAAAGTAATTCTTATTATTCCAATTTCTTTTTTTATCATCAATAGAAACAGGTGTGATATTTTAAATTAAAGCTATCATTTAACTTGTAATATTTAAATTAGGATGAGTTAAAGATATTTAAATGGAATCATTATGAACTTTAGATTATTTTATAGATAGACTAAAAGGTTTTTTCATAGGATGCATTTAATAAATGATTCCATCTTCTGCATGTATTATAGATAATAAAATTTTTATAAATTCCATTATGTTCATAATAATTGATATTAATTTATTTTTATCTGTTTTTATTATCTCTTTCTTTGTTGAAAAATTAATAATATTCATCTTCATTGATTTATAATTAATAAGAAGATTATCACATAAAGTTTTAAAGAATTATTCAATCTAAATTTCTTAATATTCATATTTAATTAATCTATGAGATATTTTGAATAAATTCAATAAATTATTATTAAGATTGTATAAATAATAACTTATTTATGTTTATTTTTATAAGTTCTATTAGAATGTATTCAATAATTCTTACTTAAAGGGACTATCTATTTATATTTAATTAAGCATTTATTAAATTAGCTACATTTATTATGTAATTAAGTATAAACTTATTTTTGAATTATACTAAATTAATCTATAATTATACATATTATTAATTATCTCTTTATTCAATTTAATTCACATATTAATCGTATTTGTCCTCTTTAATCTCTTCAAATAAAAGAATTACCAAAGGTTCAAATGCTTTAAAATAAACTTAAGTAATCTTAAATCTACATAATTTTGAGTTGACATCCTTTTCCAATATTCCAAAATATCTTTAAACTGGATGATCTTCACTTTTTGATTTTAATATTTAAATTATTTCATGTTCAATTTTTATATTTTATGATTAACCATTAACTTCAAGATCATATAAGTTTAATTTTCTTAAAAAATCTCTTAAAGCTTCATTATTTTTAAGATTGAATTTCTCTTTTAAATTTTTATTGATTTTTTCTATTTATAATTAAGCAGCTAATTTATTGTATTTAAGCACTACAACCCATGATGGGAGAAGATCCTCTATCACATTTTCATATTGTTCTTTGGAGAGTCCTGAAAGGAAGTTCTTTCTACTGATAATTTCATATTAATAACGAAGCATAACAAGAATTAAAGTGATTAGACAATGAGAAATTATTGTTGATACATCATATTTACTAAAATTATATATACTTACAGCTTAGGTACAACAGAAAATAAAGGATTAAATTAAAAACTAGCTTCCCTACAAATAAATTACTAAGTGTAAGATCATATAATCATACTTAATTTAAGTGAGGTAGAATGCTAACCATAATACCATTGATAATCATCAAATCCAAATAATCTTAAACTTTCACAGATTGCAGCCATAAAAATCATATTTAGAGTTATTAATATTTCCTTGTTTTACCAATATTTCTTCATAAAAAAAAACAATGCCAATTCTAATATTATTCCAACACCTGCAAATATTTGAGGTAACAAGACCTGTTACAAATTATATTTTATTATTATTAATCCTAAATAGATACATAATATCCCATATGTATATTCTCTTCGATATTTTATTCCACTCAAAAGAGATTGTCTATATATTTGCTCTATTTCTTGTGATGCAAATTATAAGCTATATTTTTTTATCATTATGTTTCAATTAATTTTATATTTTTTTAAATCAATAAACCTTAGTTGTCGTTTCTTTATAATTTATCTTTTTGGTATCTCAAATGTATCATTAAATAATAATACTTACTTTAATATTATTTATATCTCAAAAAATATGATAGCACTATCAAAGATGCATAATTAGATAACTTTAATTCCAAATGTTTTCTTAAAATCTTGAAATTTTATTAGTAATACAAACTGATCCTTTCTAAAAATAATTAAATACATATTGAATTATATTAATATTGAAGAAACTCAAAAATTACTTAAATTTAATTTAACTTATATAAATTTAAGATTATTTGAGATTGCATAAATATATTAATAGTTATTTTAATTTTTCAATTTTACACTTCATTCTAATAATCAAATATAATTATCTCAACATATAATGATTTATTATCAAAAAGTTAAATATGGATTATTCCAATAATTAAAGATATTCAATTTTACATTCTTCAATTAAAAAGTAATTAAATAAATTAATGACAACATATATATGATGAAATCAAAAATCAATTAGAATAAACTATATACCTTTTTTCTTAAAATCATAATTTAAAGAAAATAAGACTGTTTAAAGTAGTGGTTAAAAAATATATTAAAAATATTTTTTCAAAACGTCAAAGAAAAATATATGAATATTTTTGATTGAAAGTGTAAAATTTAAATTTATAGAGAATTATGTTTGTATAAAGATAATAATACAAGTAAATTTAGTGCAAATTTCAATCATTAAAACTCTAATACAATAAAATAGTATATCTAATAAATTATTTATTATTGAATATTAAAAATATATCTCACTCAGATTTTTATTAAATATTTTAAGAATTCGAATGAGTAATACGTAAGATTATTATAATCAGAATTTAATCATAAGATATTAAAGAATGTTTTAAATTAAAAATATAATTATACTAATAAATATAGATTATTTTAGTAAAATAATCATATTTTATCGAATAAAATCAATGAATTCGGTAATGAAAATTATTATTAACAAAAATATGTCTAAAAATCATTTTAAATAAAATAAATAAATAATAAGAATAATTTAGAAGTAAGAATATACTTAATTAGTTTATGAAGATTTAATGATATTATTCAGACACTTATTTAAATTTAGAGTAAATTAAATTTAATAAATAGTAGTTCATTTTTAAGCTGAGTTTTTATATTCTGAGTATTTTTTTTGATTTCGCAAACTTCCTAATAATTATGAAACTATGTCTTCTTTATTGGACTTAACAGGAGTGTGTAATTGATAAGGTTTTGAAATCAAAATAGACTTAAATTATGTATTACTTTCTATTCTTCTATGTTTTGCTTATAGATCTAATTTCTAATTTACTAGACTATTTACACTATCGCTATTATAATTAATAATATTTTATACGTTAGTTTAATTAATTTAGTACTATCTGGCTTATCAGTAGTAGATTATGATTAATGTTCAGGAACATAAAAATTGTTATTATTTTATTTAACTGTTTTTTAAAAGATGTCTTATATACCTGTAGAAGCAGATTTGAACTATGATCTTTAAGGTATTTTAATAGTTTCAATTAAGTTGTTTTTAGATGTAAAACCATTTTTAAGTGGATTGAATTGGTTGAAATTTGGTTCAAAGTTGAGTTGATTACGATCAGTAATAGATGTGGTTCCTTCTCTACCTATTTGAATTTCTGATTATCTAGATTTATAATCACTTGATCTAAAATTTTCTGGTTTTACCAAAATTCTTTAAGCAGATTTGACATTTGATTTTTAACGAACTCTCTCCATAATCCTAGATGCCATTTCAGCCGCCTCCTTTTCTATATTGTCTTCAGGGTATTTATCACCTGAAGTTAAACGGCCATTAATTTACATAAATTTTATATGTTATTTTAATATCTAATGAAATCTAATTAGAAGTAGTCACTATTCTTTGATAAAATTTATATGTTATAGACCATAATAATAAGAACTTTATAGATCTTTATTTCTAATATATAAATCATAATTAATATATTTGATTGAAAATATTTATGATGTTTTTACACATTTTATTAGTATAATTATCACAAATAAGTAATAATGTATTTAGAAAATTGGAAGGATTAATTTAAATTGATAATCAGTATTAAATAGAATGATTTTAAAATTAATCATTTTTAATCTAAATATATTAATATGGTAAACATATCCTTATATTATTTTAAGAGAGTGTATTTTCATAAGATTTATTTTTAATCTAATTTAGATATTATATTTATATCATTCTTATTATCCTTAATCATCTTCATTTTTCTATTAATCATCTTCATTTTTCTATTAATCTGATTATTGTTTGGGTTCAGTATCTAAATTTTGGATAATTGCAGCATCTTTCTCTGGAGTTGGTAACCATCTTGGAATCTCAGCACTTTTATTAGTTTTTAAATTATTGGAGTTATCTTCTTCCTCTTTAATCATTTAATTAAATTCATCATGAGGTAAGTTTTTTGCTTTTTCCAATTTAACTGCTAATTTTTTTTATACTTCTTAAGATCTAATTAACTTCTACATCATATATGATTCTTCCATTTCCATTTTTTCTTAATAAGCCTTATTATGTTCACATGCTTTTTTATTTTCTAATTTTGCTCTATTTTAATATTATTAAATATAAATACTTTTCATTTTCTTTTTATATGTGAGATAATTTTTCATTCCAATAAAGAGAAATATTAGATTTAGATTTATGCATAATCTCTTTAATATGTTCTCTCTTTTCCTTATTCTTAATGACAAAATCTTATTTTTATTTATAAATCATTTCAGCATTTCTTATTGATAACTCTCTATAAAATAATTTTAGATTATTACTTAATTTTTTTATATTCTTCTATTTTAATTTATTCCATTGCTTTTTTAATCATTTCTAGTTATTCCTCTTATTATTTTTTTTGATCATAATTTAATTATTATTTCTCCTTCAATTATGCTTCACCATTTTTTTGATTAAGCTTTTTCTAATAAAAAATAAATAATCTTTATTACTTATTCAATCTGTTAATGATGATTCATTTTTAAGTCAATCATAGATTAAGTTTTCTTTTTAGTTTCATCAATTCTCTTAGATAACTGAGCATCTCCTCGCTTTAATAATTTAAGACGATTCTTCATTAATTGAATATCCTTTTCAGTCTCCTATCTCATTTTTCTAGTATGCCAAACTGTTTCCTCCATTTCCCTTTAAAATGATTATGGAGAGGTTTTCATATTTATATTTATTTAATGATTTTTAAAATTTTATAAAGCATTTATTCAAAGATTGTATCTATCAAATAGTTGTCATTAATGATTAATTAAGAATAATTCTAATTATATAAAATAATCTATAGTATTGAAAACAATATAGATTATTTAATCTAAATTGTCTGTTGAAATTATATCAAGAATAAAATTAAGAATTAATACTTTGATTTCAAAGTTAATCTTAACATTAAATATTTTAAGGAACTATCTTAATGATTTTATAAATTAAGTATAGCAAAAGAATTTAATTATGATACAAATTTAGTTAAGTTATTTTTAAAACAATAATCTGATTATTTATTAATATATGTATTATATTATTCTCATAATTTTGCTTATTTTGATATTGTATTACTATTTGACTTGCAGATGTTAATTGGATTATGTTGCTAATGATCTTAACATTGCAATCATTAATAGATGTAATTTCATAAAAAAGGTATCCTTATCCATTTAATTAATATAGAAAATGTTTTACTATACACCATATTTATTTGCAGGATTATTATAAGCCTTTATTGCTTCTAAAGTATAGGATGTTGATCCTAAACTAAAATTTGTTAGAGAATATGTAGATTTTGGATAAGATTTTGGTTGTTTTGCATTAGATTGGGGGAGTTATGAAGGAAAAATAAGTGAATAAGAAGCGAAAATGACAGAAGGTAAGCCATTGGTAGTTGTTTTAAGTGGTTTGACTGCTTCAAGGGTTGAACCTTATATCACTAACTTTTTTTCTAAATTTTGCCAGAATTAATCTGATTGGAGAATTGTATTATATAATGATAGACTATTTAATAATAGGATCTATTTGGATCCAAAAAGATAAATACTGCCATAGATAGGAAATTTTCATCATGTAGAGGATTTTAGAAGAGTTTTAGAATATATTGCAAAACAACATAATAAAAGCACCATATATGCTATAGGCCATAGTTTTGGTTCAAATACTCTTTTAAAATATTTGGGAATGTGTGGAAGTAATGGAACTAATCCATTAATTAAAGTTGCTGTAAGTGTTGGAAATCCTTATGACTTTTAACTTGGTATGCGATTTTTAGAAGATAGTTTATCTGATTCTTATATCAGAAAGCATAGATAAAGAATAGCAAGGGAGTAATCTTTATGAATTTAATAGTAAGAAAGATAGATCAATACTTACCGATACCCAAACATATCAATTTAGACATGAATAAGGTGTAATAAGCCAAGACATCATTAGAATTTGATACTTACTTTACTAAACCAATATTTGGTGCACCTTCAGTTGATTTCCATTATTTATCTATTTAATGTGCAAACTATATGGAATTTATCAAAATCCCTGTATTTTTATTAGGTTCATTTGATGATCCAGTTATAAATAATAGGGCTGTCTATCCAAGAGATGCTATATTAAAGAATGGAAATCTAATATCTTTAATGACTCAAGTTGGTGGACATATATCATGGTTTGAAGGAGTTTTGAATCCAAAAAGATGGTATTATAAACCTGTTTTATAATATTTGAATGCAATTCATTAATTGCTCTGACATTTATATATTTATGAAGATTTAATCATATATATATTTATATAAATACATATATCTAAATTAAAATATTTTATTTTTATAAGTAAACAACAGATTTATATGATTGCAAATAAGTTATTTAAGAGTATTTTTACATTTAATAATAATTTTTAGAAAATTTAATTGATCATTATTTCAATAATAAGGTTTTCTTTGAGAAAGTGATTTTTTACCAAGAGCCCAACCTTAATTCGTTTTAAAATTAGAAATGAAATGCTTTCCTTTTGAATTAATACTACCTGGCAATTCATAATCACCAGGACCAGGAGATACAATTGGCTTTTTAATGAATTCACAGTACTTATTTAACATTACTGTTTTTCAAGGGACTAAATAGAGTTGCACAAGCATTTTTAAATTTGGAATTAGTATAATAACCATATTTATCTAATCCTTTAATTTCATAAGTACCCAAAGGAGGAGCTTAAAATTTATGAACTTAAGAAAATGTTATCATAATTACCTTTTTAATTGAGTCTAACACCCATACTATAACTGATTGGAATTTCTGGTTATTAAGTAGAATAATGACCTGGTCCTGGTGTTTCTAATTACTTTTCCAAAGGCTAGAATGCACAAGAATTAAAGTTACATATCTACCCAAACCAAAAGTATAACCTTTGGTTTTTAATTATGTAAATTTAAGAATTCTAGCTCTTTTATGGAGTTCTTATTGTTTACGTTCATTAAAGAATTCTAATTTCTAATCTATAGTTTCTGGAATTCCCTAAAATTACTAATTCATTATAATGAAATAATTAATAATTAAGATGGTAATGAATAAAATTGATAAAAATGTTATCACATATCAGCTGGTTTTGATTTATAGAGTACTGCAATAAATACCCATGTAGATAATACATAATGAGGATAAGGAAAGCATCTAGTAATGCAAAGAAATTCAATATCATCACTCATAATATCTGCAATTCCTGTAGCTTTGATTTCATCCCATGCTCTTTCATAATCAACAAATGAGAAATTCAGAGGAAATCCATACATTTCTTTACTTGATCTTACATATTTTTCCTTAAATATTTTACAAATCATACTTATTGTCTAATCAACTATTCCTATATTTTTTTTAAATGATCCAAAGATTTCTAATATGTCCATTATTGACTATTTTCATGATTTAAAGGTACTTATTCTTCTTAATTTTACTGTTCTTATTATTATTATTATTATTCATTATTTCTTTAGGCTCCATATTCACTCTAAAATAATAATTAATATTACTGCTAATCCAGTAGTTCTAATTCTAAATTTAAATGATTCCAAATCAAACAAAACTCTATCCCTTATAAATTCAGTTAATTATGCATATTTTTGATTATTGAAGGTAGTAGTAAAGTGAGCTTTCTTTTATCCTAGATCTTCAAATCTATAATCTTTAATTTTATTCTTTAAAAACTTATCTAATTCATCTTAAACAAGTATTGATCTTTCAACACTTGGAACATCAAATACAAGTTCATTTGATATTGGTAATATACCTTTTGGGAAAAATGCTTTTATTTAATCATTATTTAAAAGTGGTTCCCAAAAATGGGTATCTTCAATATTAAAATTCATTTCACTAGGAGTTTCTGTATTTTGAATATTAATATATATGTTTTAATTATCAAAAATACATCCTATATTTGTTAATGGACATGCATCATCATCAACATCATTTAAATTTTTATATCCTTTTGATACTGTAAAACAAAATAAAGTTTTAATATATTCTTAATTTTGAAAGACAAATACTTCACCAGTTTATGGATTCCATAATTCCACAAAATTAGATTTTGTGAATCTTCTCATTACATATTAAGTTTTGCCTTCAGGTAATCCTCTACCCATTACTACATAATTTTTAATATCATCTCTTTTTAATATTTTCTCATCAATATACATAAAGAAATTACACAATAAAAGAGCATGTTCTTCAAAATCTCCTGCTCTTAAATCTATGAATTCTTAGCTATTACAATAAATATCAGGTAAATCTCTAAATACCTCAGTATCATTTCTAAATGGAATTAATGAAACATATCTAGCTGCCTTTTCTATTGAATTTGCAGTAAAATCTATTTCTGGTGGTTTCAAAGGAGTTATAAATCTTGGTAAAAATACTGATTCTCCTTTTAAATTTTCAGCCCAAAATTTAATATAACGATCTTTATATTATTCTCTGTATCTATTCAATTATCTAATTCCGTACAAAAATAGGTTAGTACTTTCTGCTCCTGGAAAATAAGTAGTTGCACTTAAATCTTCATTTACTTTTATTGAAGGTTCTAATGTCATTGTTAATTCTATTGTTGTTGGAATATGTGGATCTATAATATCAAAATTATTATGCAAACCTAAATATATTTTAATTAATTATACTTTATAATTCATTTTATTATTATGTTTAATTTCTTTAATCCATTAAGAAATTTTCAACATTCAAAGTTCTATAATTTAACAAAAACAATGGTCTATTTATTCTAAATCTTCCACTCATTTTTTCTTATTAAAATAAATTTAATAATGGTATGGTCACTGATCCTATATATCTTCTTGTAATTGTAAGTGTATGTTCTTAAGTGTTCATACCTTTTTATTTGAACCAACCAATTTAATCAAATAAAGTGAATGTGATCTTATTTCTAGAATTAATTAAATCTTCAGGATCAAATTATTATTATTTAAATTCTCTTCCAATTCTAAAATCAATAAGTTCATTCCATTCTGGATTAACTCCTTCAACTTCTGAAGTCAATTAATCATCTTTTTTGCCAATTATTAATCTTTCAATATCAGCCTCATATTCATCATCTTCTTACTAACCAAATGCTTATAATTAACCTGGTAATTAAGGTTTCTATTTTTTCTTAAGAACATCAATATTTCTAATAATTCTAACATTATCTGATTAGATATCTAATGTAACTTAAATAATAGGACTAACTTTTTTGATCTTTCCTAATAATTCAATAGTTTCTTTAACAGAATTATATTAATTTAATTTTTATTTTACTTCTAATAATTTACTAACATCAGATGATCTGATAGGAACATTATTTCCTTAAATAACTAATGCACTTATTTAAACTTCAGACAATTAAGTAGGATTTTTCTTATCTAAATTTGTTCTTTTTTAAGGTCCTAACTTTCTTCTTTTAGTAAATATAGATTTGATACATTCTGCTAAAAGTGATGCAGCTGCTTCAAAATGAAATTCATTTACTACATTTTCAATAGAGATTAAACCACTCTAATTTTTAGCTCTTTTTAATTTAGCTTCTATTTTTCTTGCTTACAATATTTTTTAGATTGTCAATAATCTTTATTTAGTTGCCTCATCATTAATATAATCTCCTAAAATCTAAAATTAATCTTCCTTATTTTAATTTCTTAATTCTTTCTCATAATCCATTTAATCATCATCCTCTCCTAAAAATTAAATTAATTCTCCATCTCTTTCGATTTATTATTCCAATAAAGGTATCTTATATTTACTCAATTAAGGTTAAACAAATTTCATTTTTAATAATTGTTATCTTTTACTCTTAATATGAGAATATGGAACAACACATTCTCCTGAAATCACTTCTGTCTATTTATCTTATTTCTTTGTTAATTTTTCATATAATTCTTCATTTCTAGGATCATTAATATCAAAGTATTTCTCATCAACAATCATCTTTTCAATATCATCTGCATCACCTAATTCATCTTCATATTTTGTCTCCAATTAATGATATTGCATATCAAGACTTTCTGGAGGCATTTTTGGACCAAAATCTGGCCATTCTGTTCGAAATGAAATAAATCCTTCAAATTCTTCTTCAGTTGATTTATAATTTAAAGCTTTATTGTTTTAACTTATCAAATCTTAATAACGAGATTCTCTTATTGTTTTTCTACCTTATGCAAAATAAGCTTCCTTCAAAACAAATCCAGTACTAGTTATGGCATAAGATTTCTCCCCTGGTAATTCTATCTCAATTTCATCAATTAATTTATTAATCAATTGAACCTTCCATATTCTTAATTTAACACTTGTTGGTTTTGTAAATACATACACTTAAAGTTTCTCCATTATTCTAGCTTCAAAAGATGGCCAATCTAAATTTACTTTCCTTGTTTAAGCTACTACCTAATTATTAATTACTATTTCTAATTAAACTCTAAAGCTTTTTATTGTTTATCTTCTTCCTTCTTCTGCTTTACTAATTATCTAATCCTTATTACTCTCCTTATTAATTTCTATTTATTATAATATAAAATCCACTTCCTTAGTATTATCCGTCGAATTGTAAAATCTGACTCCTAATTTATAAGGAGATGAAATTGCCCCAACTGTTTTTCTTTCCTCTTTTATTGTATCCCATTTTGCATATATCTATTCCATCAATTTTTATAAGGTCTCTATCTCCTTTCTTAATTCCTCTCTTAATCTTTCTTTCTCCAACTAAATCATTTCCATCTCCATCTTAGTATCATCAGGTCTACTTTACAACTCTGTAGTTTCTTTCTCTAAAATATTTAATGTCTTCTAGTAATGAGGAATCAGAGCCAAATCAGCCCTCTTTCGATATTTCTTAATCAGATATTTTAGATCTGCCACATACTAATCTTCCCTTGAAAATTAAGGATGATAAGAGAATTGTAATACTCCAATAAAAATGTCTAATCTAAAAGGTAACTATTTATTTTGATTTTCTCTTGCACATCTTGAAGCAGGTCTTTAATGTGTTTATAATGCCAGATTTTCATCAAAATCAATTAGAAATAATCTTTATATTTTCTCTTCAAAAAATTCTCTATCTGCAACTAGATTTCCATCATCATCGAAATAATAAAATTTTTATTCTGATATTAAAGATTTTTCCAATCTTCTTTTATTCCACTCTTATAATCCCATCTCTTCACCTGCCTTAAATACACCATCCATTAAATACAAATTCAAATTCTCTAATCTTTATTTTCTTTATTCCTCTCCTTCATCTTAAACTTCTTTTTCATTAGCTCTTTTAGCTTCATGAACAGGTCTTTTATCCACTATAGGTTTACCACAATTCAACCATTCTTTCTCATCAATAATTGATTCCTATTTCTATTTTTGATTTTTACAAATAATCCCTAATTATGGGCCTCTGTCATCCTATCCACATCTGCAAAGTAATTGCTTCTTAACACTTTCAGTAGTCCAAATTTGAATTGAGTTTCAGTTGATTTGCTATTTGGTGGCGGTGAGTTCATATAATAATTAATGAATTTTTATCAATTTAATATAAAAACACTATTTTTTATTTCATTATTGTTAAATAAGCTTCACTGTATCCAAATATACATATGAGGTTGAATTTATAATTATAATTTTAAAATATCAGAGAAATAGAAATAACTATGAATAATATCATGTTCATAATTATAATTATCAAATAAATAATATTTTATACATTGTGTTATTCTACATTTGAGACATTTTTAGTACTATTTTGATTTTATATTTTAAATATCATATTTCACTTTTATCAATAAAATAAAAATATATATATAATAAAAATATAAAATATTTTAAATTAAAATAATTAAATAATACACCAAACTTTGAAGACTTTGAATTGATTTTTAAAGTGCGTATGATCTAAAGATTTCTTATTGCAGTTAAGATATTATTGACTTAAATGATATTATTAACTCTATAAAATCATACATGTACAATAAGATATTTTTGATGTATTTTTATAAACTCATTCGAGTGTTTTTTTAAAGCAAAGATTTTGGGTTCATCCTTCAGAATAAATTCCTTTTGTTTTTATTGAAATTGTATCTTTTATTTATAGATCTTCTAATCTGTATTGGAAGTAATTGCATAGGCCTAGCGAATCTTAAAGAAGAAAAGAATGACGAAGTTGCTCCATATTAGCATCAATCATATAGAATGTCTTTTGATATCAGCAACAGAAAAATTTTAATTTAGTATTAAAATAACCGATAAAGACATAAATGAAAATGAATGCGATAATAAGATTATTTTTTTATGATAGCTACATGGTATGTTATTAAATATATTAATTAAAGTCTTTAATCACACAATGATAAACTACATAAGAAAAAATTCATATTATTATTATTTTGACCCATTTAAGAGAATAACACACATTAAATAAAAACCATTAGACTTGATCAATTTAATTTGTTAACTTTTTCCTCATTTTTTTGTTAGTTTTAAAAATAATTATATGATGAAATGAAGGTTTTATAATTTGAAAGTATGCGTAGGATTCTTTTGCTGATATACCTATTTTTATCTTATTATGAGCATTTTTCATTAATTCTCCAACCATATAAGGAGCATTAAATGCTGTAGGCATTATTATATTACCAAAAATAATTCTTGTGGTGAAATTCTTTGCAGATGCATAATCTTTGGTACAATCTAGGTAGACTAAACCATGATTCAAAAAGATAAAAATAATGAAAATTAATTTATTTATATAAACTATTTATTTAAAAAAATAGAAAATTTATGGAACAATTTGCACATAGAGTACTAAAATTTCTTTAAAAACTTTTAAATAAAAAAAGTCTTTATGTTTTTATTATTTTTTCTTTAATAAGAATCTTCATATGGCTATTCTTATTAAGGTAATTAAGTAATTAATTTTCTGAAAAAATTCTTTGTAAATAAAAAGGATTATTTTGTATTATTATTGTATTTCCTCCAAATATTTATTGGTTCTTTGATTAGCAAAATAAATTTTCAAAAAAGATTATTAGTTTCTTTAATTTATGGATAAGAAAATTTAGAATTTAATTTCATTTAAAACTCTCATTATTTGGGAAATACTCAATATACATAAAATCTTCAGATTTGGTCTATAAAATATTAGAAAATGTAATGTCTTCTAGATACTGACTCAAAATATGATAGATTTGTACATTTAAACAATAAATTTTTAGTCTTTTAAATACTAGACCTTTTTTTTAGTTCTGCTAATTTATTTTTCACAGCCACTAAAAGGTAAAAAAATATACAAAAGAAAATAAGATTTTTTTTACTTAGCTTTTATATAAATAAAATATCCCCTTAATATAAACTATTTTAAATAGTTGATATTAAATAAGGTAAAACATACCAATATCAGATTTAAAATTTGAAAATTGAATTTCAACTATATTAATTTTTAACTGCTCAACCATCAATTATATTATCTCTTTTTTCTATATTAATTTTGATTTAATATACTATCTTAGTATTATTTAAGAGAGCAAATAAATTATATAAATTTCTTTATAAACTAGAACTTAATTTTTACACATTATTTTAGATGGTTAAAATATATTATTTTATTTTTAAATATATCTTTTCAATGATGCTTCTTCACAACGACCACATCTGGACCACGATGATGATTATGATGGTTATTTGCTAAAGCAGCTCCAACCAATGCTCCTCCAATCACGGCACCTGCAACGACACCGCCGCTCACACCGCTTTTTTGTGCAGGAGGTGGGGCCTACTATTCTATGATAACAGTTGTATTCTATGGTGGTTATGGTGGATATTGTCCTGGTGGTGGATATTATCCAGGTGGGGGATATTATCCTGGAGGTGGATACTATCCTGGAGGTGGATATTATCCAGGTGGGGGATATTATCCTGGTGGTGGGTATTATCCTGGTGGAGGATATTATCCTGGTGGAGGATATTATCCTGGTGGTGGATATTATCCTGGTGGGGGATATTATCCAGGAGGTGGATATTATCCTTGTGGTGGATATTATCCTTGGGGTGGATATTATCCAGGAGGTGGATATTATCCTTGGGGTGGATACTATCCAGTAGGTTGAATTTATTGGTTTTGTGCTGGAGGAGGAGGTTAAGTAGTGTGCATTGTTACGATATTGACATTTCCTTATTGCTAATTCAATCCCTAAAATGATAAAAATAAGTATTACCAATTTTTATATCTATTCAGGAGCTAGTGGTGCTACTCTAAATGCGATAAATTCTAAGAATTTATCATAAGATCCTCTGGCTGAAGTGAAAGTATGAAGAGGAAAATGGTGAGAGAATGATACTCCTTTAGATACTCCACATTTATGAGAAATTCCTTTATAAGTAGTAAATCCAAATTGATTTATTTCTGTGCCCACATATCCATGTATTTCCTTGATATAATCGCCTAAAAGTTATATGAGTTAATTACCATCATCAATAGAGAATTTCTCTTTCTTTGTTCCAGAAAATACTCCTCCAAGTAGTTTGAATTTCATGGAGCAAGTTCCCTTTACTTATTTTCCATCAATTCCTTTGTACTTAAGCTTGATTCCTATAACATGATCTTTGTTATATTAAATCTTGATCATGCTTATTTTTGCTGGATGTTCTAGTTTTGAAGTTTCTTAGATATCATCAAAATGCTTATGATTGGCTCTTTCAACACCAATTACTACATCAGGAATGTGAAGCATAATAAATAATGATAGATTTAATTAATAATTCCATTCACTTACAACATCCGCATTTAATGGACAATTATAGTATAAATAGATATTTAAAAAAAAATTATGAACATTTTTTAATACAATAAAAATAGTATAAATAAATTTAATATATTATATTTATCAAATCAAATAAAAGTCTTTTTAAATAAAAACCATCTATTTTTATAATTAAAGCATCCCTTATAAAAATTATATTTATACAGATTTTAGAAATTTCTAAATGGGAAATTGTATTTTTAAATTTTAAGTTAACACCCAAGGTAATGAAATAAAATAAATTTAGCTTAGAATAGTATTTAATAAGGTAATGAAATTATTGATTAAGCAATCAATGCAGATGATGAAGAATAAAAAACCTCTATTTAAGCAAAAATAATTTTTAAATAAACTAGTGGTGTCAATTTGGAAAGCATTGATAGTTAAACACCAAATGTTTTTAGTTCTTAAAGTTCAAATATTAAGACCAAATATCAAAAAGACTTATCACTTTCACCAGATTTGTTTATTAGAAAATAAAAAGAAGGGGAGAAATTTTTATAGCATTATGAAATAATAAAGAAATTAGGTTAAGGAGGATTTGGAGAAGTTTATTAAGTAAGACATTTAAAAACCAATTTGATCAGAGCAGTAAAGATTATTTCTAGATAATCAGTTGAAAATGAAACATTATTATTACAAGAAACAGAAATACTAAAAAATTTAGATCATCCTAATATTGTAAAGATTCTTGAAGTTTTCAACGATAGTCAACATTTCTATTTAATTACTGAAAGTTTAGATGGAGGAGAATTGATAGATAGAGTTAGGAAAATTAAAAATTATTCAGAAGAAATAGCAAAAATTTATATGAAACAAATTTTGTCCGCTATGATATATTGTCATGAGAGAAAAATAGTCCATAGAGATCTTAAAGTATTATAATTTTGATTATTTACAAGCCAGAAAACATTTTATTTGATACTTTAGATATCAATTCCAATTTAAAAGTTATTGACTTTGGAGCAAGCGAAAAGATGATATCTAGAAAACTGACTACAAAAATTGGTACTCCTTATTTTATAGCTCCTGAAATATTAAGATCTAATGGATATAATGAAAAAGTTGATGTATGGTCTTGTGGAGTGATACTTTATATATTATTGATTGGAAAGGCTCCATTTAGAGGAAAAAATTAATATGAAACATTACAACTTGTTTAATAAGCTTAAATTGATTTTAATGGTACTATCTGAATTAAGTATTAAAAAGCAAAGATATGGTAAAAAATAAGTCCAGATGCAATAGATTTGATAAAGTTAATGATAAATAAAGATCCAGTTTAAAGAGTATCAATGAAGGAGGCAATGAGTCATAATTGGATTTAAAATTAATCTGAAATAAGTTTACCTTTTGATTAAGCATTTTTTAGAAATATTACTTAATTTAAAGGGTATAATAATTTAAGAGTGGCTATATACCAATTTATTACAGTTTAAACACTTAAAAAAGAAGAATGTGAAAAATGTTTAGAAGCTTTTAAAAAACTTGATAAAAATGGAGATGGTGTTTTATGTGAGGATGAAATATTATAAGGAATGCTCATGGTTAATATAAATTAAATTTAATCCTAAATTATGATCAAAGAAATTATGAATCAAATAGATACAAATGAATCTGGTAAAATAGATTTTACTGAATTTATTACTGCCTCAGTTTTATTAGAGAAATAAATATTGAAAGAAAGTTTAAGAGCAGCATTTAGGCTATTTGATTTAGATGGTAATGGTACAATTTCAAGATCAGAAATAGAGGAAATATTTGGAGGAATTTAAATTGATAATAATGCTTGGTAAGAAATCTTAACATCATGTGATCATAATAAAGATGGTTTAATTGAGGAGATCGAATTTATAGCTTTATTAGAAAATCTTTCATGATAGATATAATTAGTTGATTTTTATATATAAATTTTATTGAATTATTAATGATCATCTCCTTTTTTAAGGTTGTTTAGGAGGAATCTTTGCTTTTGAAGCACAAAATGGAATATGTCTTTCAGCTGCTTATTGATTAAAACTTCTTCCACAATAATTGCATTATGTTAAATTTGATTTGCTAGCTTATTGCATTGCATTCTATATTATTATTAATATTTCAACCTTTTGATCATTTGTTAATTTTCCTCCTTTTGCAGCTATTATGGCAGCCCTAAAAGCTTCAGATTGTTTTTTCCAATCTTGTTTTTTAGCTGAAATAATTTAATAAATAAAAACCTAAAGCTTTTTCATATTTTTATTCAATTTTATCTTAGTTTTTTATGTGATTTATTTATTCATTACTAATAATTCTATGTTTTTAGGCATCAAATTATTTTCTTTATTTTTGAAAGACTTTCACACAAATCTTTTCATGTTTTTATAAAGCAAGTTTTGCAAAAGATCTACCACACCCTTTTGAGCATTCATATAATGGTTCAGGATTTGGAATATTTATATTAGGTTAATTATCTCCTTTTTTAATTGGTATATCATCAATAGGATTGTAGTATTATTATTATTATGGTTATTAAACGGCTTGTTAATTATTTCTAAGATTACCTTATTATTTATTATTAATTGATTATTTAGTTGATTGAACAGGTGGCTTTATTGTTTAATTAGAAGGTTTATTATATCCATTAGATTGATCATAAGTTCCTGAAGGTGGTCTATATTATTGTTTTTAAACAGGTGTAGGCTATTTAACATTTTATGGTTATTATTATTATGATTTAAGTTGCCCATATTATTTATTTTAATAATCATAATCATCTTCAATTTTACCATATTATTATCTACTCTATTATACTTAATTCACTTATGGCTTAGATTATATACCCTATTAAACTTTTCTTTACCCTTCCTAACTAGGTGGTTTATTATTTGAAAATTAAGTGTTTTAATTATATCCATATTTATCATAAGTAGGTTAGGGTTGTTATTTTCCTAAGGAAGATTACCGATTAGGCTAAACATTTTGAAAACCAATATCATTCATTTAAAATTACTACTGACCAAATTATTGTTATCGTACATTATTATTACCTAAATCAGCTTAATAATATTATTTTTAAGAATTCTAACTTGGAGGTTTATCATAATCTTTGGATACTTAATATAAGTACCATAATTTGTTTTAGGGCCTAAAGCCATTTCTCCAGTTGCAGCTAATTTTCGTTCTGCTCTCATTTAAGCAGCTTTTTCCATTTGCTCTTTCTTTTTCATTGCCCATTGATTTGCTTGTTGAGAAGCATTAGAGGTTGGCTTCATGAAATTTCTTTTATTATTTTTTAATAATTTTTAACCGATAATGAGTGGATAAATTTCATCATCAGATTCAGAGGAAACATCGTTTGTATTAATTGAATAAGAAAGAATTTTAAAGAGTTCAAACATATTCAAACGAAAAGAATAAAGTAATAATAAGTGTGCTAAGCATCCAAATAAAAAGGTAAATGCAATAAATTAATAAAGGCAAAATATTATGTATAATGTGATAAAAGTAAATAATTTTGTTCTAAATGTGCATTAAATTTAGCATTGAAAGGATTAAAAATAGAAGAGACATAAGAGAATTAACATGAAATTCAAAGATAACAACGGATACATCGTTTTTAAGAATTATTAAAATAGATAATGGAATAATGCACAAATAGATCTTTAGAATTTAATAACTTAGAGAAAATATCTAGTAAATAACTTTTGGAACATTAAGAAAGTTGCTAATAATTCTTTGATTCTGTTATATAGACTGCAAATTAATTAAAATAAACTTATTTACAAAAGTTTTAAAATGATCATCATATTTTATTGAATTCTATTCATACTAAAGCTAATTAAATTAAATAAATAGATGAATAACTAAAATAATTTTAGATTGACATTGATAAAAACCATGAAAATATAGTGAAAAAAATGGATATGAAACCTTTTGAAGACATAATGAGTCGTTATGAAAAGAGAGTTCTTTAGACAAAGGAATAATTATAAGAATGTAATTAAGAATTTTAACTTAAACCAATTAAATTTGAATAAAGTTAAATTTTAGCAGATATGAATAAAATGTGTTACAATCTTTTATTATTAAAAAGTGATGATTCATCAATATCTGATAGTCATTCTGTATAAATCAAATTAGAAAATAGTCCAAAGATTAGATAGAATACTAATAATTCTCCTTTAGATATGAAAGTATTTGAGATGTTAGAAGCAGAAGATATTTATTAGAGTACTTGTTCTAATCCAATTAAAGATCATAATTAATCTCCAATTACAATTCATCAATTATAATAATAATAAATTTAAAAATCAAAAGTTAATGC
Organism: Paramecium pentaurelia; assembly: GCA_905183005.1. Lineage (NCBI taxonomy): Eukaryota > Ciliophora > Oligohymenophorea > Peniculida > Parameciidae > Paramecium > Paramecium pentaurelia. The sequence goes on along the minus strand of CAJJDO010000017.1, from coordinate 496,148 downwards.
TTATTCTAATCCTAATTCAACTATATAAAACTCAAGAAGAGAAAGTAGAGCAAATACTCCAGAAAGTTGGCATTAAAAAACATACATTCAAAAAAATAATCCATTAATAACTCCTAATGAAAGAGAAAGTTATAAACATAATATTAGTGTAGGCGAATAATTGAATTCATAAAAATGCTTAAATAAATAATTGGAAATGAATGAAAAATATTATGTGTAATAAAATGAAAAATAAAAAACCTCTTAAGAATTTGATAAAATTAATGAATAATCTAATTAACCATTAATAAATAATCTAAGTTAATTGTATATATAAAAAAATAGTAAAGATACAGATAGGATAAGCTTTGAAGATAAATAATAATTAACACCAAAACATTAAAAAAACATGACAGCAGCAGGTCCTCAAACCTTTAAACTCCTTACTAATCATGCTAGTTAAAGATGTATTACTATTTTATTATATCTAAGCTTAATACTAATATCCTTAAGTGAACAACAATTTATTTGAACAAAAAAGTTAAAAAGAATTTTAAAAAATCAATTATGATTCTTTACCTAATCAAAAATCATTAACTCCACTTCACTAAGAACCTTAATCTAGAAATAATAATTAATAATATTAAAAAAATGATAATCATCAAAATAAAAGATCAAATTCCAAACAAGCTAAATAACCTTCTTTTGATCACATAGATGGTAAAAGATAGTTTATATTAGCAAATGTTAATTCTTAATAATATATTTCATAACCTAGTTAACATGTTTCAAATGAAGATACTTTAAAAGATAGAATTCTTAAAGAATTATGTAGTCATCCTGGTGAGTCTATTTATAATTAAGTTTTAAAATTGAATAGTTAATAAAAAATCAAAAATCAAAAACTAATTTCTAAAGAGAATGTAGAATAATCGACAACTGTTAGAAATAAAAATAGTAATGCATTTTTATCCGTTAAAAAGCAATCATATCAATAATGAATATAAATATATAATCCACTTTATACATTAATTTATTCATCTATTTAATAATACTATTTCTTATATTATAATTTTCATTATATTTAATTATTTTCATAATAATTATTAATAAAACTTAATTAGATAAATATTAAATATAATTAAACTTATAAATAATCAAATAGTTCTTTATTCAGAAAAATATTCTCTACTAATTTTTAACAATTCCTAAAATTCTTTCATATTTAAGTTTGTTACTCCCCTAACTGCTATGAGCCAATCTTTTATTCTACAAAATCCTCCTTAAATAGGAGCAATCAATTAATTAGTTAATTTTGAAATGATAAAACCTTCAGAAAGAACATATGCCATATCTGGAGTTGCAGCCAGTAAAATTTCATGAACAGTTTATCTTCTTACTTCATTTGTTCTTCTGTTTTCACTTAATTTCTTTGGCTCATAAATATATTCCAAAAAAATATTCGCTTTATATTAAATTCTTGGCTAAGTTTAAGTTTAGATTAAAATCCTTTTTTTTACTTATTATTTATAACACACAGCCACTAACCATTCTGATAACTATTTATTATATAATTATAATTACAAGTATCAATGTAAATTTAATTTTCTCAATATACTTTGGATCCTTTGAATAAAGTTCTCCATAGTTTAATTAATCACTCCAAATTTTAAAAGAACGGTATATATCTTGATTCCTATCTAAAAATACTTCAAGTTCCCCTTAAGTTTCTGCTATAGTTCTATATACTTAATCGCATTTATCATAATTTTTAATTTAATCCAAAGTGATTTGTGATTTTTTAGTATTCTATAAAGGAATACTTTCCTTGACTTCTTCGTATGGCTACTCTTATTCCATTTCAAAATTAAACTGAATTTCGCCTGGTTCTTCATATATATTTTAATCTACATCTCCATAAACAGAATAGATATCAATAAGATCTATTCCCTTATCAAGTTCTGTTGAATTCAATTACTAATAAATGGAGGGTTAACTGTTTATTAGCTATATAACTTTTTGTAAAAGTTCTTAATTTATGATTGACATTGAAGTTAATTTTTTTAATGATTATTAATTATATAATTTCTATTTAAAATTAGTTCATATAATATATCAAATTAATTGTTCTATTTTCATTTATTAAGTTTTTAACTATAATTTATAATCTCTTTATGCAGCTTAAATAGCCTTTACTTACCAATGAATAAGATTATTAACTTTATATCTACTAGTTTGTGGTTTTGGAGTTAATAATTAAATGAAGCTTGGATTGCCACTTTAATTTCTAGATGTTAGAGAAGACTAATTATTAATCTAAATTGCATTCAGATTCAAAACAGGAACATTTTTTTTTATTCGTTCTGTCTTAGCAGGTTTTTCAGATTTATAGATCATCAATTTCTTAAGATCAAGAGCTTTAACTAATTATTACTATTTTTCTATTGATGTTTTAGTATGTTATTAATTGGTTTCATTAGGTTTTGAGTTCATGAATTTATTTCGTGGAGTGTAAGCCTTTTGCATAGCAATTCTGTTATTAGTTAATTTAATAGATTGATTTGAAGTGCTTTTAAATGAGTCTACTTATTAAATATGTCTTTAAGATATAGGCTTACTAAATTTACTAAGTATTTAGTGTAATGCTTTGCTATCTAAAGATACTATTTTTTAAGTATTTTTATTTTTCTCTATTTCTTATAATGATTTAATTATTTTCAATTCTAATTATTTTATATCAGGAATTAATTTTTTTTAATCAAATTGAATATTTCTTGAACTACTTTTATTTTCGACTTTCATCTTTTTTGTCGTTGGATATTTGTTAAATAATTACAATAAATTATCTTTTATTAAATGAGTATCAGCAGTTTTCTCTTTTGATAATGATTAATGTTTGTGGTTAACTCTGCTTAATGAATAAGAAGGATATCTAGCTGATAAAGGCATTTTAGCTTCTTGTGGGTTCTATTGTATTCTTGATGATAATGATAGACCTAATTCATCAAGTTTCAATTATTTCTTGAAATTGGTTTTAGATTTTTTAAAAACCTAATAATTCTTAATTTATGGTGTGCTAATCATATTGATTATTTTAATGATCTCACTTTACTATTCTTCTTAGATCTAAGTTATTTTACTGATCTCAATTTATTGCTTTGATTCTTATCTAGTAATGTCTTTAAGTATATTTTCAATATTAGTATTAACATTTGATGTTGAACTACTAGCTGATCTTGGCGTACTTTCAGTTTCTATTGGTTTGTCTCCAACTATTCCTTTTTGGGGTAATTAAGGATTTTATTTATTTTCAAACTCTATTTATCTCTAGATTCTATAATAATCTAATTTTCTACGCTTATCATAATAATAATTTAGAGTTTAAAGTATTTTTTAAGTTAATGTAAATCTTGGAAGATCCTTATGGTATTTATAAAACTCTTTAAGCAATTTCATCTTATTATGATATACATCATAAATATAAAATCTTTTAAGATATTCATCTTCATCATCATAATGCAAATAATCCTATTATTAGATCGCTTTGATACTTAAAACAAAATTACAGATGAAGTTCGTTGCTTACTTAAAATCTCGTTAATTTCTCTTGTATAATAGTAATTTTGAGATGATGCATATTTATGATAAAGGGTGTGGTTAATGATATTATTTTGATTGGAATCTGATTAATAATTTTTTACAAAACCTAAGGTCCGTAATTAACAACTATGTGTTTTTTTCATATAAAATTATATGTAATTTGTTAAATTGAAAATATATATATAATAAATGTAGAAAGACTTTAATTTCAGTTTAGACTATTAAGAATGAGATATATATCATAAACCTAATCCTTAGTGTAAACTGTCTAAGATTAAAAATAATTAATTTTTCACAGATAGTTGCAAAAAGAGGAAGATTAATATTAAAAATGGATAATAGATAAGATAATAAAAGATAAATGATTGGCAAATAATAAGTATTTAATATGAAATTTCAACTTATAGACAAGTTAACTAAAATAATGATGATATGATTTTAATTCATCTTTGCTTTATAATAATTAACTACCTATTTAAATTAATCATTAATACAATGTATATTTATATCTTACATAATACTTGATCATATAATAATGAATAATTATAAATACAAAGTTATTATTAAATTGAAATTGATAATATTATTAAAATTAAAGTTTATACTAATAATGTAAATTGTCTCAAATTCATTTTTATATCATAAGAGATAATTCTACAAATGTTTATTAATCTATCATGCTATAACAAAGTAATGTAAATAAATGATTCTAAAAACAAATAGCCAATTCTCCCTATAATTTAGTAAATTACTTTAAAAAATCTTTTAATTATTATGGTCTTTCTTCTAATACTCTAGTATTATATAGCATCATAAATTATTGAATAGGAGATCCTTTAAATTCTGGTGAGGATTTAGTTAAACAAAGTAATTCATTTTATTTGTATGCTTCAAAGTCTAATGATTCTAATTCTTTAAATTCTTCAATCCTTTAAACTGGTTTAAAATTTTTTGCAGGACCACAATAGAATTATTTTTAACTCATTAAATTAGATATTTGTTAATCTTATTCTAATGGAAGAGCTAATAATAAATTTTATAATTATTACTATTTTTTTAGTAAAATTCTGAATTGGATTAAGAAAATAAAGTTAAGAACATAAAGCAATCTAATTAATTTTAATTGATGGCTTTATAATGTCTAAATACATTAGGTAAGATCTTAGGTTATTATCGAAAATAAGCAATATGTAAAACTTTTTCATTTTAATAGTAAGTAAATTTATAGCTATACTTTATTTTATGAAATAAAAGTAAATGCAATATTAATTATTAACTTGAGTTAGTCTTTAATTTTGAACAAAATATACATTACTATTCAAAAGGTTAATTTTATGTACCATTTTTGAGAAATACTATTTTAGTGATTCTTTATAAAATGAAAAATGTTCTTTTACTTTTGTATGCATATATTATAAAAGGCTGTAAACTATTCCTTTTAACTACCTACATGTTAGAAACCAGCTGAATTATCTGATATATGTAAGAACAATAAAGATAATTTTCCTTCTAAACTCTAAAAATGGCTTAATAATTTTAGTTCAAGTTTTCGATTCATAAAATAAATAATTAAATTAAGAGAAATCATATTTAATAATACTTTAATTTGAATCGATGATATATTTATCTACTTTTCAAGTTTATTAATAATTAAAATAATTATGTACAAATAATCAATAACATAGCCATTTTAGAGATAACCAATATTTGTTCAAACATAATATATTGCTTAATAATAAATTCCTAGAGTACAATAATAAAGATCAATAACTCCTATCTTACATAAACCCAATGCATATACAGTATCCTTTACTTCAAGAGATGATTTTACTTAAAGAGGAAATAATTTAACTTGTAATATGATTAGTGATGATTCATAATTTATGAAGGCATTAATTGAAGAAAATTAGATTTTAAAATAGTAAGTTGAATAGAAGAGAATTGAACTATAAAAAATAATAGAGCAATATAATTAATGTTAATGAGTATTGATAATAAGCTATTAATTTCTTAATTTATTATTTATTTAAAATGAATGAGAATAAATCTTTGCATACCAAAAGATAGTCAGCATTATCATTATGTATGGAAAATTTTATTAAAAATAGTAAACCCTCCATAAACAACAGCTTTATCTTGGTGTATTGTCACTTTAATGGGAGATGAACTAGCCAGCAAATCTTCCTCTTTAAAGTTAGAAGTAGCAAGTCTTACAAAAATTATGACTGCCTATACAGCAATACAATTATGTGAAGAATTAAATCTTGATTATGTAATTAAAGCTTTTTAATCTAATTTTAGAATGAAATATATATTCGTATTCCTAGAATTGCCACATAGATTGGAGGGACATCTGCTTTTTTAAGAAGAGATGACATATTATCTTTAGAAGAATTGTTATATGCATTAATGTTACCATCTGGAAATGATGCTGCAATATCAATTGCACTGCATTTTGGATTTATACTAAACACTTAAAGAAAATAAAAGATTGTCAGTTATATTACATGTGATACAATATAAGGATTCTATGATGATACATAAATGAGTAATATGAATAGATTTGTAAGATAAATGAATGAAAATGCATTAAAATTAGGTATGAGAGATTCATAATTTTCAAATCCACATGGTCTTAGTTCAAAAGTAAATTATAGATACTATATTAAATATAGGCTAATAAATCAACAGCATCAGATATGTGTAAAATGAGTTCAGCTTATTTAAAAATTCCTATTTTAAAATAAATTTGCAATAGCAAATCCTACTCTTGTAGAAATTATGAATGGTTTAATACAAATTAATTATTGCATTTTGAAAATTATTATGGTATTAAAACAGGAATAACACCTAATGCTGGTGCTTGTCTTGCTGTCTCTTATGAGAGTGTATTAGGATCAATAATAGTAGTTTTAATAGGAGCAAAAGATTAAAAAAGAAGGTTTGAAGAAACTGATAAACTTATTAATTGGGTTTCAAGAGAATATTCATTATATTTTAACAAAACTATGTATGCTCCACCTAGAACTGCCTAAAGCAAAGGTAGAACGTTTATTATAAAAAAATAAGCATGATAAAAAGATTACATTATATATTATTCTCTTTAATAAAATATATAAAATTATTGTTATCCATATAATTATCAAACATTTAAATATAAATCTAAGTTAAAATAATATCGAAAATAAATAAATTAATGAATTAAAAGGATAACAATAATAATATTATCTTTCAAAATTAATCTAATAATCATAATATAGGTTGGTAAATTTAGATAATATAATTATTATCAATGAAATATAATTCTTATTATTAAAAGATAAATTTATTGATCAAGTATTAAACATAATAAATTAATCAAGGAAACAAATAAATTTTATTTTAAGAATTTCTCAAATATTATATTACAAATCCTAATTCTTTTCTAAATATTTCATAAATTTCTATATCAAAAATAGAAGAACCTATATTTTTTAATTAGAAAAACAAAAGTTCAATATATGTATCCCTGTATCAAAAATGCTATGTAATTATGATAATAAGAATTATGTAATTGAATGATCTATAAATTAAATTTTAATACGATTTATTAATAACTCATTCATGTCCTCTAACAGGCGTTATTATTGGATTGAGTTAGTGCATATACATACAAAACCATAGGAGCCAAAATTGAATGGTACCAGAAATAACTGAAACATACATTAGCCTATCTTTATTATTGATGTATTACAATAAATTATCATTCAAATCACTTAAATTTTTAGTTGCCTTAGTAACAACTCCTTTAAGCCAAACAGTTACTCCAATTCCAATACCTATAAATATAATAGTGCCAATGAATATTCCAGCAGACATTATATATTTATTAATATTTTATAAATAATTATAATAAAAATTTGAGTTCACTCGCTATTCACTAATTATTCCCACAAATTATAAGCTCCTTCTCCTTCTTTTAAAATATCTTATTTTCCATTCTTCTTTGCTATATCTCCATTTTTCCTTAATACAGTCACTGTAGGAATTCCTTTAATTTCATATTTATCTACCAGTTACTAGATTCTCTTATCATTATAAGGAATAGCTGGCCAAGGCATCTTTAAATTATTTAATTGTAATACTTCTTCTAAATACTTTTTAAATTAACTTTCTGATTCCTCATAAGATACCCAAATAATTTCAAGTTATTTGGTTTCTAAATTAACATCATTATAAAACTCAACAAGAGTAGGTGTAAAGTTTACACAAGGAGGACACCAACCTTAAATTAATAATTGAATTTACTTGCACAAAAGTATAAAACTACAACCTTCATATCTGACAATTTAATTTTGCATGGTCCATTTTTATTAACGAAAGTGTCTCCAAAAAAATTATTATCCATTTAAAATAATTATATATATATATTATTAATAGCTCATATAGATTCTATTTGATAAAATCTATAGATAAACTTCAATAAAAATAATAAGCCACTCCAAAGATATAAATTGGCATGCTTATCTCTCAGAGGATACTTAAATTCATTTTAAATTTACTTAAAGTTGTTTTTATACTCTACCTTCAACCATGAATCCATTAATGATACTATTCAAATATAATTGATCTTGCTCTAACCTAAAATTATAATGCAATCACTTTTGAGTTCCAATTATTGCAGGATATAAAAACTATTCATTTTTTGTATTAATATCTTTCTATTTTTTCATATATTGTCCTTGAAAAACATCCACAATTAATTTATCTTTATTAAAACTAATGCTTCTTATACTCCATTTCCTTATCAATTAATCTGGTAATTTAACATTATAAATGAAATTGAAATATGGATATTTTATTTCATAAATATTATCTTATAAACCTAAAGAAACTAAGTAATCTATTTTCTTTTTATCTTAATCGTTCATTTTAAATATCTTTCCTTAACTTTTTGATTATTTTTTTAATATTGGAGGTTCTCTCAAATTAATATCAAAAATTTAATCAATCTGAGGTTTTAATTATTAAACAGTAGATCTTGAAAAATATAGATTATCTTTATCTGAAAATGAATTCCTATTCTTCATTTAAAAAATAAAAATAAATATATAAATTTATATTAAAATTTCAGAAAACCAATCAATCCGTTTTAAAATTCACAGTGTTTTTTATTATAGATCCATTCTTTCCTAATTAAAATGGAATTATAGAAATATGAAGTTAATCTTAATATTCTTTGATTTCCATTTTAATTATTACTTAATATATATTACCTTCATTTATTTTATTGCATTTTTCATAATTAAATTCATTTTAATTGATCTCATCCTTATAAATCTATTACGAAAATAAATTAGTAGATCCAACTGATTACAATTATAATCCAAAAAAACTAACTATCCAATGATCCTTTTCAACATTATACACAATCTATTAATTATTTGGCATTAAATGAATTGGATAAACTCTACCAAGTTCTTCATTCTCATATACAATATTTATATTTTCTATCAACCAATCATTTCTTACTACACTTAACCTTTATGCATATTAGTAATGTTAATGATTTATTACTTAAGAATATTTATAACGTTTTTTATTATAATCTCCAGGAAGGAATATTACAGACTAATTACCCTCCAAAACTAAAGAATGTTTAAATGGTTTCAAATTTATTTTAAATAGACTTTTAACTACAAATCCTGAAGAAAAACCTTCATTTCCTGGCAATACTTTTTCTATGATATTACAGATAGGACTGTTCTAACCAAGTTCTCCTCCAGCAATAAAATAATGATTATTATCTTTATTTTCTATTAAATTGTAAAAGACACTTGCTCCTTCTCTTTCTAAAATGTAATTTTATTATTCTCCTGCATCTTACAAGTATTTAACATTTTGTAATCCTTTTCTTTTCTTAAAAATGACACTCTAGTTTATTATATTATATTCCCATATTTAATCTCCTAAATATCCATAATTTAAATATATATTGTCTTCAATAACAGCAATTATTGGAGCTTTCATGAATTCATCATTTTTTATATTATCAAAATTTTAATAATGCTATAAATTAAGTAATTTACTATTAAATATTTTCAAAATATTACCAATCTTTTTTAACACATTTGCAATCAATTTTACAATAATAAAGCTTGAATTATTACACTTAAAAAATTATAGCAATTTATTCTTTTTACTTCAAAAAAACTTAAGTAAAATTATTTATATTAATTTTGTTTTAATTAAAATAGAATTCAAAAAATAGCAGAGATCTATTATTATCAATAAAGGGTATGTAATTATATGCCTAATCTTATAGTTCAGAACTATATTTAATTTAAATTGCTTATTGAGAAATTAAGTTATTAAAAGATCTTTATATTTCTTCTTGATACTTTTAATTTTTAAATTAGTTTATTTAACATTTGAAATCAATTATAATTTAATCATAACTTCTTTTATCAACTAATTCTACTTTAATTTTCCCAAATATACCTTACTCAATTGCATTTATAATTTATTTTAAATATACTTTTCTTGCTTTTAAGAAATTGTCTTTTTACTATTATTCAATTAAATCTTTTGCATTTGATTCTTGATTCTTAATTAATAAATTGATTAATAATTTATCTTTAGAAATCTTTTAAAAAAAGTGAACTATTTTCAAAATACAATCATTATCTAATTTTAGACTTTCTTTATCCTCTAATTTATCAAATGATACTAATAACTATAATACACAAACCTGAGGATTGAATAATTAAATTTTTCTTTTTAAATTAGGTTTTAAAAAGGATTTGATTTAAAACCATGTTATGGGATGATCTTATTAAATTTCAAGAAAATATTATTCAAAATATTAAATAGAATAATTTTTTTTTTTTAATTTTGCTTATAATTCTTGTTTGTGAAATGATAAATAATACATATCCATATTGTTTTTTTTGAGTAAATTAAGCTCTTTAAAAATTGTAAAATCTTATTCAATAGTGTCAAGACCAGAGAAATTTAAGAATAAACATTTTTAAACTCTATTCAATACTAAAAATTTAATTTATGAGATTACTTTATTGTGAATATAGACTGTAGAATAAAATTGCTTGAAATATTTCATTCTAAAATTAGTTTTGGAAACATTAAAAAATTATAGCATTTGCGATCTATTAATTTAATTACTTTAAAATAAATAATATAATTACTAATTTATAAATGTCTTCTAGAATTTTGAGTATATCACATATATTTTATTATAATTGATAATAAGGGATATTTTAAGATAGTTGTAAAATTTTTTAGCATAATTTGGAATTTGATGAGTTTTAATGAAAAACATTAAAAGTTTTAATGGATTATTTTTAAAATTATTCTCTAAATAAACGATAAGTATTGTCTTCAAGTTCTCTTATAGCATCTAATACTAATGATGACAAATTATGAGTTTTAATTATTGAAAGAGGATGAAATAAATCTTACATTAAATTTGAATCAGTTAAAAATAAAAGGTTTTCGTCATTGTGAAATAAAGATCTATAATGTTTTTGAAAAGCGAGATTTAAAGATTAACTTATAGAATAGTTTTGCATATTATTCATTTTTTAAGATAATTACTAATAATATTTAAAGAATATTCTATTTAAATATTTAGCTCTAAATCATTAATTTTTAGATGAAACAAATAGAAATAGTAGAATTTGTTTAATTAATCATGATGTACAAAATTTAAGTATAATTATATTTTATTAATTTTTTTGGTTAGGAATTTAGAGATTACTGACATAAAGTGCATTAAATAGTTTTAAACGATTATATAATATTATACTACAATTAATAACATAACTTATTGTAGGGTAACCTTTGATTTAGAAATAATTTAAAAAATTATGATAGTAAATTTTAGAATGATTAATTGATTTGATAATATAGATTATTAATGTAGACTTGTAATTTATGAGAAAAGGAGATAATAAAACGGAGTCTCTAAAGTATAGGATAAAAAAGTGAATATAGTTCATTTTTGATGGATAAGATTTTCAGCATATATGTTAAAAGGCTTTTATGCTGATTAAATAAGTTTTTATAATAATGAAATCTCAAAAAAGTAAATATAAAAATTTTATGCATTAATATTTAATTTAATTACTTAATAATTTTCATAAATATATGGGTTGTCTTTAATCAAAAAAAAGAAATAGAATTGTGGCTATGTAAACCATGAATAAAGATTAAGTATTCACATCAACTGCTGATATTCATCAATTATATAACTTTGGGAAAGTGCTTGGAGTTGGCTCATTTGGAAAAGTCTTATTAGCAAAAATGAAACAGAACTCTGAAAAATAATATGCTATCAAAGTAATTGATAAAAGGAGAGTTAAAGGTAAAGAGGCATTACTTGCTAATGAAATCTTTGTGTTACAATAACTTGATCACCCTAACATTATAAAGTTTTATGAAGTTTATTAGAGTCCTCTATATTTCTATATTTGTATGGATTATTGTTAAGGTGGTGAACTTGTTGAAAGAATAGCCAAATAATAATCTACATTATCTGAAGGATAAGTATAAACAATTATACAAAAAGTATTGAGTTTTTCATTTATAGATTTGTTCAGCAATTGTTTACATTCATGATTTAGGTTTGGTACATCGTGATATAAAGCCTGAAAACATCATGTTTAGCGAAAAGGATATATATTCAGAACCAAAGTTGATTGATTTTGGATTGGCAAATAAGTATGATACTACTCACATAAAGTATTTGAATCAAGAATATTATAAGACGATTAAAAACATTTGTTGGTACTCCCTTATATTTACCACCTGAAGTAATTGATGGTGAATATGATGAAAAATGTGATGTATGGAGTTTAGGAGTTATGCTATTTAGTTTATTATGTGGTTATCCACCTTTCTATGGTAAAAACAGAGCGTAATTATATGAAAATATCAAATCATAAGCTGTAATTTTTATAATTATTATTAGCTTGTATTTGACAGACGTCATTGGAGAAACATCAGTGAATAAGCTAAAGATCTAATTTAAAAAATGTTAATGAAAACACCTAAAAAACGATTATCAGCAAGAGAATGTCTTAAACATTCTTGGTTTGAAATGCAATTTTAGAATGTAAAAGTTCATAGAGAAAAGAGTTAATAATTATTAACTTAGACTCATGAAGATAATAGAACTATTTATTAAATGCTTAAAATGTTTAGAGGAGGAGCCAAATTTAAAAAAGAAGTAACAAAAGTTCTAGTTAATTAAATGAATGAGAAAGAATTACATCATCTTAAGTAGGTATTCCAAAAAATAGATGTTGATAATTCTGGAACTATAACTATTGAAGAATTAAGAGAAGCACTTTAGTAAGAAGTATTTAAATTTAATTAAATTAGGGATCTCCTGCTTCATTAGAAGAAATCGAATAAATTATATAAACTATAGTTTTGGAAGATGATGAAGAGAATAACAACTTAGAAATGGACAAAGAACCATCTCCTCTTGTTATTAAATATACAGACTTTTTAGCTGCATGTATTGATGAAAGAAAAGTATTAACAAGAGAAAAAGTATTCTTTTCTATCCATTTAGTTATGGTCACTATTTAAATATTTTGACACTTTAAATGTTAATTATATAACAAAAGAAGATATTAAAGAAGCCTTAGCAAGACATGGTAGATAAATGTCAGATGAGAAAATTGATTAGATGATTTATGAAATTGATCCTAATCATGATAATAAAATAAGCTTTGATGAATTTTTATAAATGATGGGAGTTGCTGGCATTGAATAAACTATGAATATTAGAGATGAAGTTAAAGAAATAGAAATATAAAGTTGATTACATAAATTAAATAATATAAAATCTCATTCAAACAAATTATCATATTGATAATGTGTTTTGATATAATTCTTAATTTTTATATATAAATAGTATTACTTACTTAATAAATTCTTTAATAATCCTCACTATTTACACATCATTTACAATATATTTATCTCTAACATCATAATATCTAATTATAAATAATTGTAAATAGAAGATTTCCAATATCATTATGTAATATTTTATTTAAAATAAATATTTCTTAGTCAATAACTTAAGTAATTAGTTTAGAAATTTTTAGAATAAAAATAGAAGTTATTATTATAACTCAATATATTTTGATAATATTTAATCAAGATTTGTTAATTTTAACAATTTTTTTGTTAATAATAAAAATGTCAACAATATCATGAATCAAAAGAAAAGATCTAATTTATCATTTCAATATATTTACTATAAAGAATTCTTAAAGATGGATATTTTTTAATAAATATATTTTATACACTCAATTAAGGTATTCCACTTTATTAGATTAATATTTTTTTGTAAAAACACATTTAAGATAATATTGTCTAAAATAAAATATATAATTTTTATTTTTATCTTGTTAGTCTTTGATAAAACAAAAATTTGAGAGATGAAATCAACTATTTCTTCAATCATTTAAATAAGTCATAACATATAAATTTTGATATATTTAATTCTCATACTAATATAATCTAGAAATTATAGAATGAAATATATATATATAACCATTATCTATAAGTGTATAAAGAGTATTTTAAAGGAGAAAAGTAAAGTACTATTTTCAAATACTAATGTAATTATTTAGGATATTGAAGCAATAAAAGTAAAAGAAATAGATTAAAATGACAATAGAAATTTATCCATAATTTGAAAACAAAATTTCATTTTGATGGTTTTTGATATATATATGGGTCTAGATAAAATAGGGAAAGCCATTAGAATTATAGATGAATGTAAAGTTTGTAAATTCATATTTAGTTAAATTTTTTTTGATATTGATCATTCTTTGAAATTTCATTGTCTTTAATGTTCTAAGTCATTAATTATTATTAAATAATGTTCTTTAAAATCTATCCCATAATATTCATTATTTTCTTATATCAAAACAAATCAAATTCCTTATTTATATCCTATTAAATTATTTAATAATGGGATGTGCTTCAGGAGCTGAAATAAAACAGAATTCTATAGTTTAAATGAGAACAAGAAATTAGGATGTAGTCTTCACATCCACAGAGGATATCTCTAAAATTTATTAATTTGGTAAAGTACTTGGAGTAGGTTCATTTGGTAAAGTCGTTACTGCTAGGATGATTAAAAATCCTGAAAAGCAATTTGCTATAAAAATTATAGAGAGAGTAAAAGTTAAAGGTCGTGAAGAAGTAATGGCCAATGAAATTTATATGCTGAAAAGATTAGATCACCCAAATATAATTAAATTTCATGAAGTTTACTAAAACAATTAAAATTTTTACATTTGTATGGACTATTGTAAAGGAGGAGAACTAGTTGAATGGATTCCTAAAAAATACAAAAGCTTTCATGAATAACATATTCAAGAGATAATGAAAAAGGTTATAACAAATAATTAATTTAATTTTAGATTGTTTCTGCTGTGAGTTATATACATGATCAAGGAATAGTGCATAGAGATATTAAAGCTGAAAATATTATGATCACATCAAAAAAAGATGATGGGGAGCCTAAATTAATTGATTTTGGTTTAGCAAATAAATTTGATACTTCACATCTTAAGTATCATTAATATTAAATTAAGACGTCTAAAATCATTTGCAGGAACTCCTATGTATATGGCACCTGAAGTAATTAAGGGATCGTATGATGAAAAGTGTGACATTTGGTCTTTGGGTGTTTTGCTCTTTACGTTACTTTCTGGTCATTTGCCTTTTCATGGAGATACCAAAGAAGAATTATATGATAATATATAGAAAGCAAATGTATCATTTCATTTACAAGACAGATTTCATTTGATTCAGCAATATGGTCTCATATAAGTAGTGAAGCAAAGGACATTATTAAAAGAATGCTTTCCAAACAACCAGGATTAAGACCAACATCAAAAGAATTAGTCAAACATAATTGGTTCAAAAAACAGTTTAAGAATGATGAAAAAAATTAATCAGTATTAAACAATTCTCTCACTTCAAGTATTGTTGAAAATAGATCTATTTATTCATTATTAAAGTAAAATTAAGGAGGGGCTAAATTTAAAAAAGAAGTTAAAACTCTTTTAATCAATTAATTAAATGAGACAGAATTAAATTCATTAAAAGAAATATTTAAGAAGATAGATGTTGATAATTCTGGAACTATTACATTTTAAGAATTAAAAGAAGCTTTGAAGGCTGAAGTATCAATTCATTATAACTCTAGGGTTCTCCAGCTACTTTTGAAGACATAGAGAAATTGATAAATAATGTTACACCTCCTCAAACAAGTGAGGAAGTTGGAAAAAGGAAAAAAGATTTTGTCATTAAATATAGTGAATTCTTGGCTTCTTGTATTGATGAAAGAAAATTTATAACAAAAGAAAAAGTAAATGTTAATCATTATTAATAGTTATCTTATCTATTTAAAATATTTGATACAGACAATTCAAATTTTATTACTAAATAAAATATTAAAGAAGCATTTGCAAGAAATGGAAAATAAATATCAGATAAATAAATTGATGAAATGATAGATGAAATTGATCCAAATCATGATAATAAAATAAGTTTTGAAGAATTTTGTTAAATGTTTGATAATGCAGGTGTTAATAAAAACTTTACTGAAGATGGAAGTATGTATACATGAAACTCATACTAAAATTTAGTATTTCCAAATTAAGTTATATTATAAATAAACTATAATTTATAAGTAAATACAATTCATATCCATGCATTAAGAGTAATAAGATCAATAAGCTTTTGATAAAGTTTCTTTATTTACCATTGTTTCACTTTCATTAGTTAGCTTTTTATTCTACTAATTCACATCTAAACCAGAACTCTATGGAGGAGATGATTGCATTGCATTAAGACAATGTGCATATTTTATGTTTTGTCTATACACAGTATATGTCATAATAATAGGGTGTATTTGAAATAGTATTTATAAATAGTATAATGATTTAATGGAGATCCTCTACAAATTCAAAATTAAAACTTTATATATCAGGAATATTACTTGTTGGGTTTGTAATTAGCAATATTTATTTGATAATTCAATATTTTAAAAATGAACCTTGTAATTTATTAAGATATGTTGTCTTTTGGTATTTGATTTTGATGTCCATTGCATTTTTGATATTTATGGGTATAATGGGAGCAATAATTTATATGATGTGATTATATTGATTAATAATATTATTTATAAACAAATGTAAGATTAGATTAAATAAGAAGAGTTATTCTAAAAACATAAATATAAGTATCAAAAAATTATTGAAGAAAACATTTCTTTAAAATAAGAGATCTTACATTTAAAATAATAAGTTGAAGAAATTACACATAAAATGACAGAAAAAATCAATTTTATAAAATAGACAGAATAATCATTATCAAAATAAGCATATGATCAATATGAAATTACTATTTAAAGATAATTAACAATAATAGAATAATTAATTTAAGATAAGAAAGAGTTATAATAAGAATAACTCAATTTAACAAATGAAATTAAGACATTAAAATAATCTCATTCTTAAGAGATGGAAAAATTATAAATTCAATTTTAGTAAGAAAAATAATAAATTGCATAGAAAGAGAAAGCATCAAGGTTATAATGGGAAAAAAATAAAACCTAGGAAATACGTTAATTGACAGTTCTTGGCCTTGAACCTGAAATATAAAAAATAATCAAAAAATATTAAGAAGAAATAGCTTAATTAAGATTATAATTAGAAAAGTGATATCTTTTATTTTAATTAGTATATTTATATTTTATATAACATCATTCCATTATTTCATCATCATCCGCTAAGTTTTAATAAATTCCTGCATTATCAAACATTTAACAAAATTCTTCAAAACTTATTTTATTATCATGATTTGGATCAATTTCAGCAATCATTTCATCAATTTACCCATCTGTGAAAGCTTTAGAATTCCTTGCAAAAGCTTCTTTAATATCATCTTTTGTAATAAAATTTGAATTATCTGTATCAAAAAACTTAAATAAAGACCATAACTAAAATGATTAAATAATCTTACTTTTTCTCTAGTGAGGAACTTCCTTTCATCAATACAAGATGCTAAAAATTCACTATATTTTAATTCTAATGAAGGTCTTGATTTTTTTTTTGCCTCTTAAATTTAATTATGTTTAGGAGTAATATTTTGTATCAGCTTCTCTATTTCTTCTTGGCTTACAGATGAACCCTTGAATATTATATACTATTTTTACTTCTGCTATTAAGGCTTTATGTAATTCAAAAATAGTGATTGTTCCTGAATTATCTGTATCAATTTATTTAAATTTTTCTATTAAATTGTGTAATTCTTATTCATTTAACTATTTAACAAGTAAAGTCATCACTTCTTTTCTAAATTTACTTCCTCCCTTTGAAGAATTTTATTATAACATTTCATAAATAGATCTATTATCTTAAATAGAAGGTGAAGATGAAATCTAATTTTTAAATTATTAAAGCTAATCTGATTATGCTATTTTTTCATTAGACTATAACTTTTTCTTAAACCAATCATGTTTTAATAATGTCTTAGCCGAAGGTCTTAATTAAGGACCTTTTTAAAGCATTCTTCTAATTATGTCTTTTGCTTCACTACTCACGAATTTCCATGAATTTGAATTAAATCCAATCTAAAATATTTTTAATATAATTACATTTGATCTTTAAATATTATCATACAATTCTTCTTTTGTTTCTCCATGAAATGGCATATGACCTGAAAGCAATGTAAAAAGTAAAACTCCCAAAGACCAAATATCACATTTTTCATCATATTTCCCTTGAATAACTTCTGGTGCCATATACATTGGTGTTCCAACAAATGATTTCAATCGTCGTAACTTTGTACTATCAAATTTATTTGCTAATCCAAAATCAATTAATTTAGGTTCAGCATCTTCATTTTTATTGGTTATCATAATGTTTTCAGCTTTAATATCTCTATGTACTATTCCTTAATCATGTATATACGCTATAGCTGATATGATCTATTTATAAATATATTAATACTTTTCTCATTATTTCCTAAATATTACTTTCATGAAAATTCTTGTATTTTTTAGGAATCCAATCAACTAACTCCCCTCCTTAACAATAATCCATACAAATATAAAAGTTCACTTTATTTTAATACACTTCATGGAATTTTATAATATTAGGATGATCTAACTTCTATAAGATGAAAATTTCATTTGCTAAAATATCCTCTCTGCCTTTAACTTTTCTCTTTTCAATAATTTTTATAGCATATCTTTTCAAAGGATTACTCTTCATTTTGGCTGCAATCACTTTTCCGAAAGAGCCAACTCCAAGAACTTTACCAAAAATATATATTTTTTGTATATCTTCTGTTGAAGTAAACACTTCATCTCTATTTCTTGTCTACATAGACATAATTTAATTTTTTCTTGGCATTGTTCCACAAATGCATCCCATATAAATATTAATTTAGAAAATAACTCAACATACGCAAAGTTAAAAAGCATTAAAGAAGAAAAGTGTGAATTTTATTATCTAAGACACTTTAAAGATAAAAGTACATAAAAAGTAAAAATGTTATATTAAGATCCTCATTATACACATATAGATAACTAAAATTTGAATATCATTTTTTAATACTCCTATATTTTTAAACAATTTTAATATTAAATAGTTTCTTAAAAAAATGGAATATTATATACCCCAATATAAAACTATTATTATTTTGTGAATAAGTTAAAAAATATCAGATGATAGTTTTTTATTCATTTAAAAAATATAAATGCTAAAAATAAGATGAATAGTTTTTTAATATAAAGATCATTAAAATCGAAGCTATTATAAAATAAGTATAATTGAGATAAATATTTTCAAAGGAATCTATGGTATTATTCAATTTTGATTAATGACTTATTTATATTTATTCTTATATTTTTGAATTGATAAAAAATAAATATTCAACATTTATTTGATTGGCTGAATTTGATTTAGATAAGACAAAATATAATTGAATCTAAATTTTAAAATATAATAATATAATTTTATAAACATTAACTTATAAAATTGATATTAATGAATTGAATAAAGACAAATAGAACTATTAATTAAATTATTTGAGTAAAAAAAGTATATATTTTTACTTAAATAAAATAAGTTTAAAAAATGAATATTTGTACTTTTATTATATTTCTCAATTTAAATAGATAAAAATATGAGAAAATATTTCTAGTATGGAACAACAATAATAATAATAATTTATTTAATGTATAATTAAAAAATGTAATATAAAAAGAATCTTAAATATTTTTATGAAAATAGTTCATATAATATTGAATGATTTTCAAGGATATTGTTTAATCTTATATTCTTATAATATTATAATTTATAATAATTTTTGACTCATAGACTTTCATACTTTTTCTTTCTTCCTAGCAGAATTGCAGGATTAAGTTATTGAAGCAAAGGTGGAACAAGGATAGCCATATTGGATTAGGGATATAGAGTTTTATTTAGGAAATTTGGATATTAAAGTGTTGGAGCTGGTCTTCCAGGATAACGAGAGTCATGTATGAAATTACAATTATCTCCTCTTGTACATCCTATAGATGAATGAAAATTGTGACAATGCTTAGTTTTGTAAGCTCTTAATCGTAGGGCTTGAGCAGGATTGATAGTTTATAACTACTCAAGTCGAAGTCTCTGTTAATCTTATTGAGCTTTTATACGGTCATTTTCACTCATTATTGTTTGCTTGTCGTTCAGTTTTGTTTCAAGGATAGATTTAAAATTTTTTATATATTTTTCCTCACCAATATCCTTTAATTTTTATATAATATCATGTAATAAAGTTACTTAAATAATGAAATATTAATACGAATGCTTTCCTGGCTATGTTAATGCTTCTACTCAACCATTTAGACTAATTATTGCATTTTTGGTTGTAAATCTTGTTTGGCTTGATTGAGAACATCTTTTTATTTAATTTATTCATCAGGTTATTTTTTAAGAATTCCCTTTACTTATTTCTTATTGGCATTTTTATTTTTCTCTTCTAATTCTTTAAGACCTCTGTTGCAAATAACTTAGACCATATACATAAGATCCTCTCTTTTTGGAGGATCTAAATGAATTATTTTAGGTTATAAGCCTGATTGAGTATTTGAAATCTCATTATATCCAGGTTAATCAGGTATACTCTAAAGGTTGTTTAATAATTATATACATCTTTATTGTAAAATGCAGACATTTTAGATTCTGTTCTTTTTTATTAGATTGCAGTTTCAATATAATTTGTATCATAGGTTACTTATGATTATAAAAACAGTTCTAAAGATTAAAAATAATGAATAACTTGCAGGTTTAATAAATTGTATCTGTTCAATCATTTATTAAATATTATCTAATTGCATTTTATGTTCTTATCCTTCCATTAATGATTCTCTATGTTTAATATTATATGCTCCATTTATTTAATTCAATCGCTTTAATTCACCAGCATATTGTTTCTGAAATTAAACAACTTCCTCCATTGTCATTCCTCTTTGATTAGGTTCATCATCTCTTTTAAAATATTTAAAATTAAGTAAAAGATCATCTCTTTAAAATCTATTCATATTATACAATTAAATATTACCTGACAAATTTCTTTCTATTTTTCTTTTTTTTATTAGATGATTCACTAGAACTTGATGATTAATTTCTTTTTCCTTTCTTTTTACGATCTTCTTATTTATCCTTTTAATTATTATTTCTTTTCCATTCTTCAAGTAATGGTTTGAATTTTATATAACATCTAGACCATTTCTATTATATTTGCTCAATCATATTAGATCTTATATTATCAAAAAGCTTTTTATCTTTAATTTTTAATAGAGGCTAAACAATTTCTGATTCTTTAAGTATTTCTTCGCTTAAATTCATCTTCAATAATAAAGCTAAAATTTTATCAATCAAATCTTCATTAATTTGAATGGATTTCAAAGCATCTTTTAAGTATTATGTAATTATTTTCATTGAATTAGATTATGCAAACCTCAATTTAATAATAAAAGAATACGTATCTAAAAAATCAGATGTGGAAGACAGCAAATAATTCAGGTTTTGAATTTTAGATTAGAGAGTCACAGCAGACTTCAACTACTAATGCAGTCTTTTCAATAACTCCTTTGGTTACATTTGATAATCCATCAAATTTTATATTAATTTATATTATCATTATTATTCTTATTCTTGAATGTATTAAATCAATTCTCTATTTTTTAAAAGTTATTCAATCTCTATCAATTCATTAACCTCTTAAATTAAGAATGCTTCTTTTTAATTAAATAATTCATTCTCTAATCTTAAGTCTTCATCAAGAATTATTAATTCTTATTCAATCCTCCTCTTTGATTCTGTTATAGCACTGATATCTCTATTTTCTATTTATAATTTCTAAGTAGATTCTAGTAATTGATTTTTCAACCTTAGAGTTTCATTCTTTAATTCATTAATACTAAATTCAAGTTAATCAATTTTATCTGTATTAAGATTGTTTAATTCTCCAACTATTTTATTTCTTAAAGAAATCAATAATTCTTAAATCTAAATATGATAATCTATATATATTTACTTATTTATAAGTTTATTTATCTGCAAAATTACTTTTAATTCCTATTTATATTATCTGTTTTAGCATAGGTAAATCTAATTTTATATTTTTTATGCTAGATTTCCCTAAATTTTCAATTATATCATTAACTCTTCCTCTTTTTTAAAAAAATTTAATGCCCACTTTCTCTTCATCATATAAAATAGATTCAATAGTTTAAAGTATTTGATCTATGTAATTGATATTTATATCATATTCATCAATTAAAGAACTTAAACTAAACTAATCAAAAAATATATATTTTACCTATTCTACATTTTTATCAATTGAACTTCTTTTGAATCAATTGTTTTATAATTTTGATTAATCAGTTGATTTAGTCTTTTTATCTTTTATTCATGAAACTCTCTTTCTTTTTCTTAAGGTCCATCTATAAATGAGGATTATAATAAATTTAGATCTAAGAGCTATGCTTTCAATTGCTACATAGATTAATAAATTTATGTTTATCTGCTAATGTGAAAATCTTGTAAAGTAGAATATTCTGATTCAAAATCTTCTATAGATTATTCAATCAATTAATTTATCTATGGCTAATCTAATTATATCATAGAAATTAACAAAGATCCAATTTATCGTTTTTCAATGCGATTCACTTATTATTAATATTTTTGTATTTCTCTCTTGCTTAAATTCATAGCATAGTTAGAGTTCACTAAAATAATAACTACAATTAAAGATAGTAAACTTACGTACATAAGAATATTGCTAACATTACTATTATTAATAATAATCATAAAATGGAAGAATAATAACAATAAAATTATAGTGATTTAGTAAATCAAGAAATAAAATAAAATAAACCTATAAAATGGGAAGTGGATAATATGCCATAAACAAAGGTTGGTCAAATGAAAAAGGAAACAATCTATATATTTTGGTTTGAATTCATAGGAACATTCATGTTAACTTTCTGCATCTATGCCAGCAAGTATCCAAATTATATTAAAGATAAGTAATAATCCATTTGTTTTTGCTTGTGCTTATGGAATGTTAATATTAGTAGCTTAAAATTAAAAATGTACATTCAATCCTGCAATAACAACAGTATTATCAGGAAATGATAAAGGATTGTGGGTATCAGTAGCTATTGGTAGTTAATTTGGAGGTGCATTTTTAGCAAGTTTGTTTGGTTTTTTGTGTTTTAAGAATTAGTAAATTATTTATAGACTACAAAAAATAGTGTGAATGATGTTCCATATATATCTTAAACAAATATTGAAGCATACTTTGCAGTAATAATTGGAGAAATTTTGGGTTCTCTTATTCTATGTGCAGGATTCATATTTTAATATGATGAATTAATGGATTTTTCATCAGACAGATTAGAACATAGTATAATAATCAGTGCTTTATACAGTGTAGGAAGAACACTTAGTTATGTAGCTAAGAGCAGTCTAAATCCAGCAATTGCATTTGGGTAGATGATATATAAAATAAATATTTTAGTTTAGTATTCTTTGAATGTTGTAAAGATGGACATTGGGGTAGATTTTGGAATTTATGGATTTATTCTATTTTACCATTCGTTGGAGCATTCTTTTCTTTTGCAATTATTAAAGTGATTTATAGAGATTGTTATGAAAAATAAATATAAGCAGGTTTAAGAGAATGAATAGATAAAATGTTTATAGAAATACATATATATAAATTATCATTGTTATAATAGTTATTTGTAATATGCTACTGATTAATTATATAACAATGTATATTATTGAATTTCATCTGCAGTTCTATCTGATGAGTTAATAATGGATCTAATCTAGTCACAGGCTAATGGTAAATTTCCTTATCTAATTTATTCAATCGCAAATCTTATCTTTTATAATAAATCCTACATTAAATTAAATTAAATTTACTTCTTAATTGAAGATTTATTACATTTCCATCAAGATATGCGATAAAGTTAAGGACATAGGATCTACTGGCTATTGTTATTAAAGTATTTATTGTTATTATTACTATTATTATTATTACTATTGTTATAATAATTATATTTATTATTATTATTATAGTTATTGTTATTACTGTTATTATGATGCTGTTTATATTTATATGTCTGAATCTATTTGATAAAAAATAATTAATACATACCATGTACATATTGGCATCCTGAACCATTCTTACAAAAATTAAGTTAATGATATTTACAAGGTACTTATTTATTTCATTATTAATACTTTTAAACAAAGGTTATTAATTTTTTTATTATTGTTCTATAGTTGTTATTTAAGAAGTAGTAGTAATTGAAGATAATGCTGAAGCAGGCATAGGATCTTTGAATTATTGTAGTATCTTTTACCATTCATTTATCTTTATTCTTCAATTCCATGAGCAAATTAACATTTAGAACCTATGGCACATTATTTAGTTGCTATTTTTTATAATTTGAATTCTTATACCTTAATAATGTCTACAAAGGATAGTTTTATACTTTGCATTTGGAACTGTTGTGCTCTATAATTGATTGATTCCAAATTAATATGACATTTATATATATATTAAATATAATAAGCTGAAAATAAACTCTTCAAAAAGAGTCTCATAGATTGTCATGAAGATAATTAAAATTAATTATGCTAAAATTGCTTTATAAGTAACAGACATTCTATTTTATTTAAAAAGAAAGAAAGTGTAGAGTTAATTAAATGTAGAAATAGAATGATTTATAAAAATATATTTAATTAGGTATCTATCAGAAGATCATATATAGGTTGAGTTAAATTTAATGATGAATACTTCAATTATACAATGAATACAATTAAATATTAGGATTTGGTTGAAATGATTACAGAATAAAACTTTTCATATTGAGTGGCAAAAAATTCGAAAGAAAACTTAAAATATTGTTTCAATATCAAGAAAGAGTTTAATAGAGAATACAATAAAATACAAACAACTCTGGACAGCATACTTAAATTAAAAAATCCGAAAACTCTATAGGGAATGATTCTTTATCCGTTACTTAGAGAGATCTATAATAAATGATGCTAGAAATATATCCCAAAAAAAAGAATAAGTTGATCCCACTTGAATCACAAATTCTGTTTTAATTATCCTAATAATTATTTTATAATAATTAATTTTAAATATTATTTGGAGAAATTTTTAAAATTTTCTAAAAATAGTACGCAGTATTTGTGGGTATTTTAGGAATTTAGAAACGAAAGTAATCAAATAATTAAGTGAAATGGAGAAAACAAATACACCTTATTAGGCCTTATTCTAACCATTCAAATTAGGTCTAATCGAAAGAACAGGATGCTTTTCGACAACAGTGGTGTCACCTGGATTGGAGTGCAAGAATAGAATTACTCTATCAGCCATGACAAGAGGCAGATGTGGTCAAGACTTAGTCCCTACAGATCAACATGCTGAATATTATGCACAAAGAGCCGCTAGTGGATTTTTAGTTACGGAATCAGCCTCTATAAGTGATAGGTCCTTAGCTTATGGTGGAGCACCAGGAATATTCAACGATGCACAAACCTAAGGATGGAAAAAAGTAGTAGACAAAGTACATTCCGTTAAGGGAAATATCTTCATCTAATTGCTTCATTGTGGTAGATAAACTCATTCTAGTTTATAAAATGGCTAAGCTCCTTTGGCTCCATCAGCCATTAGAATTAGAAGCTAGAATCAAATTGTTAAATAAGACTATGAAGTTCCTTAAGAAATGACACTTTAAGATATAAATTTAGTAGTAAAGTAATACAAAGAGGCTGCTGAAAGAGCAAAGAAAGCTGGATTTGATGGAGTAGAATTGAATGCAGGTCATGGACATCTACCAGATTAATTCTTAAGGGATAGTGCTAACAAAAGAATTGATGCATATGGAGGAAGTGCCTAAAATAGATGCAAATTCTTATTAGAAGTTGTTTAATCATTAATAGAAGTATTTGGAGCAGGTAGAGTTGGAGTCAAATTAACTCCTGTGACACATCATGCTGATATGAATGATTCTAATCCTTTAGAATTATATTAAACTTTATTGAGAGCTTTAAGTAATTTGAAAATTGCCTATATTGTATTAAAGAATGAAAATGATCCAGAAAACTTCTAAGATTTTGGATACCCAGCATCTAAAAAATAAATACCTTGTGTTTTTTCGGCATTCAGAAATTATTTCACTGGAGCTATAGTAGCTAATGGAGGAATCACATTAGAAGAGGCAGATGAAGGAATCAGAATTGGAAAATTTGATTTTGTTGCTTTTGGTTAACTTTTTATTTCCAATCCAGATCTTGTTGATAGAGCCAGAAATGGTTATTAATTAAATAAGAGTATAGATTGGGGAAGTGTTTTTTTTGGAGATTCAAAAGGATATACTGATTATCCTAAATATCAAATACCATCTAATGTATTAAGTGAATTACTAAATCCATTGAAATTAAATGATTTATTTTTACCAAATAGAATTACAATGTCTGCTATGGATAGAGTTAGAACTCCAGCTCCCTATATTCCAACTGAATTAAATGCTAAATATTATGCTTAAAGATCAACTGCTGGATTAATTGTTTGTGAAGCTACTCCTGTAAGTTAAAGATCTATATCATATCCAGGATCACCATGTATTTACAATGATGAATAAGCTAAAGGTTGGACATTAGTAACAAAAGCTGTACATGATAAAGGAGGTAGATTATTCTTGTAATTATTTCATGGAGGAAGAAAAACTCATTCATCATTGTAAAATGGATTAGAACCATGGGCACCATCTGCAATTGCAATCAGAGGAAATTGTTATAGTGCTTAAAATAAACCATTTGAAAAACCACATGAAATGACAGAAGCTGAAATTCAATTAACTTTACAAGAATTTGTTGATGCTGCTAAAAGAGCTAAAACTGCTGGATTTGATGGAGTTGAAATCAATGCTGGTAATGGACATCTTCCTGATTAATTCCTTAGAGATAGTGCTAATAAAAGAACTGATCAATGGGGAGGAAGTGTTGAAAATAGATGCAAATTCGTTATTTAACTTGTACAAAAGTTGAATGCTATCTATCCAGGAAGAGTTAGTATTAAATTAACACCTATTGGCCATACTGGAGACATGAATGATAGTAATCCTATTCAATTGTACACATATCTATTACAACAATTATCCAAACTCAATTTGGCTTATGTCACTTTGGTCGAAGACAAAAGCTAAGAAAATGCTGAAGGCTTTGGTTATCCTGCTTCTGATAAGCAAATTCAAAACCTTTACAAATCATTAAGACCACATTACAAAGGAATTTTGATTGCAAACCATTCTATAACTCCTGAAAGAGCTAATCAGGATATCAAAGATGGCTTGTATGATGCAGTTTCCTTTGGATAATTATATATAAACAATCCAGATCTAGTATATAGAGTAAGAAATGCTTTCTAACTCAATACTAATTTTGACTTCAAGACCTATTTTGGAGGAGATGAAAAGGGATACACTGATTTCCCAACCTTCGAAGAGGAAAAGAAGCAATGAGAGGATTGTGATATTATATCATAAGTATCAAAAATTATAAATACACATTATTAATATTTATTTAAATTATATAAAATTGAGTGCATAAATCTTTAGAAAATTATTTCTTTTTTTTTTAAAGATTATGAATCTGAAACTTTTCTTTGATCTCATTCATCATTTAAATGATATGCAAACTCTACTAATTGATTTATAATTTTTAATGGAGTATATATTATTTGATGAAAAAAAATGATTTTTATTTATAAAATATTTACATTAGCGGTTATTAATTTAAATAATGAATAATTAGTCTTCAAAATCTGTGAGATTCAATGAAGGCCACAAAATTTTATAGCCTGTAAATACTAATACTACTAGTATAGGGTCAAGCAATTTATCTAAAGTGACATCAGCTATTCAGGAGTTGAGAACATCTTTTAATAATTAAGCATAAAAACTTACATCCTCAAGAGTGTCAGATTAATTGAATGAATCAGTAGCCACAGTGGCAAGAAGTCCAGGACATTCATGTACTCCAAGTATATGCTAACCATGTTAACCTATGTACCAACCGATGCATTAATCTGCCTGTTAACCATAATTTGGTTGTTAATAATAACAGATGTGTGCCCCTTAGGCTTATGTAGTTTAAGGAGGTAATGATCAAAGACACTTAGAAAATAAAATAAAGAAGTTGAAAAAAAAGAATAAAAAATTGAAAGATAGTAAAGAAGAAATAATAGTTTCTACAATTGCTGAGACTCCAAAAAGATAAAGACCATTATAACATGGTTAAGATCCAGAAATAGATACAATAAAAAGAGAAATTTAAGAAATGGAAAGAATCATAAGATAGATGGAATAATAGCCAAAATAATAAAATAACTCAGAGATAGAAGTATATTTAGAGGACAATAAAAAGTGTTTGAAGAAAATGTGTAAAAAGATTAAATCTCTTGAAAAGGAACTTTATGAAGTAGGTCGATAAAGAGATGAAGCTTTAATTATTAAACAACAATTGGAAAGAGAAAATCAAGAAATGTTTGATAGAATAGGGGAATTAGAATCTTTGCTCAAGGTTGCTGATAAAAAGTAATTTTTAATATTAATTTTAGAGTATTTGACTTAACAGTATAATTAGAAAGATAAAATGGTTATGTTAAATAATTAGAAGATGAAGTAGAGAGGTTGAGAAAGAAGAAGAAGAAGAAACAAATTGAAATTTAAGAAAGAATTGTGGAAAAAATAGTTGAGAAACCAGTAGAAGTAATAAAAACAGTATATGTTAATCAACCTCATCAAGTATAAGAGATGAAACAAACTGAAATCATTAAAGAAGTTATTAAAGAAGTACCATCAGAACCTAAAATTGTTGAAAAGATAGTTGAAATACCAAAAATTGAATATGTTTATCAACAAGTTCCTCAATATATTGAAATTCCAAAAGTTCAAACTGTTGAGGTCCCTGTAGTTTAAAGAATTGAAGTTCCTTATGAAGTTCCTTATTACAGAGATGTTCCTTATGAAGTGATCAGAGAAGTTCCTTATGAAGTTATTAGAGAAGTGATTAAAGAAGTGCCATATGAAGTGATTAAAGAAGTCATCAAAGAAGTGCCCTATGAAGTCATAAAGGAAGTTCCTGTTTATATTGAAGTGCCTGTAGATAGAATAGTAGAGAAGAGAGTTGAAGTGCCTGTTGATAGAATAGTTGAAGTTCCTGTTGACAGGGTCGTTGAAGTGCCTGTCCCTTATGAAGTTCCTTATCCTTATGAAAGAGTGGTAGAAGTACCTTATGAACGAATTGTGGAAGTTCCTAGAGATAGATATATGGATAGATATGTGGATAGATATATTGATAGACCAGTAGATAGGTATGTAGAAGTGCCTGTAGAAAAGAGAGTGGAAGTACCATATGAAAGAATTGTTGAGGTTCCATACGAAAGAATTGTGGAGGTTCCATATGAAAAAATTGTTGAAGTACAAGTTGAGAAGATAGTTGAAGTGCCTGTTGAAAAAATAGTAGAAGTTCCTGTAGATAGATTTGTTGATAGATATGTGAGAGATGATGCTGAAATAGAAATGCTGAATATTGAAAATAAAGAATTGTAAAGAATAATTGGTATTTGGGAAGATAGAGCAAATAAATTAGAGAATGAAATTATTAAAGAAAGAAGAATTTCTGATAAACTACAACTTGATATTGATGAATTAGAATATATGGTAGAAGATGGTAGATCTTTCAATTATAATTAATAAGAACAATTTCGAAAATACTTAAAGGAATTAAAATAAAAATATGAAAGCAAAATTATAGAAGCTAGAAAAGGAGTGGTCATTAGACATCAAGTTATTCCTTCAGAAGTGTAATAAACAATTATCTAATAGCCTATATCAACTGGTATTTCTTAAAATTTACCTCAATTTGGTCGTTAAATGCCTTAATAATGATTTATTAACCATATATATGTTTAACATACTTGAATAATAATAATCATATATATATATATTAAATAAAATGATATCTCAAATCTTTAATAATCCATTGAATTAATTACAAAATTTATATAATTATTTAAAAAAAAAAAGTTATTATTATCATTATTGTAACCAATTATCTGGAATTATTTGAATATTATCGTCTTCAGAGTATTTAATTAATTTCCCATATTCCCATTGTCCTACTCTTTTTTTTCCATCAGGATACAACATTATTCCTTTTCCATGTTGTTTTCCATCTTTCCATTAACCTTGGTATTGCTTGCAATCTGGCCAATAAAATATTCCAAATCCTTATTTTCGATCATTCTAATATTCACCATCATAGCATTTGCCATCTGACCAAATGTACTTTCCTCTCCCGTGCATTTAATTATTGACCCAACTACCGGAGTAAGACTGGAATTATTATCTATCAACATACCCTTCCATCAGGCCAATCGTATCTTCCATTGCCATGAATTTTATTATTTTTCCATTCACCGACATAAACACAACCTTAATACCACTTGTAACATCCTTTTCCACATTTTTTGCCTTCTTTAAAGTATCCTTCGTATAAAGAACCATCTGGCCAAGATTCAACACCGTATCCATCTGGTTTGTTATATAAAAATTGACCTTCAAAAATAGGTCCATTTTTATAGTTATAGATTCCTTTACCATGCATATAATTATTGAAGAAATCACCTTCATAATAATCTCCATTTTTTAACCATAATTTTCCATTTCCATTAGCTTAACCATCTTTTGTTTATCCAAAAAATTTAGAGTCATCATCCATTTACAATTCTTCAGATTTATAGGATTCTGATGGTATTGTATGTTGGCTTTCTTTTTATGTCTTTAAAAATTGAATAGTTTTTTCTTCTAATGTTTTATTTAGTGTTGAAGAAGGTGGATAATCTATAAAAATAGTATACTGATTCTAAAATACTTGGATCACTTTCAAAACTATCCTCAAGATTTTCCATATATATGCAATTTTTATGCTCTGTAACTACGTTGGCAAGAATGAATTCATTTTCATTATTAATTTAGCATTTAGAACACTAGAGCCCCATAAAAATTATATTAAATTAATTGAAAAACTTTTGACTGATTTAAGTTTTGACAATCAAAAAAAAATTAAATATATCTATAATAATAAAATAATTTCATAAATACGGAAGTTAGAATTCTGATTGTTTAAAATACGGCTAAATTATTATTATTAGAATATAATACAGTTTAATATTTTAGATCTTATTGTGAATATGTTCTTCTTTTTGGATAGGTAGGCATATCATTTGAATTTAGAGAATCTGTGTTTGTATGAGTTTGATGAATCATTCTTTGATAATAAATTGGTGTTAATTTTCCAGATTACTTTGATTATTAACTGGATAAAATAGATTTGTCTAACAATATTTAAGTAGAGTCTCTTGTAACATTTTTATATTACTAAAGTTTTCTCAAAATAGATTTAGGTAAATGATCTCCAGATTAATCTAAAATTTCATCTCTGTCATTCTTTTCATTTTTTATTGTTGAAATATTAGTAAAGTTACACAAACTTCCTTATTATTATTATTATTATTGGAATAGACTTAATATACCTTCTTCAAAACTTCTACCACCAGTATAATCAATTGATTACTAATTTTCATTAATAAAATCAAATTGAATATCAAATTATTTTTTTGCTTTTTTTATAAATTTTGATTATTGATTTTTTAATTATGCTAAATCCTTTTGTTTTTTGCTTCTTGGTGAAAGTAATTAATTTATTTTATTATTGTTATTTTAAACGTCATTAAATATTTTTTATCTAACTTGATTATCAATCAAACTTAAATTCTTGTGCCATTTAATATGATTTTGATCTATTTTAGGTAAAGACATAATTGAACTATTATGTGGTAATGATTTTCTTTTCATTCTCTTTTTTAATAATATTGAATCATCATCACCTTTTTTCTTTGTATCTTCTAATTTTTAAGTCATTGAAGTAATAAATTCTTATGTTTCTGCATCTACCTTTTAAACTCCTTCATAATCTTATTTTAATTCACTCAACTTTCTCCTTGCTTATTAAACTTATTAATTATTTTCTTCTTATTCTATATCATCATATGGTAATTTCATTATTTCTTTAATTCTCTCAAACCTCTCTATTTTACTTTTACTCGAATCATTTATCTATTGTATTAACTCTTCTCTATTAGATACAAAGCTTAAATGTGATATTAGACTCTTATAATATATTGGTAAATATCCTTCATCTAAGTTCTTTCTCACTTTCATTGCAACTTATGTAAATTCTAAATATTTAATACAGATTTACATTCTCCTACTTCTTAATCAAGAACTGATTTTTAAAACTCTTCTAAATCAATCCATTCTATTTTAATAATACATTTATACTGCTTTTATCTTGATCAATCTTTTCAAAAAGCATTCTTACTTAATTTCTATTTATACTCATTCCACTCTTAACACAAATATCATATAATTTATCAATTGCTAATTTATCTATTAATACTTTCTAATTTACAATACTTTCTTTCTTTTTATCTAAATTCTCAAATATAACTTATGCTCTCACCTATTATTTGATTTCCTCAGGTAAATACAAATAATTTGGCTTTACATTTTAAGGAAATCTGTCTTAAATACATAAATTACCTCTTCTTATACCAATCTAAGATGTCAGACGACTACAATTTAGATCTTTTCATTATAAGGTTTTATTATGTTTTATTAATTAAATTTTTATAACAAATTTTAATTATCATTATATGCAATTTATTAATGCTTTTCTTATACTATTTTTTTTAGATTAATGAATTGTATCTTATCTTATTTCAGTTTGGATTATATATATATATTTAAATTATTTTAAAGATTCAGAACCTTTATTAATTATGAAATAAATTTGATTAATTTAAAATATGAGTTTTATTATATAAAATAATTATGAATAAATTTGAAGACGATTTGAAATATGCTCAAAAAGCTAATGGAAATGAATTTTTAAATTGGTTATAGAATCTCAGTTATGAACTAATTAAATAGAAAGAGTATTCTTATGGTTAAGAGTTTTTGAAATCTTAGCATTTAGTATATGAACTAATTTTCAAATAAGATGGCATATTAAATAGTAGTTTTAGAACAACTTAAATGAGATTTGGATCTATAGAGGATACATTATTTTTTATCAAAATACTTAATATCCTCTCACCAAATGAACAATCATTTTATCAATCATTACCTTCTGAATATCCTTTTAATCCAGTTCAAATTGATATATTGCCTGCACATTTACAATTATTTTTTAAAGATCCTTCTATTGTTAATATGAATTCTTAATTTTAAAGTTTTTAAGAAATATTTTAAGACAATATTTTAGTTGAAAAAAATCAACTAAAATTTTGTATTAGCGCTAAAATGATGTTTTGGATTTATTTATTAAATGGAGCTGTAAATTTTAAAGAAAGTGCATTACATGCAACAGAAAATAGTTAAAAAATCCTTGATTGTGCATTTAATAAATGCAAAAAGAAATGTAATACAAAGGATTTCTTATTAAAATAATTAACTTTTAATCCTTATTTAATTTTAATTAGAAGAATTATTGAATATATGGTTATCTAAATTAAACCAAATAATCCTCTTTAAAATAATTAAAATAAACAAGCTACTATTTTTACATTTCAATAAATGATAATTTTATTATAAGAATATTCTATGTATGAACATTTATATGTATAAAAATTAATTGATTTAAATCTAACAAATGAATAATAAAAGTTATTTTATAAAATCAAACCAAGTAGTGTTGTATTAGATACTTAAATGATGTTAATATATTTAACTATATTTTTTAATAATAGATTTGGATAAGATTTAGAAGCTACATATTCATAATTTAAACATTTTGTAAAAAGTACTGATATCTTTAATAAATAAAGTTAAATCTTTTATTAAAATAGAGGATTCTTTTTTGACTGTGGAAGATAAAAACAATAAATCACATATTAATAAGGATTATATAAATTCTTATAGAATGCCTTTGAATTATATCACAATGAAAGATAATGTAATTAAATTTCTTTACTTTCCCATTTATCTACCTATGTATTATTTTTAAGATAATAATTTGCAGTCTATGAGAATTAAATATATAATTAGGTATTAATATTTGATTAGGCTCTAATGTCTTGTTTAATATCATAAAATACTATATTAAATTATCTAACTAAACAATAAAATTTATAATACAAAAGCAACAATCCAATTACTAGATTTATCTTAAGTGAATTGTAACCTATTTATTATTTATGTTAAAATAAATTTGGATAATGTCCTTAAGCAATATTGTTTAAAGAATTTAGACCTTCAAATTTATTATAATGTATTGAATCAAAATTTAATTCACATGAATATTAAATAGATTTTCATTTTAGAGAATTAGATTAAAATAAAAATCATATGAAAAATCTATTAAGAGTATATTATCCATTTTTTACAAAACTATTAATTACAATATTTAAATCCATCAATAATTTAAACTATATTAGTGATTCAGAATATTAAGGAATAATGCATTTACTTACCTTTATATATTCTTAGGATTAGAATTCCTTCTTTTGTGATTTATTAAAATTTTAGAGAAACTAACCATATCAAATTCCTGCATATGGTGAAGTAAAGAATTTCTGTGATATTTACATTAAAGATAGTAAAGAGGAAGATTTTTTGATAAAATAATAAGAGAATATTGATAAATGGATTCAACAAATCATTATTCAATTAATGTAATATCAACAACAAAAGAAGATTAAAAATGATAAAATTGTTTAATATTTAGGTGAACAATTTAACATTCCAATATCCACTATAAAAGTAATACCTATGAAGAATTTAAGTCCATCTAAAAGTACTGGAAGATTATCAAGAACAAAATTGTAAATATTATTATATAAATTTAGATAAATTAATTAATGGAAAGCACCTTTAAGAGATTATGAATTTTCTTATTTATTAGTTTTGATGTGGTATTTGAGCATAGGTGTAGATAAACTTAGAGGATTCTAAAAGAATGATTATCCATCAACTTAATGGCCAAGAAAGTTAGCTTCACCGGTCAATCTTTTAATTGTGTCTATTCTAGCATACATTTTAATAACCTTAATTTTCATGCTCATTTGACAGATGTTTTTTATCATTTATAATTTTAAATTATTAATCACATTAATTTTCATAAGCGAATAAACTGTCAGTTCAACAGCAAAAAATATATATAATATTGAAACAAAATAATCCACTTATCTCAGTTAAGACTTGGAGTCCTTTGTTTCTATAATTAGTGCTTAAATCCATTTAATATCATAGTCATATTGTCAATCATATTCATAACTTACTGGCACTATTCCAATTTTTTCATTATTTCTATAAATTCCTTTTCAGACAAAGGTCCTCTTTTATCATTATTCTTCTTTTTTAATTTTTTTGCTTTTTAAATCTTTTTAGAACATTAAATGTCTTCATCTTAATCATAAGGACATTTATTCTCATCATTTACATACATGAAATCTACATCAAAAGATTAGTCAATTTCATTTTAGAGAAAGTCATCTTGAATTGAAGGTTCAGGACTTTGAATTCTAAATAAGGTTTTATTTAAATTCATTTTAGAAATGTATTGATGACATTCTTCAGACATCAGGTCATTATTCTCTAAAGGTTGAGGTAAATTATCGTATAAGAATGCACTCTGATCCATGGTTAGATTTTTAAAAAAATAAATTTTATCAATTGAAAGATATTCAAAATTCAGCTCTTGTGATGATTGACTCGATTTAATTATTAAATCTTGAATTTGAACTATTTCTATAATTTAATGCGCATTAATTCTAAAAACCATATAATTTAATAAATAATATCTCTAATTTTTTTGATCAATAAGCCCCATTAATAATATAATAATTATATATTATTTTGAATAATGTTAAGCATTCACCAATTAAATAAATATAAAATCTTTCTAATTTCTAAATTTTAGTACAATGAGTAAAAGATCTTTGCAAATTATTATTAATTATTATCTATATGTATTAAAAACATCATAATAATTTAAAAATTAAGATATTATTTTTTGATTGAAAAATATAAAGTTCAATAAGATCAATTATTAATTGAATTCTTCTTTTAATATTAGCTTAAGATTTCTTATTTCATAGAGAATAATATGCCTTCTAGATTGTCAATCATTTTTCTCATCTTTTAACAATAATGTATTTATTAATTTGTATTTTCCCCTGAAAAATGAACAAAAGAAACAAATTCTTCAATCATATTCTTGAAAGTGTTTGATTTTTTTTTACCTTTTGATTTATATTTTCTGGATATTTTTTATATCTTCTTCTAAGTATTTGGGATTAGGAATTGATCTTCTTAACTATACTATTCTTCTGCTGTGTCAGAATGATACTGAAGATGGATTATAGAAAGTTCATTATCATCTATTTTTTTATGGTATGGAACACCAAAAAGGACTGGAGATTCACAACATATCTGATTTGAGTCCTCATCCCATGTATTATTATTGAATTAATCCTTATCAAAGATGTTTGAGTTCATTCCTTAAATTAATAATATAATGAAATATCTTTTATTTGCACTCAATCCTTTTATTACTTATTTTTATAATATAATCAATTAATCTAATAACAACAATACGATTCTTTTTTTGCTTTTATAAATAAGTTTTCATAATTGCTTCATTGTCCTGATTAAGATTATACTTTTTCTGTTTATTTATTTTTTTTATTTAAAATACCAAATAAACTCTTTATTTTTATATATTAAACTAAATAAATCAAAACTTATATATAATTATTTTTTTATAAGTATTACATAAAAATATCAATAACTTTGACATATTGAAATCAAAAGAATCATATTTTAAATATAGTAAAAATAAGGATTAAATTTTAGTCATAAAATAATATCATTATTTATATTTATAATTGGAATAAATCAAATTGTATTGATATTTTACGTTTCTCTATTATTTAATTCTATTTATTATAAAACTAGGTCAAAATTTAATAAAAGAACAATATGAGTGATTTAAATATAAAGAATCACTAGAATTTAAATATTGTTAAGTTGTTAAATATAATAAAATAAATATAATTCATTCCAAGTAACTCATCTTGAGTATTAATTAGGGATATATAAAAAATAAACGGGGAATGTCAAATGAATATTTTTTAGTATTGAATTTTATTTTATTTTATAAAACATATTACATCCAAAAACCTTTATAATGTAAAGAAATTAAATAACAAAAGGATTGCGTCTAAGACTTTCAGTCATATTAGAAGTCGTCCTTAATCAGGCATTATATATGATACTAAAAAACTTGAAAAGGTGTCTCCAAATGGGTTAAAGATGCTTATTCCTGGAGTAGGTGAATAGAATGATTTAGATAAATTTGTATTGAAACCATCACCTAATAAATTTAGAACACTATCTACAAGAAAAACTAATTTAATTAATGATAGTTCAGTTACGTAAAGTAAAACTAATCATACAGAAATTGTAAAGTAATTTTTTGAAAGTATTTATTTAGAAATTCACCTGTTGTGTAAGACTTAAGTAAAAAAATACCAGTTAATATGGCTAAAGATAAAGTAAATAAATAAATTTATAAGAATAGGATGATTTATATGCAGAAACTGTCTATTTGAAAGATATTATAAATAAGTTAACTTAAGAAAATTATGATCTAAAAGCAAAAATGAGATTTTTAAATAAAAATACTGAGCGAATGTAAACAGTAGTTTAAAATGTGGGAGGATATTTATAATAAAAATATGTTGCTGATAAATAGGATTTAGCTTTAATGACTAAATTAGGAATTAGTGAAGTATTAATTTAAAATTAAATTCATATAGAATTTATTAACTATAACTTTAAAGAAGCAAATAAAAGAGTTAAGAACAATGATTAAATAATAGAATGAAGAAATATAAAATTTGAAACATGATATTAAATATACAAAAATATAAGAATTAGAAAAAGAAATTAATGTATATTAAGAGGAAACTCTGAGATTAAGAACATTATTAGAATAATCTTAAAGAAATGAATAGATTTATTAAATGACTCATGATTTTAATTAATTTGAAGAGAAATTTTACATTTAAATGCAAATCATAAATTCTCTTAAATAAGAAAATTCATTTTATTAAGGTCAAATTTCAATTGAATAAGAAGAAAAGTTTAAACTTTAAAATCAAATAGATACAGATTAAAAGGTTCTAAATAAATAAAAATAAGTGATTGATGATTTATAATAGACTCTTAAAGATAAATTAGCTTATATTGATGGACTTTAAGAAGAATTGGATGCATATAAAGATACAAATTAGAATCTTATATAAAAAGCAAATAAATTAGATAATAATCAATTAAGAATAATAGGATTAGTTAAAATTGAATAGGAATTAAGAAAAGAATTATAATAGAAAACAAGAGATATAGAATATTTAGATAAAACAACAACAGAATTGAAATAAAAATTAAATGAAAAATCATCAATGGAAGCAAAAATTAAAGATTAATTATAAGAAGAATTAAAAAAACTTAAGTTAGCTTATGAAGAATTAGATGAAAAATATAAACATTTATTACTTATTAATGCTTAATCTAGATTAAAAGAAACAGTTCCATCTATTTAACATAAATTGGCTCCAACTGCTGCTACTCTTAATATAAAAACTTAGAGACCATTAAATTAAAATAATACTCCAGATAGTATTAATCAAGATAAAAATTAATAGTAATAAAAATTTAAGGTTATTAAAAAAGATGATGTAGAACATTTAGGATTAGAATTAAATTATAGATTAAGAACTAAAAAGATTACATTACCAGATGCCATTGAAAGATATTTATTTGACAATAAAAATAAAAAGACTGGAGAAATTAAATTAAAAGAGATATCAGAAAGATTATAAAGAGAACCATTTTTATTAATTGATGAAGATTCTGCTTTATTAGTTGCACGATATCTTACAGAAGATAATTCTTAAGAATTTGTTGTTTATAATGATTAATTGACTTAATCTACAACAATTGTAAGGAGTATTTTGTAAAAGTTGGTTGGAAACTTTGAAATCATGACTGTTGAAATTGAAACTTAAAAAACAAAGGAAATAACTTAAGTATATATATATATTAAGATTATAAGGTTATTAGTAAATACAAAAATAGTTTGAAATAATATTTCGATTAATTACCAAGTAAATATGAAGGATTATTAGAGAGAAAATAAATAATTGAAACATTTGAATATATGGATATAGATTTAACAACTGAACAATATGATTTCCTATTTTTAAGATTATTTTCTTATTCTAATAATACATAAATATTTCCTTATATAAGAATATTTGAAATCTTTTAAGAAATATAAATAGAGAGAAGTAAATATTAATTTATTAATATATAGTTGATAGTGATAAGAAGAAGAAGTCAAGAAAAAAAGATTTTAAAGATTAAGTAGATAATAAAAATAAGAAAGTGGAAATATTTACAAGAAGATAATCTATGGAACTAGCAAATTGAATAAATTTGTATTAATTTTAATTATTTGTTATCAAATAAAGAAATCAAATTATTTCTGATAACTATTCTGTTAGTTTATCAAAATAAAAACATCTCTCATTCTCTTATATATATTCCCATTCTTGCCAAAAGTTATCTATATATATTCTAACGAATCCTATTTTACTATCTAATTCAAATTATCCTAAACCTTTAAAATATTCATTCATCTATAATGGAGTCATTTATTAACTATTCTTAATTAATTAATAATGATAAGATAATGAATTTTCATGTTTACACATAGAATCTAATCTATTTGTTGGTAATTTAAAATAAACCAAAGATAAAGTTAGATTTCTAAAAAAACAGAACTCTTCAATATCTTTACTTAAAATAGTCAATAAATCTTATGCTGCACTTTTAGATAACTTGAAATCATTATCTTCAATTCTAATTTAAAATTTATCATCAAATAATTTTTCTGCTATAAATAACTTAAATTATCCTTTTTCTAAACTTAATTATATCCAACCAAATACATCTTATTAAATTAGATGATCTTATTCTTCTGGGATACTAATTTAATTTATTTATAAGGGATAATTTATTTTTAGTTAATTTAACTTTAATACAACATTTATAAATCTATCTTCTTCAATTTATATTGTATACAATCCCAAAATAGCAGGTAATAATGTATTACCATTTTTTGATTTACTATATTCAATTTGATAACGTTTACAAATATTCATCAACCCTCCTCCCTTTGTTAAAAGTAATTTATGTTATTTTGAAATAATTTCAATCGAAAAATAATTATCATAAGTCAAAAAGATGGGTCCATATGATGAAGGTAATTTAGTATTGACTATTTTTTTAGTATTTGATTCAATTTTTAAACTAGTTCTTAATTGATCTAAATCAATATTTAACATTTAACTAAAAAGATGAATCAGAGTATTGCTAGCATAACTATAACAATATATTACTCTTTTATAACATAATTCATTAACATAATCCTTCAAACACAGATTCTAATTATTTAATAAATATACATTAAAATTTTTGTACTTTTAATCCATCTCTTTAAAATCATCTTACAAATATAATGAATATTTTGTAATATGATTAAAATTAAATGGTTTTAAGTTTTTAAATGAATATGACTTCTATTAAATACATTAATTAATAGCATTTTTAATAGATAGTAATAAAATAAATAATTCTTAATTACTCTTAATTAATTTAGTTTAAAATCCACTTCCAAAATGTGAAGTAAGTGTAATATCTGATTATATTTATTTTTCACTCAGTACTTATTTAACTGTATATCTAAGTTTCTTATTATTACAAACACTGATTTCTAGTCCAGAATCAATACTAATCTATTCAATTATATTAAACTAATATAAAATTTAATTAATACATCCTAATTTTGTAAAAGTTTATCCTTTAATTTATTATTTTAATTTTTCTTCTTCTTTCCAGTTAATACATTATATAAGTACTTTTTAACAATTGGATCATTTATTCTGATCAAAAAAAGTAATATACCTCCTAAAGGATAGATAATTGGAAGTAAATAGTAATGATTGTTATTTTAATTATTTGATTAACTCAAAAATATAAGACATGTTGGAATCAAATAAGTAACTAAAAATACAGTAGTATATAATATATTAACAATTTTGAATTCTTTTTGATATTTAAAGTGAAATTTTTCTGAATCTTTATTATAAAGAGTAGTTTTGAATGATGATTTTTCAGATGCTATGAAAATTAACAATATTAAAACACTTATTGTTATGATTGCCAAAATACTACCAAAAATTGTAGATATCTCTTATAAAAATAGACCACATACTCCAACAAAACTATATTATATTAATTTAAATATACTTTATTTTAATATCATGTATGAGGAGCATTGTCATAGTAAATACAAATGAAAACATGAAAGAGATTATCTCCATTTATTTAAAATATTTAGTAAAATTAAAGTTCTGTGTTTTGAGTGAAAAGTATAGATTTATTGGAAAATAAACATTATAGAGTATATATTCAGATGAGAAAAATATCTCGTTAAACCCTAGAAATGAGCAAAAATTAGATGATATTGTAAAGGCAGCACCAATCTTATTATCATCATTATCAATGTAAAATTAAGCAAATAGCATCAAAAATGTAATAATCTAATAACATTCTTTTCAATACAATTTAGGCAATGGTCATTCTTTAAATAATACTCCCTGGGTTTTTACTTAATCTAGGTGTTTTGAATAATGTCCATAAAATTAGAGAACATCCAATCATTGACAAAAGGCACAATATTATCACAATTACTCTCACAATCAAATATTTTTCTGATTATTACATTTATTCATATTTGATTTGAATATAGAATATTTCAATATAAAAATCCAAATAAGAATTGTAAAAATTACATATTATCATTAAAATAATGTTTATCAGATCTGCAAGATATGCTTTTTCATCCTTTCCTTCACCATTAGTATCAGTATAATATTTGAAATAAAATCTCAATAAAGTCAAAGTTTTAGGTAAAATAAAGGTTGAAAATAGATTGTTCATGGTACCTTCCTTAAATGAATCGTAATGCAGAATTAGAATATAAAAAATCACATATTCCTGGTGCAATCCGTTTTGATATTGATGCAAACAGTCTCTAAGAAACTAGTTTACCTCATATGCTTCCAAAAAAAGAAGATTTTGAAAGGTATAAATTTATCTATTTAAGGTCTGTATCTGATATGGGAATTAGTAATAATGATCAAATAGTAGTTTATGATGGATTGAATATCTTTACATCTGCAAGAGTATATTGGCAATTCAAATACTTTGGACATAAAGATATATCTGTTTTAGATGGTGGTTTTCCAGCTTGGATTAAAGAAAATTGTGCAGTTTCTGATGCTCCACCTTAAATTAAGTAGGCAAAATACAAGGCTACTCCTTAACCTCATATGTTAAGAGAACTTGATTTCATTCTTAAAAATATAGAGAATTAAAATAAAGGATAGAAAGGAGATTATGTTTTAGATGCTAGACCAGCAACTTCATTTAATGGGGAAGTACCTGAACTCAATCCTGCATTACCAAATGGTCATATGCCATATTCAACTTCATTACCTTTCANATAAACATTATAGAGTATATATTCAGATGAGAAAAATATCTCGTTAAACCCTAGAAATGAGCAAAAATTAGATGATATTGTAAAGGCAGCACCAATCTTATTATCATCATTATCAATGTAAAATTAAGCAAATAGCATCAAAAATGTAATAATCTAATAACATTCTTTTCAATACAATTTAGGCAATGGTCATTCTTTAAATAATACTCCCTGGGTTTTTACTTAATCTAGGTGTTTTGAATAATGTCCATAAAATTAGAGAACATCCAATCATTGACAAAAGGCACAATATTATCACAATTACTCTCACAATCAAATATTTTTCTGATTATTACATTTATTCATATTTGATTTGAATATAGAATATTTCAATATAAAAATCCAAATAAGAATTGTAAAAATTACATATTATCATTAAAATAATGTTTATCAGATCTGCAAGATATGCTTTTTCATCCTTTCCTTCACCATTAGTATCAGTATAATATTTGAAATAAAATCTCAATAAAGTCAAAGTTTTAGGTAAAATAAAGGTTGAAAATAGATTGTTCATGGTACCTTCCTTAAATGAATCGTAATGCAGAATTAGAATATAAAAAATCACATATTCCTGGTGCAATCCGTTTTGATATTGATGCAAACAGTCTCTAAGAAACTAGTTTACCTCATATGCTTCCAAAAAAAGAAGATTTTGAAAGGTATAAATTTATCTATTTAAGGTCTGTATCTGATATGGGAATTAGTAATAATGATCAAATAGTAGTTTATGATGGATTGAATATCTTTACATCTGCAAGAGTATATTGGCAATTCAAATACTTTGGACATAAAGATATATCTGTTTTAGATGGTGGTTTTCCAGCTTGGATTAAAGAAAATTGTGCAGTTTCTGATGCTCCACCTTAAATTAAGTAGGCAAAATACAAGGCTACTCCTTAACCTCATATGTTAAGAGAACTTGATTTCATTCTTAAAAATATAGAGAATTAAAATAAAGGATAGAAAGGAGATTATGTTTTAGATGCTAGACCAGCAACTTCATTTAATGGGGAAGTACCTGAACTCAATCCTGCATTACCAAATGGTCATATGCCATATTCAACTTCATTACCTTTCATTCAATTAATTGATTAAAAAACAGGATTATTGAAGACTGTATCATAATGGATTTATTTTTTAGGCTGAAGAAATTAAAGAAATTCTTAATAGTCTCAATATTGATTTGAATAGAAATATAATTTGTTCATGTTATTAAGGAGTAACAGCTGCAGTTATTTATATTGCATTAGAAAGAATAGGATTGAAAAATATCTCATTATATGATGGAAGTTGGATTGAGTATGCTTTCACTAAGGATGTGGAGATCAAAAAGAAATGAATTTATAATATATTTAATACATTTAATGAGAATATTTAAATAGGCATTTGAGAGTATTTAAGGTAAGAAAGGAGAAGAAGAGAATAAATCTGGTTCAAAAGGATCTTTTTATATAGATGAA
Organism: Paramecium pentaurelia; assembly: GCA_905183005.1. Classification (NCBI taxonomy): domain Eukaryota; phylum Ciliophora; class Oligohymenophorea; order Peniculida; family Parameciidae; genus Paramecium; species Paramecium pentaurelia. The sequence goes on along the minus strand of CAJJDO010000017.1, from coordinate 451,696 downwards.
TAATTCATGACTCCAGAGTTTCTGTATAAATAGAACCACAAAGAAGTTTAATAAGGAACATAAAAGAAAATGAATTTAACGAAACAATTTTTTTTAACTATGTCTACTATGGAGAATAAATTTAATTTGTCTCCAATTAAATAAATTAATATGGTGGATTAATTAGTAGGAATGTATTAAGAATGTGTTTAATAATATGATACTCTAATGGATCCTATTAAATATTATTTTTTAGACAAAATTAGGAATATAATTTAATAGGCTGATAAGTTTACATAAAGAGAACCTAGATCATTATAATCTTCAGAGAGGAAAATGTAATCTATGAATATTAATAAATTAGTCAATAACCTTTATAAATTATAAGCAGTGATGTTAGTTATTTTAAGGATTTTGAAGATTTTAATGATAGAATTGATAAACCAACAGAATATGCTACTCCTAAAAATGAAGATCAATATTAATAAATTGATAATAAGAAACTTGTTATTCAACTATAAAATTTGATTGAAGAAGGTAAAAAGAATAAAGAGAATCCAGATATTATAATGAAGAATCATGAATCTCCATAAATTTAATTTAATGAAACAAAATAAATATAAAAATTGGATGAATCATCTTCTAAAAAGAGATCACCTAAAATTGAATTCAGAAATGAAAATAATGAAACACCTATTCCTAAATTATTAATTTAAGAAGAACAATAAAATAAATAAAATGTGGTTGAATCTTAATTACAAAATTAATCAAAGTCTATTTAAGATAGATTATTAGCAAGATAAAAAAGTCAAAAGAAAAAGGAAACTTGATATTTTATATATTTTATATAAATGGTACGCTAATTTAAGCGGCATAATATATAAATTAATGAAAAAGAAAAGACAATCTCTTTAACATGATTTATAAAATAATAAGAAATAACCTAGTTCTTATGATGATTTAGATAATACTTAAAGCAATGTGACTTTACTTATTAAAAGAATGAAATTTAGAGAAATAGAAGAATACGAAATTCAATAATTTATAACATCTCATAATGAATAAAAGTTTCTAATGATTACAGGTTAACCTGGATGTGGAAAAACTATGTTATTAACAAAATGTATAAAGTAATGGCAGAATAATTATACTACTATCTATATTAATGCAATGCAATGTAAAAATTATCTAGAGTTCTTAAACATTTGTAAAAAACAATTGAATATTAAGAACTCTTCTGGCAAATAATAACCAAGATAAATTATTATGGATAAACTTAAAGAGTTAAATACGTATGATTAATAATAATCAATAGTATCATCATAATTGATGAATTTGACAATTTATTCAAAGTAAGTGAAAAGGAAGCCTTTGATTTATTCTCATTATCCAAATATGCTATCATTATTGGAATTAGTAATGATATAGAATTTCTATAAACTTAATCTGTGAGATACAAATTTTAGCTTCCTTTATATAAAAATTTAATTCTGAAACCCTATACAAATTAATAGTTATAAGAATTAGTTTTAGATATTCTAAAATAAATGGAAATATTGTAACAATATATCCCTTTATATATATAGAAAATATGATGAAAATGCTATCAAATTGTTAACCATAAGAGCCTATAATGATAAAGGAGGAGATATGAGAAATATATTAGACATTATCAAAAGAACTTTAAGAGACAATAATGAAATAACAACAGATGCTGTCAATAAAGAAATAGGTATGAGTGTAATTGATAACAAAATGAAGAGCGTTGTCACAACATTGACTTTACATCAGCAAATAATTCTATTAGGAATTACTGCCTTATTAAAAAGAGATTCAGTTTAACTTGATATAGATTTATAAGATCTTATACGCAAGGTTAATGAAATAAAATATAAAATGAGTTTACCCTTGAGTGTCGATTTTGAAGAAGATCTCAATTTATTAAAAGATTATAATCTATTAACTATAAAAGAAGTCAAATAATAAAAAATGGGTTTTAAGTATACAATAAAGAAGATTTAATGTAAATACACTGCAGAAGAATTGAAATATTAATTATCTGATATGGATGCATTTAAAAATATTATAGAATAATTGTGAATATATAATTTGTTAATTAATAAAGTAATTTTATGTCTATCTAAGTTTATAATGTATAGAAAATTTATTAAAATTAGGAACTCTAATTAAAAATATTGAGTACATAATAGAAAAACAAAAAATAATCTATTAATTGGAATTTATTATGATGCTTCATTATTTTATTAAATTATGAATAAATAACAAAGCAAAATATTGTCCCAATAACTATTTATATAAATTAATATATATATTATTTATCTAAAAAATGAATTCCAATAAATAAATAGAGATGAATGGAAAAAATTCTGCAACGATCAGCAATATCGAAAAAGTAGCTGCTAATTTTTCTTACATTTATATTGATATCTGCATAATATAGCAAGCTTTATTTAAATAGTAAACAGAAAAAGATGATATAAAAAAGAGTATAGGTGATTAATAGAGTTTAATTTACTATTCATTGTTTCGAAAAAGAAAACAAAATAGCGATAAGGAAATATATAATGATTAAATTGAAAATACTAAGGATATTAATATAAAATTATCAAAACAATACTTTATTGATACACAATTCAATAATAAATTATTTGAATTCTAAAGTTATAAATAAAGATAATTGGAAAGAATTGCTTAAATAAAGGATAAAAGATAGAGCTAGATGTTGCTAGAATTATTGGATTAATTATAGATGGAAGAAAATTAAGATTTTTTATTTTAAGTTGTTAATCTTTATATGGTTTTGAAGGAAGTAATTAAACAATATATATTAAAATTAGGGATTGAATTAAGAATATTAAAATGTTGTTCTTTTACATTAAAATTTCCACCCAAAGCATAATCTTTTATTGCATATTTCATCAGTTATCTAATCTATATTTTGTTAAGGTATTACTATTAATAATAATAAAGAATATGAATAAAACTAAATCATCGATTTTCCAAAATTTGCTTACATAAATTTAACAGGACATGAATCCTTAGATAATTTATAATTTTGGACAGACATCAATTACTATTATTAAAATTTTTGTTTATACTTTTCAATTTCTGATTCTTAGAAATGTTAAAATTTTAAACCGAATCATAGATAAATAATAATTCCATCTTCTAAGAATATTATATAAGAATTTGAGATGAAAATTATTTTTAATTTTTATATCAGAACTAAACTCATTTAATTGAAACCAACAATTATTTATGTTGATATTTGTAACACTGAATAATTTTCAATTAATTTAACTGCTTTGGAAAAATTACTTAAAAAATTAAGGAAGTTTGGTAGAGTTGTAATACACATTAAATATGATATGAACTCTTAAAATTTAGAAAAATCATCATTAGAATTTTCGAGAACACTCAATGCTTGTTTGTTTGGATTATAAAGAATTTATAATGTAGGAAAATTCTAATCATATCGATTAATTTTAGAAAAAATAGACGATTCAATTAATTATATTGATAAAACTATAAAAGACAATTTTAAATAAAATCAACTTGTGAATTATTTGTAATAGCAAAAATTATGTTTGTAGGGAAAAAAAAATCATATCATTCAAATGAGAAGGAAAAAAAGAAGGTTTTTTTTGATCTGGGAAAAGGATCATTATTTAATTACAGCTCTGAATTAACAAAAAAAAATAATTAAATTTGACAGAGTTGTAATTTCATATTAAAATAAAATAATTATTTTATTAGATTTTAATAATTAAAAGTTCTATTATCATTGTTTTAAAGATTTATCAACCAATGTTAATGATTCATAAAAAAATTAAGATGAAAAATTTGTTTTGTAATTCTTTGTAAATATCAATTAGCACTGAATTCAAGGAAAATTAATTTTTAAAAGGCAAAATTATAAATGTAATAGTAATTATTAATTAACAATATATTTTATTTGCATATCCAATTATAAATGATTAAAACATCCAAGAAAATAATGAAAATGAATACTAAAAGTTGAAAGGGAATGAAGATGTTATTTTAAGTTATAGTTTAGTTGAAAACAATTGGTAAATTATCTAAAGAGATTAAAAGAATTATAAAATTGGTGATACATTGTATTTCGAAGATAATACTAAAACAGAACAGTTAATCAAATAATTAAGGGAATAAAAAATAGTTGGTTAAACAGTCTGTTATCAATCAAACACTTTACTATAAGAATATTTTTAGGGATATTAAATTTATAGTCTGTTTGGTGGTGAAATTATTGAGTAATTTTGTTTAATATATTTTATATAGTTCCTTTAAACCCATGAATTTGATAGAATACTTATTTGTTGATGTTAAAAATAATTATTTTTTCTCCAAATTTATAAAAAGACGAACAAATCCATATGAAGGGAGTCTTAAACCATCTCCATATTAATTAGTTTTACCCATTAGAAACTTTTAATCATTAGGTAAAGATTGTGAAATAATTTGTGCTTATTTAATATTAAGACCTTGGAATCAAACTAAAAATAATTATTATGAAGCAATGTTGAATCCTCAAAATCTTTGTAATGCATAATTAGTTTTTTTTTGGATTCATGAAAAGTCAAAAGATAAATATAGAACTATATTTATAGATATTTAATATAAAGTTTCTAATGATTCTGAATATCGTTTTAATATTTTAGAGTTAATAAATGAAGATGTGAATTGGATAGATATAGAGGATTAAAATGAATCATAATCATAAATCAATAACAATTAATGGAGATGGAAAGCAATTTATACTAATTATATGAAAATCAAAAACTTGTAATTTTTAACTAAATAGAAAACATAAGACAATCTTAAAAAAGATTAAAAAACAAAAATATAAAATGAAGACAATTTTGAAAAAGATATTTTGAAAGGACTATTTTTTACTTTCGAATTCACTATCTCATTAACTTAGAAAAAAAATAAATAAAATGAGAAATCTGGCTAATTATTTACTGATCGTTAAATAGATTATCCCAAATAATCTAATGATGATAATTCCAAAATATAATCAAATAAATTAATAGACAAATCGGAAACTTCCTTGTCAGAATCTGGCTAAATCAATCCTTATTAAAAATTATCACTTTTTAATTCTGATAATTGGTCAGTTTAAACAGAAATTTCATGGTATGAAAAAGGAGAGAAGTGAATAGATTTATAAATAAATTTAATATTAAAAATAAATTATCAAATTTCAAATTCTTGATTTATTATTTTCTTTATTTTTGAAAATAGTATCTATCCACTTAAATTTAGATATAATTTTATTCAAAAATGAAAGGATAATTATCGTAATCAATCTAGTTCACTAAAAGTAGCAAAACATATTGTTAATTTGTAAAATTAATATTATTTTTTCTTTAATATAATTTTTGATTAAAAAATTGAAATTTCTAATTTGATGATTTATAGCTTGCCACTAGAATTTGTCCACCTAATGATAATAAGAATTAGTAAATATTAATTAAAGCAGTTCTTAATGCTATTATATTAGTAAACTTAAATATTTAAATTAAATATATCAATTTTTAATAAAAGAACATTTATTCTGTTAATTAGTTACCTATGCTTTTAGTATCATAATAAATTAAGATAGTAGAGAAAACATGCTATTTTGATTATTTAATTAAAAATTTTTTATAAAATGTCTCTAAGAAGCTTATTAAAATCAAGTAAACCCTATCTTTTTATACACCTTATTTAGAGCTAATAAACTTAAAGAGATCTCATTTCTTAAGAATTTAGAAATTAAATTAGAAAATCAATTTATATATATTATTTTTAATTCAAAATGTTATCATTAATTATTATTTTGAAAATACTAAAAATAATTATGATCTTTATTATATTTTATCATTAGACTAATATAATAATTATGAATTCTTTGTAATTTATCCTATTTTATCTTTAAAATATTATTATTTTTTTCTAGGTTTTATATTTTAAATAAAATATTTTAGAAGGAATATTGTGAATTCGTTTTTGTGAATATTATTTTTAATGAAAGCTTTGATTTTATTAGTTTTGGCTTTGAGTGCTTTTGCATTCACTGAGCAAATGATGTCTTTGGAAGAATTAGCAAATTTTAATGTTAAAACAATGGATTGCTCAAGATCAGATCAATTTTCTTTCATAGAAAAACAAATGAAACAATGGGAGGATTTATTAATTCATCAAAAAGCCATTTCTCATGATATCAAGATCCTTGAATAAATGGAAAAAATGTTAACAACAAAACATCATTCTTTCTTAGAAGCATAAGTCTCTGTTTCAGGAAAGAAGTTGCTAAAGAAATTACACAAATTAGAATTACCACTTACAAAAAGCAAAATTGGTTTAAGCCAAGTAAAAGTCTTAAGGGAATAATGTCATGCCTTAGATTCTGAAAGTAAATATAAATGAAATAATTATTATAGATCACGAAGATAGAGCAGCTGCCAAAAAGGAATTATGTAAATTATTGAGAGAATATATAAACAGTCTTAACAATTGTAGATAATAATGCAGAAGCACTCCAATTACAGTAATCAAGATCAAAGGATAAATTAAAGATATCGAAATTATTAGAGGAGGATGTACAAGTAATGGATCTTAAACTGGTGTTAAGGTAACATCTGAAGATGATGAAACTCACGAAATTACTATTCATCATCATCACAAAGGAAAAACAACTTCTGAAACTACTTAAGCTGCTGGTTCAACTAATTAAGAATCAGAAACATAAGCAGAATCACATGAAGGTTAAGAAAGCTAAAATGAATAAACTTCAGCTACTGAAACTGGAGAAACAGGTGAAGAGGAAGTGACAGAAGAAAATACTGAAACAGCTGAAGAAACTACTTAAGCAGAGGAGGAAGCAGCAGAAGAAACAACTGAAAAAGGAGAAGAAACAACAGAANAAAATGTTATCATTAATTATTATTTTGAAAATACTAAAAATAATTATGATCTTTATTATATTTTATCATTAGACTAATATAATAATTATGAATTCTTTGTAATTTATCCTATTTTATCTTTAAAATATTATTATTTTTTTCTAGGTTTTATATTTTAAATAAAATATTTTAGAAGGAATATTGTGAATTCGTTTTTGTGAATATTATTTTTAATGAAAGCTTTGATTTTATTAGTTTTGGCTTTGAGTGCTTTTGCATTCACTGAGCAAATGATGTCTTTGGAAGAATTAGCAAATTTTAATGTTAAAACAATGGATTGCTCAAGATCAGATCAATTTTCTTTCATAGAAAAACAAATGAAACAATGGGAGGATTTATTAATTCATCAAAAAGCCATTTCTCATGATATCAAGATCCTTGAATAAATGGAAAAAATGTTAACAACAAAACATCATTCTTTCTTAGAAGCATAAGTCTCTGTTTCAGGAAAGAAGTTGCTAAAGAAATTACACAAATTAGAATTACCACTTACAAAAAGCAAAATTGGTTTAAGCCAAGTAAAAGTCTTAAGGGAATAATGTCATGCCTTAGATTCTGAAAGTAAATATAAATGAAATAATTATTATAGATCACGAAGATAGAGCAGCTGCCAAAAAGGAATTATGTAAATTATTGAGAGAATATATAAACAGTCTTAACAATTGTAGATAATAATGCAGAAGCACTCCAATTACAGTAATCAAGATCAAAGGATAAATTAAAGATATCGAAATTATTAGAGGAGGATGTACAAGTAATGGATCTTAAACTGGTGTTAAGGTAACATCTGAAGATGATGAAACTCACGAAATTACTATTCATCATCATCACAAAGGAAAAACAACTTCTGAAACTACTTAAGCTGCTGGTTCAACTAATTAAGAATCAGAAACATAAGCAGAATCACATGAAGGTTAAGAAAGCTAAAATGAATAAACTTCAGCTACTGAAACTGGAGAAACAGGTGAAGAGGAAGTGACAGAAGAAAATACTGAAACAGCTGAAGAAACTACTTAAGCAGAGGAGGAAGCAGCAGAAGAAACAACTGAAAAAGGAGAAGAAACAACAGAAGAAACAACAGAAGAAACAACTGAAACAACAGAAGGAACAACTGAAACAACAGAAGAAACAACTGAAACTACAGAAGAAACAACTGAAACTACAGAAGAAACAACCGAAACAACAGAAGAAACAACTGAAACCACAGAAGAAACAACATAAGAAACAGGTACAGAATGATTATGTAATCAAAATATTAAAAATAATACATATCATTGTTATTATAATTTTAATACTAATTATTCTAAGTTTTCAAGTTTTTATGATTATTTATTTAATATTCCTATCTAAATGAGCATAATTATAATTAAAAGAAATATGGATAATAAATAAAGTAATTCCGATTTTCTCCCTTAATAAAATTAACTTTGAGAAATATTTTACTTTTATTATTAAGATTGATTTGTTTACATTATTTTGTTTAAAATATTATCATCTAATTTTTTAGAGCTAATATAAGATAGAATAATTACTCTTCATATTCATGATTGATGTTTGATGCTTATGATTTTTATGATTTTGCCATTGCTTCTAACCTAATTTTAACATTATTAATCCATTTTTCATAATCTTCCTTTAAACCAGACATTGTTTTACTCATAATTGTACCTTTCATCATTGTGGATTTTGTAAATACAACTGAAGCAAATATTTTCAATAAACATTTATTATCTTCTAATTATGATACTTCCCACTTTTCTTCAGCCTAAAAACAATTTCCATAAGGAACATCTAAGGTATGAGTAGTGCAAGTATAAATTAATTTATCTGCCTCTTTTTTATAAGTAAAAAGTTTATGCATTTTACTTTTATCTTTAAAAGGAACACCTGTTAACTTAATAACATTTTTCATTTCTCTTTAGAACATTGTTGGATTATCTTCTATAGGAGTCCATTTAGTTAATTAAATATCAGTATCTTTTTCTGATTATCTATGATCTGCAATTGAATATACAAGTGCATCATCTGCAAGAAAGAATTCAAAAAATTTATCTAAATTAAAGGAAAATGTGAATTTACACATTTCTTAATCCATAGATGCTCCTGATTAAAGAAATTAAATTTCTACTTCAGCATTTTCTATTTAGGAATCATCTTCTCTAGCACTATCTGTTGTAGTTTAGAATGTTGTTTAATTTGATAATGGTTAACCTGATATTAAAGCATTCATTAGATTGTATACTTAATCTTTGTCATGAAAACCATTGAAACAAAATGTTTTTCCATCCTTTAAGGTGATATCAATATCACTCTTATTTTTACTATCCAATTTAGCAATATCATCTAATTTAATCACTAAATTTGTTTTGCTTCCTGCAAGATTTGCATAAAAGCAAATATGATTTTCAGCTATGAATATTCTTCCATATTTTGAAATTAAGCCTTTTAAAGCACAAGAATAATCTTAAAAGATGATTTCTCCTTTTGGCAATCCAAATAATTAAATCAATAAATCCTTTGCAGACATGTAAATAATAATAATAAAATAAAATAAATATAATTCGTTATTCTTGAATTGAAATATAGAAATATAGAAACTTTTGTAAATATAATAAGTCTTTTCAGATAAATTAACTATTTAATATTTATTATTAATTTCATTAAGAAATACATAATCGTTGCTCTTCTAAAATATTAACTATTTAAAAGATTAAATATTTTGTGTAAACAACAATTCTAATGTATTTATTTACTATAAAAATATAGCTGAGTAATGATTTATTCACAAACAATATTAAAGATTGTATTAGAACATATCATATAAGAATCATCAAACATTATAGGTTTAAATCATCTAATATAGATCCTCTATACAATTAAAGTAACTGTGGATGTTATATCAGTAAAAAGTCTCATTAATTTATTATATTATTATTATCATTTTAATAATATTATATCATAACTTTTTTTGACATAATTTTTATCATCAAAAAAATAGTGATAAATAAAGATTCTTAAAATTTACACTTTATGACAATATGTCCAAATAGCTTATTTAATATAGATTTTAGAATCATAAACAATTTGCTAAGGATACGTAATAACAATTTTGTATTGTACATTAACCTATACCTTATATTCATAATATAAATAAATTATTTATTATATACTTATTTTTATAATAGCAAAAATCACTCTTAAATATATTATTATATATTCTTTTTATTAACAAATAATTACATATGACTTCATAGCTACCAAAAATATAGGAAAGATTAAATTAAAGTATTGAAAACCCATTTTATGTTCCTGATGAATATGAAATCTTTAAAATGAAAGAAAAAGAAAAGTAAATAAAAATGGAAGAAAGAATCAAGTTTCAAAATCTTAGAGTTCATGAAAAAGGTATAAAATCTAAAGGAAAATTGAGTATTAGGGAAATTAATGAAATTGGAAAAGAAGAAGATAAAAATGACAAGGAATATAATGCAAAGATGTATAGATATAATTGATTTAAGAAATATTATTGATGCTGCTGATAATGCTGTTAAGAATAGGGTTAGATAAAAAGAACCTATGTATTAATTCATAGATAAGAAGAGAGAAATGTTATTATTTTAGATGTTGATTGATCATAAGAGAGGTATGATAGATGAATTTGAGAAATTGACTAAATTACATAGATTAGGATTAGAAAAAAGTGAATAACTCATAGAAGAAGATGTGGAATTATTTAATAAATTTTTAGAGCAGAATAAAATGAGTTCAAGGGAGGCTATAAAAGAAGCAGAAAGAGAAACTAAATTAAAATAAGAAAAAAATAATGAAATAAAAGCTTTATAAGAACATAGAACAGATTTAATGACTAAAATATAATAAAAAATAGATAATTTAGAAGATCTATTAAAATACAAAAAGTTCTTAGATAAGATTACTCCAAAAGAATTTTAGATGAAATAAAAACAACCAAAATAATAATAATAGTAATAATAGGTTGCTTTATAAAGAAATAATTAAAATAATTAAATTAATAATGAACTATAATAATTATTGAATGATTCAGATGATGAATAAGTGACATATTTTACTTAACCAAAATAATTGGAAGAAATATTCTAGTAATTAGAAGAAAAGAATTTGTTTCTTATTGGAAATACTAAAGAAAGAGAATAAATGGTAGAAGACTTAAAAAATAAATATTATTAAAAGATTAAAACTTTAGAAGAAAAATAAAAAACTGCATTACAAACAAAAAATGAATTTTTAAAATAAATTGATTAAGTTAATGATTAAATCAAAGTATTAAAAGCTATAAGAAGTGATAGTGAAGTTTTTGAACCCTTAAAAAATCTAGAAAACTAAATAGCTAAAATATATAGGACTGATGTTAATCTTGAACCAAGAAAAGATATTACTGGAATTGAAATGCTTAAAGAGACTGAAAAACTATTAGAATAGAGAATAAATGATTTGAAGATGTTTAGATAAATAGCTCCTGAGCTTGTATTAGAAAAAGAAAAAAATTGTATTAAAGCTAGAAAAGATATAGTTAAGTAAATGAAATAAGAGCAAGATTTATTAGATTAATAGAAAAAATAAAAGGAGTAATAAAAAGAATAAGTTGTTCATAAAAGAACTGGAAGACCTATAATGGTTAGATCATGGCCAGCATAAGTTTAAGTAGAGGAACAAGTAGTTGATGATATTACAGAAGAAGAAAAAGAGAGAATTAAATATTTTACATGAATATTATTAAAAAATTCAACCTTATTTATTTGAATATATTTATTATAAACTTATTCTTATATCTAATAACTATCAATATTATATACTATAATTTAATTAATGATTCAATTTTATTGATAATTATAATACTTTTTATCACAATCTTGGCAAGAAATATTTCATTTTATAGCCCTTTATTAATTGAATTAAATTTGTTTAAGATTAAGGATTAAATTTTGTTTTATTTTTTAATTTCTTATAGAATTGTAGAATTTCTTTATTAAAAAAATTATTGAAAATTTATGACTCAATATAGTAATTTTTGAAAAGTTAGGAACTTGAATCTTATAAATCTCTAGAAATTAATTTATTTAGAATGAGATAATTATGGATAAGTTTTGTTAAATTAAATTAAATATTCTATTTAATAATTGGAGAATATTAACAAATTAATATGTTTGTTAAAAATTAAAAAATATAAATAAATTTGAATATAAAAAAGAATAGAGAGTTCTTATAATATGAAAGATATTGAATAATTTTCATCCCAAATTATAGAATATCTAAGTTTCGGTTAAATTAAGAATTTTATTTTACCCTATGAATATGTCATTAATGAAAAGTAAATAATAGTATTCTAATTAGACATTAGAATTCAATTAATATTAAAGAATAAATGTTAAGACTCAATTTTATATCCAAAACAAATATTAATTTAAAGTCATATGTTATTTTGCAATAGTTCAATCTTTTCATAATCTATTTCTACATAAGATTCTTAGTAACTTTAAGTTGATTATTCTTAAACTTATAAATTCAGTTTAACATTTACTTAAAAGCATAATTAACAAAATTGAATACTCTATTTTTACATTTTTTTCAATATATCTTCTAATGGCCTCAATAATCGATGATTTATTAATTAATTTGAAATCAAAACAAATCTGGTAATTATAAGTTTCCAAACAAAACAATTATTTTCCTTTTTTTACTCAACAAAATATTAAAGTTTGCAATCATCAACAAGTTCATCTAATTAAAATATTGAATCTTAGGAGTGTTTAATAGATAGGATGAAAAGTTAAAATGTTTTTTCTGATTAAAGTAGAAGTTAAGCTTATTTAAGATATTGAGGGTTTTTTGGAAATGAATAATAATCCTATCTTGTAGTTTAATTTCCATTTAAAACTAAATAAAAATATGTATTCTCTAATTTAGCATCAAGTACTGTCTAATAAGGCCAAGGTTTTAAGGAAGATAATCTAGATAATAATGATTTATTCACAATAAATGAACAAAATTTTTAATTTTTCAGATTCAATATTACAACTTCTATTATATTCATTATTGAATTAGAATTGGATTATTAAGCTTGTTTTTACTAAAGTGTTTCACCTCCTATTAGAATAAAAGATAAAAAGTCTTAATTATCATCATTAAACATAATGTTTTTACAAATTTATGGAGCTCTCCTCCATTTAATTCTATTTACAATATCTTGAGAATTTCTAACCTTATTATAGTAAGGAAGTCTAAATTCATCGTAATCCTCGTCTCTACTCATTATAATAGGTAACTATTAATTATTTTACAAATCATAAAGCCATATTTTATCAGAAAACTCTTAGTCATTATTATTATTATTTTTATTATGTCCATATGCAAATATTAAATAATTTTATATTTTGATTATACTTGGTTCAACTGGATTTTGTTAGTTACCCAAATTTATCTTAGTGCTTAGAATAGATCTAATATTTACAATTCAATTTTCTATGGAATATTTTATATATTTTTGACAGAGGGTTTTGGCGAACAATAATAAATATCTCTATTCAGTTTATTATATAATATAATAGTATCTTTATAAACAAAATGTTAAGTATTAATATTAACATTATCTTCCTTTATCCATATAAATTCATTTCTTTCTTATTTGAATCCAAATATCTTGTTTTATATATTTTAAATTTAAATTTAAATTAATTGTAATTCACTTTAAAGTGATAAATTGATATTTTTATTTTAATTTTCTTTCAACTACATCATTTCAAATGTCCAATTTACTATTTCTTTATACTAATTTTCGCTTATAAATTTTCTCTCTGAATATTTCAATCCTTATAGTCCCATAACTATTGCATTCAAATTGGTTGATAGCTGATATTCTGAAAAATCTTAATTTTAGCTAATTCTAAAATGAATGATTAATTTTGCACTTTTTTATAGTTATCTTATTAAATATTCTAAAGCATTTAAATCTAATATAAATTAATCAGATATTTAATATTCAAAATAAATGTAATCTGGTTTGAAATTTTTGATTTATTATTCAAGGAGTGACTTATAAATAATTTTCATTTGATATTCTTGGACTGAATTATTATAAATAATTGGAATTATTAATTCATTTCTTGTATTATTTTTTAATTACCTTTCTTTTTTATTTTAAATAATTGGATATAAAATTATTAATTTATTTGTTTCTTTATAATCTGACATATAAAATGTCCAAAAGTCTATGTCTATTTATTCAATATCAGATGTGAAATTAAAATACAAATTTCTTTTTGAACTATTATCAAATTAGTTTTAATTTTAATTCATTTTTTCATCTATTTCTGATGAGAATTATGAAACTTCAGGGTATTAGCTTGGATCTAATTTAATATTTTGAATAAAGCAAAATGTCTTTAAAAATTTATTAACATTTAAGTTTTGCTGTAAAACTAACAAATTACTAAATTACTCATTTAATTATGGTTTTTTAAGTTACTTAGAGACTTCTAAGATTTATATATAAAAATCATCGAATTCCTCTTAAGAATCAATAATTTTCTAGGTCCACTTAATTGCCTATTAATATAAATTTTATTTAAACATTTTCATATTTATTTTTTTCTGCTTCTCCAAGTTCATCAATAATTTTATTTTTTTCTTCAATTAGGTTTTTAATAGCCATAATCAACCAATCAGATTGATCAAATTTTAATTAAGTAAATGGTATCATATATATATTTCTTTTTTCCTTTATTTAATACATAGCATAATATAGATTTAATGTTGCTTATTATAATTGCTCAATATTATTCTTTTATTAGACATTTATATTTACAATCTTATTCTAATTTAAAAAATGTTATTTGATGACTTTTATCTATGAAATACCTTGATTTTGATCTGCAATATTTCTATTGGGTTTCTATTCTTATATTTTAAACTTTAAAAATGTAGCACAATGTTCTTTACAATTCATTATAATTTAATTTAATTTTTTTCTATAATATTTTAGATAATATATTTAGAATCTTATGAAAAATATATATAAATATAATATGTTTTGAGTAATGAAATTCAAAGCCTATATTATTCTAATATTATTTATAGTTATCAATTAATAAATAGAAGTAAAAATAATTATGAAATGAGTATGCGTCATATTAAATATAATTAATGTAACTAAATTGAATTACAATATATCATTTAGAACTTCTTTACTAAGTTAATTGTTTATATTATAAAATTAAAAAATCATAAAGAAAGATGGGTTTAGTTTGTTCAAATAAAAGAAAAATCAATTTGTTAATTTAAGAAAAAGATAAATCCAATCATTCTAAATTGCTATTCACTACATCATTTAAATAAGAAATTAAACACTAAAGAGATTCTACTATTGAATTTTTACTTAAATAAATTGAATTGATTGATACACAATATGCTTTTTCTTAGGCTTTATTATAAAATTTGAATGAATTGATAATAAGAAGGTCAAACATTTTATTTTTGAGTAATCAATAAATGTCAACAATTAATGATCATCTTGGTTGTTGTGTTTTAATAATAAAACGACTTTAAGGGAATGAGGAATTCGAACATTACTTTCCAATTCTATCATATTGTTTTTATGAATAGTGTTCAAAATTGGAGATTTATTTAAAAAAACAATAAAACGACTCAACAAGATGTTGTTCTTTATAAAGGATATCATGATGATGAATTTTATATTGTATATCTAATATAAAGTCAATTTATTAATATAAAAATAAAAAATAATTATTAATAATGAAATTAACCTTTTGATTGTGAAGCAAACCTTTTATAGATTACATTCAATAAATTGTTAAGTAAATCTCTTATTTTATTTTTTATGAATTTCATACGAGCTTATATATTTATTAAATTATCAATACTAAATTATTTTTTAGTTTACAATTAAGGATCATTAAACTAAATAATTCTTGTGTAATCCATTTTACTACATTTACTTAAATCTTAGATCTTTTAAATTCTATTTCAATAAAAGGTTTTCCTTTTTGAGTTATTAGTGGTATATAATAATTTAAAGTAAGAATTATATGTAATTTAGTACTAATATTTATTTGATATTAATTGCTGATTATACTTAAATCTTTGATTGAAGATTACAAGCCTTTTATTTAAATTAAAGATAAAATAAACAATACCTTATTAAATTTAGATTCTTCTTTTTAAATTCTCTACTCTTATATAATTCTACTTTTAAATTTGATAAATATATTATATATATGTATTTATAAATAATGATATTGTAAACTATATATATATATATAATTAAAGAAATAAAATTAAATAAAAGAGCAAATTATTTATATATCAAAAATAAAATACAATTAATGGATTTATAGTTATTTTAATAATTTCAAATTCTGAAAAATATTGATTATGAATAATAAAAGTGATATTTGATTCTTGTATAAATTTAGTTTTTTTTAATGATGATCAATTATAAATTTAAGATTTTTGTCCTCACATCAAATATAAGGTTATATTATTTTTATATATATTGTGAATAAATTTATTAAATTAGAAATAATATTGAATTAAGAATGCAAAAGTTATAGGTTTTAATAGAGAATATTTAATATCAAATATAATATAAATATTCTTTTTATTCAATTGATTATTTAAATGGGATAATAAGAAGTAAATACTCAGATAAAATTGATTAAATGAAACTTCATATCAAATGAATATTATGGATATCATAATCTAAAAAATATAATAGTTATTTAGATTATTTTGTAAATTTTAGGTTCTTTTGAAAAATAATAAATCAAAGAATATTATGATTTGATAAAATTACAATTCTAAATGAAACCAGAGAGTTATAATTAAAAAAAAGTAATCAAGACAGTAAATAAAAACTGAAAACTTCAAATAAAATTACTTGATCGTAATATAAGTCATCATTTATTTATATTTGTGTTTTGTAAAAGGCTTTTATTTTCAGTGTTTTTTATATAGTATCATTTATTTAGTTTTTGATTTGATACTTTTTATAGCAGGTGAGCCCTCAACAGAACCTAAAAACTGAGGTATTGTTTTTTTTTATTTTTCACTAGTGTAACAAACAAAAAATACTAATATTCAAACTCTTTTTTTCTTGGATCAGTTTTAAATAGCAAATTTAATTGTTTGAGATATTGAATTATCTTTTCTTCCATAATGAAAGATGGGTTTGATTTTTGATGAATTTTCGGAAGGAATTCTTCTAACGATTCAACTGAATCATCACATAGTTATTCTGTTGAGCTTATGTCATCATCAACACCATCTTCTACAGGACTTCTTAAGTCTAAGCTCATGTTTTAAGATAATTAAAAATGCATAAGAAATAAATATATATAAATTTAATAAAATCATCTAAATGTTGTATCATTTGAGTATCAAAAATGTAACTATTATATAACAATAAAACTAATCAAAATTGTAGCCTTTTATATTTATAACTATCCAACCATGTGGATTTTTTATTAACACTTGAGGTTTAAGTTTTATCTTATTTCAATTAACTTAGATGTTTCTTTGTAAAACATTAATGACATTCTTCTTCAAATTATAATAACCAAATACTATTTATATATCTGGAGAGGATACAAAAATGCCTTTGAATATTTTAAATAATCGTTATAATTTATCTAATTTGGATATTATCAAATACAATTAATTCAAAATATCTGAAAGAAGGTATTTTGAAAATCTGAGTGAGATTCCATTTGCATTTACAATTTTAAGTACTTTCTAAATAATCCAATTTTAACTGAACAATTTGCTGGTTTAATATATCTTAATTTAACTAAACCATATATACAAACTATATATTAATTAATTCTGTCTGAAAATACTTTTCATAAAATTCAAATTATAGAATTCTTGATCTTTAGTTTTCTAGATTAATTTAATCTAATAATAATAATACACACATAATATTTAATATCTTAAACAATTTGATGATTTTATATTATTGAAAGTATAAATAAAATAATAACTTATTCTGATTAGGAGTCATAAAATTATTGATAAAGTATGAATTAATATGAATATTAATTGAATGATTAAAACTTATAAATATTATTTTTACAATTAATGAATGAATTTAAATAAGGCTAATTATGCAAACTATAAAATAAGTTAAAAATCAATATTTATGATAATACTTTTCTTTTTGCATATAACATTAATAAAAATCTATATTTTGTACATTATGAGTTTAATTTTAAATAATAAAAATGAAATAATTGGTACAAAATATGGTTAAGACTTATAAACAAATGAATAAGTCAGATGACAAATTGAATATTAAAAAATTTTCAAGTCTTTAATATCCTTAGTGTCCTCTTGGAGGTGATCATAGTGGAGAAACCATGAGTTTAATATGTCTTGAAAAGGATTGTTTGTAAAGGCAAATTTTGTGTTGTTGTATATGTTAAGAAGAATTTCATAAAGGACATCAATTAAAACCTTTAAAATTGTTGTTGTGTGAATATGATTAATAATTAAGGTATATTGTTTTTGAACATATAGAGAGTATTAAAATATTTCTTTAAAATAATATGAAAAGGATTTCCTAATAAAGAAGATAAATGAATAAGAAGAAAAATCTTTGATTTACATTCAGGAGTTAAAAACACAAATTAATAATAAACTATCCAAAATTTTGAACTTAGAGTAGGATTTTTTTGAAAATTTAAGGAAATATGTAAAAATGAGAGAATTCAGTAATGGAAATTAATGTAAATATAAAAATGAATGATATATAGTTGCAGTTATTGATACAATTATATAAAATCAAACCAATGTTGAAATGCTAAGTAGTTCGGTTAAGAAATTAATTGATACATTAGTAGAAGAAATCCCAGAAAAAGATCTAAATTATGAAGAAATCAATAGGATATTCGATTTTCACATTAATGATTAAAAAGATCATTTACATTAATTAGAAACACAATTTAATTAGGTTTTCCAATAATAAATTGAATTATTGTAATCAAAAACATAGAAAACAATTTTGAATAAAGTATAGTAATTTTAATTTTTACCAAACAATAAACATCCATAAGTTGATATATTATCACCTAAGATAGTTAAAGGTATATTTATATATTTTAATTAAAGCAAGTTCTTCAACTCATGGATACAAGTTTGCTGTTATGACACCATCCTTAGACAAAAACTAGACTACTGTATTTGGTTTTAAATTAAATGTAAAATTAATTTAATCTACAATTTTTAGTGTGTTCATTAAAGCAATTGGATAGCAATTGGTGTATGTGATTTATCAATAGTGTAAAATAAATAATTTGGATTTGCATTTTAATCACTTGGACATGGTGGATATATGGTTTCATCAAATGGTGGTGCTTGGTCAAGTACAACTTCTAATCAAAATAATGTTGTTAAATGTTTCAAATTTGGAAAGGGTGATATTATTGTTTGCACTTATGATCCAAATAACTAAACTATTATATTCAATAAATAAAAGGTTAAATATATTTATATTTCAGTCTAACACTACTTTTAAACTTGACATACCAAAATCTGATCATGATTTGTACCCTTGTGTTTTATTTTATTATGCTTTGGATGAAGTAGAATTCATACAACCAGAAGGAATAAATAAATAATGAGTATTTATTTAGATTTTATATTTTTATATTTAAATATTATGGATAATCTTTACACTTAAGAAATTCGATAGAGATATCATTCCTCCATGACTTATTAAGAATATTTAGATGCATATGATAAACCACCTCCTAAACCTCATATTAAGTATTTGTTTTAAAAATACAAAGACCAAAAGAGTCTCCTTAAATACTCGATCCCTTAAGCCTTGAGCCACCTAAAGGGCCAAAAATATATTAATAAAAATTGACTATTTATTCTCCAGAAGATGTCATTTTTGAAGAATCAGAAACTGATGAGAAACCAAGAGCTGCTAATCACATTCCATGTTAAAAAGCTTTAAAAGAATATGTATAAAAAAAAATAATCTTAAGAATGTTAGAATCAGAAGTTAGAGCGAGAACCTAGGTTTTTCCGTATTTAGATTTTTATAGTAAAAGAAGAATAAAGTGTCATGATCCAATTATTTTCATATAATAATTTGTTCTTTTTTTAACACTTACTTGTAATAATGATATTAGTCTTCCTTTTAAATTGTGCTTAAGAATTATAATTATTGTCTTAACTTTACTAAATCATTTGATTTTGTATTACTTTATACTGGTAAATTTTAATTGAAATATTCAAAACACAATCAAATCATCATTTATATTATGAATCAATCAACAATATAGATTTAGTATTTTAAAACTTTCCATCTAATTTTCATCATTTTTATAAATTATTTAATTTTACATTCACTTTTACTTATTAAATTAGAAATTATTGAGTTTATGTATTAAGAATTATTAAAAATCTCGATAGATATTAAGAGCCAATTTAAATAAATATCTCATAAAGGTCCTTAGAAAATAAATCTACCCAAATGATGAGTATGTTATTAATATTTTTATTTTGAGTAATATTGTTTCCTTAATTATTAAATATTGTAAAATTTAAGGAAATTTTGGATGAGAAGTTATTAAGGGAAATTAAATAGAATTGAATTGTTGCTAAAAGGACAAATAATCTCATAAGTTATCCCATAAATCGTGTAAATCTAAAAGTATTTACTAATTTTAGACTTATTTAATTTGGATAACAATTAACAAAGTTATAATAAAAACGATATTTAAATTATTGATCAATTTATATTTGATATTGTATTTATTATAGATATGATGACAATTTTAATTTAATTCGTTTTTAATAGCTTTTTAATTTGAAATCACAAAAATCCGTTAATTAAAAAGATACTTTATATAATATACATAATTATCTAAAAAAACATAAGAATAACTAAGAATATATAATTATAAAACATAATAAATATGATGTATTAAATTTCGTCTAATCGTAAATAATTGCGTAAAAATTTTTTTTGTCAATGGCGATTTAATTAATTTTATTAATTAAATGGGAGATAAATCATCGTCATTCATTACGCTTTTAATCACTGCCATGATTCTCTCTGGAGCAGCCAATACAATAGGTACTTATTTGTAAATATACCATTAAAAGTCTATAAATTGTAAAATACAAGCAAGGTTTCAGTTGATGGATGGTAAGCAACAAATTTCAATCATCCTTTTATGCAAGCAGTCACAATGTTTTTAGGTGAGTCTTTGTGCATTTTATTATTTCTAAATATTAAGAAAAAGCCAGATTATAAATAAGGATGTATCGAAGCAGCAGCAAAAGGGTATATATGGAAAATTTATATATAATAGATTAAAAACAAAGGTTAATTATGGTTGGGTGGCTATTCCAGCAATGTGTGATTTAACTGCTTCAACATTGGCTTATATATCCTTAAATTATATTCCCCCATCGATTTATTAGATGTTAAGAGGAGGAGCAATCATCTCAACAGCAATTATGTCTACATGCTTCTTAAAGAGACATATTAAAAGGTATTAATGGTTTGGATGCTTTTTTGTATTGGTTGGTATAACATTAGTAGGAATGAGTTCATTTTTATTCCCTCCAAAAAAAGACAATGATGATTCAGATACAAAATCAGAAGTAGGAGCAGCTTATTTTATATCAGTTGGATTATTATTATTATCAGTTGTGATGAATGGACTTTAATTTGTTTCTGAAGAGAAGTTATTTGATGTTTATTATTTACATCCTTTTGAAATAGTAGGTATTGAAGGATTATGGGGTTTTTCAGTTTATGTTGTTTTGGCAATAGCATTGACATTTATCTAATGTCCAACCTCTATGGAAGGTAGTTGCATATAAAAACGAATGACTGATATGTTTTATTTTGAAAGAGCTGATTTTTATTTTTTGCAAATCTTTGCCAGTGGTTTATTGCTTTTCTGGGTTATTTTAGGTATATTTACAATAGCAACATTCAATATATGTGGTGTTTCAGTTACTAAATATGTATCATCTTTGGCTAGGTATAGATTTCTTTGATAAATTAGATCCTTAGTAGATGTATCAAGAACATTAATTATATGGGCAGTTTCATTGGCTATCACTTGGATAGATCCAGAGGCAAAATGGGAAAACACAAGATGGGAGGCTATTGTTTTAGAATTGATTGGGTTCTTTGTTTTGGTTACAGGAAATCTAATATATAATGGCACAATCAAATTGAAATTTCTTGATGAAGGCTCTCAAGGTAAAATATCTTATAATAATTTTAAGTTGATCCATTAAATGATGCTGCTTAACAATTTTTGGATAACCAAAATGGTCAATCCTTATAGCCTTCATGAAATATTATTAATATATGTATAATTATTTTCATTCTTTGTAGCATTTAATTTCTTAAAGTTTTAAACTTATTTCTTAAACAACTAAATTTATTTAATTATTAATAATTTTAATTCCTTTTTGTTAAGAAATGCATAAATTGATCAAAACTGGCAAATCAAAAAGCTTTAAAGATTATTCAATTTTGAAAAAAACATTATCAACTCCTAAAATAATTGAATAAGGTAACATAGAAATTTGATAAATTAAGAAAGCTATGAAATTTAAAAATCAAGAAAAAAGAATTCAATACATTCTTAAGACATTATAGATTAATCAGTTTTTATTGAAAACATAAAAAGAATGCAAAAGTATATATTTTTAATTTATATAAAATAGTCCAAATATATATTTAGAAATGAATTTATTATAAAAAAAAATTTGGGAAAGAATCTAAAAATCATCTTAATAACAAATTGTAAAACCTTTTTTTTATATTTTTAGGATGAATTTAGTAATATAGTAATCATAGTCTTGAAACCTGATTATGAATATGAATTCAATTTTTCAATTTCATAATTTTCTTGTTTTAATACCATTAAACAATTAACTAAATGTTTAGCAGAATAATTTTATAATCTAACAAATAATTGTATATCAAATTTATTTATTTATGAAAGATTTAAATGAACCTTTTTTATCCATGCTTATTGGTAAGATTAAAACTCAAAGATTGGATAGAGATATGAGATTATTCGAATTACTAAACATTATTATGAATGGTAGAAAAATATTAGTTCTTTAAAATCTAATCTAATGAAATTTAAAATATTTGATTAAATGATATTCCAAATTTATGGAAACTTTAACTAATTAAGAAACTTATTTTTAATAATATTATATTATCTTATTTTATAAAATTTATTTTGTTTTCTTAATATATGATTAATAAAATTTACATATAATTTCTATTAAATCTTATTGATAGATTATAATAAGTAATTTTTTAGAATACATAATTTATAATAACTAAATCAAAAGTGTTGATGAGATTCATCAAAATAATGTAAACTATTTTTTCTGTGACTTGTTTCCATTTAATCATAAAATGAATGATCACTGTATTATACCTAGGTTTCAATTTGACTATTAATGCTGATCTAACCATGGACAAATGTTTCTTATTTATCTGCAATTTATCTCATTCTTTGTAAATGAGTTTCGTGTTTTAAATTACATGGTGTTTTAAGTTAATTAAGAGTAAATTCTATAAGTTATTAATCATAAGAGGATTAAGCTAATGCAATAATTGATTTAGGGCAAAGTGATAAATTACTAAATGGATTGTAATTTTCTTTTGAATACAATTCATATTCTTGCCCTCTTTTGGAAATTTTGACTTTGGTTGACATTTGCAAATATGGATATTTGTTTGGAAATTAACAGATTAATTTTATTAATAAATATTATTTGTAATACTTCAAAATTTAGAAATGATTATTTATTTATGTTCATGATAAATATTTCAATTATAAATGCAAATCTACTCATGATATCTGAAGAATTTAAATATTAATTTAATGATCTGATGGAAATTGTTCTACACAAAATAATTCAAAGTATTTTTATCAAAATAAATCTTTTTTTGATCTCAAGCATATCTAATTCGTTTAATGAATAAAATTTAATTTAAGAATCATTAGATCGAAGAAATAAAGTATATTCAATATTTAAATTAGTATTAGAGAGATTAATTAATTAATAAAAAATAATAAATTACGTATTATCACTTATAATTAGATATAATAGAGAAGTTACATTTTATTGATTTATTCCTAACAAAATGAATTAGTGAAGGAAATCGTATACTTAATCTTATATAAATTTTGATTAATTAATTTTTTGCTAAAATGTAATAAAAATTGTCTTAAGTTAATACAAAAACAAATTGGGATGATATTAGAAAGGAATAAATGCGATAAATATTAGAGCAAGGTACTTAGATTTATGAATCATATATTGTTCAGGTTCAAATATGACAGATGATGATGTTGTTTATCTAAAGCATTGTATTAAAAATTTTAGTGGACCAACTGCATATATGTGGTTAGAAAGTAATCTTAAAGGAAATCAAATTAATGAAGTTCATAATATATAATTACATTAGATAATAAAGCATATAAAAATAGCTACAAGTAATGATGGAACGAATCCAATATATTTTGTTTAAGAAGGTATGATAATAAATTATAATTAGGTGAATTAAGTTCGAAGACAAGAGTATACAAAAAAGCTGAAGTTGTTTAGAATGAAGAAGTTGAATTTGGAGAAGGAGCCATTGCTTTTTAGGTCGACAGATAATTATTCAACTCATTTAAAAATGTATTCAGTTGTAGCAAATTAAAAAGAGCACCGAATTGTAGGAATTAGAATTAAAATCACAAAATTTATAACGTTGTATTCCAATTAGATCTTTTGACATATAAAAAAAATAGGCTTTGTTGACATTATTTAAGGAAACTAAAAAAAAGTTTGGTAGCATAATGACAGTTCCAGAAGGAGGAACAGCAAGTTTGTATTTTTAAACAAAAGGTGTAACATTAATTTTTACTTCGACAAAAAGTCATAATTTCATTATTGTTGGATGTATTCAAAATTCTGGAGTATTCAATGAATAAAAATTATTATTTGAATAAGGATCAGAATATGGAAGTATATCTATATGTGAATCTACTGTAAAAATTCTTTATGAATATTAGCTATATTAATTATAAGCAGAAGATGTAACTAAATTGCCAGATGATTGTATACAATCTTTAAGAGCAGGTTTTTTAGCTAAGAGAATTATCTATAAATCTATAGTAGAAAAATGTCAATAGATGAAAGAAGATGATGAATTTGTTGAATTCTAAGATAAAATTTGTAAGAAGTATTAAATAGAATACAGTAATATTTTAAATGTTATCTAAAAAAATACAAAAAATGGAAAGATTGAATCTACAGATAAATAAGAATTAATTGAAAAAAATAAATAAATGTTCGAAAAAACAATTGGTGGAAATAGAATGAATAATGTTTTAAGTTAAATGAGTGATAAAGAAAGGACATTATGTTTAGGAACTCCAAGAATTGTTAATAAATAATCAACATTCTTGGGTTTAACATAAGAATAAGAAACATCTTTATTTGCTTTAAGATAACTTGGTATTAAATTAGTTTATCTTAAGCTACTGATCTAAGAAAAGGAAATTCTAATACAAATTAAATTATTCCTTTATCTAAAGAATCTGTCAATAAAGCTAAATAAGCTTTACTTTAAGAAGAAAAAATTAATATTGGGGATGTATTATAGAGAAAAACTATTTCTACAAAATTGCAAGAGGATCCTTCTAAACTTGAAAAAATGAAGAAAGACAATTCTGAATTGTTATCTTAATATCCTTAAGAAGAAGAAGAGAAAGTTCTAAAAATACATTCTGAAGATACAAATAAAGAATCAAAGACAGAATCAGATAAAAATAATGATTAATGTGAATTTAAAGGAAGACCTTTAGGAAGATAAAGTTCTATAAAAGGATTATAAACAGCATAATAAATTTAAATTGATAAAAAAAATAAATTGCTTTAAAGTTTAGTTTGATGTAATAGGTTGACATCAATATTTATGTATATCTTTCATAAAAAATTCAAATTTTGAATTCCTTAAATTTCTGTTCTAATTCTAGAAAATGTTTTTAAATTAAACTCAATGAAATTTTATATCTTCCAATATTAATTTATTAATTAAGAGAATCGTATTCAATACATTTTTCAACACATAATTAATCTTCTTTCAAATGTTAATATAAATATTCTATTATAATAATAAATTATAATTAAATACTTTTAAATTTCTTTTATGCTTCTAATTATTCATTATTTTATAAATTACTTTGTGGATTGTAATTCTTTAATTCATAAATAACAGAATCTAATTCTTTTTTTTCCATTTATGTTTCATTATTTAAATCAGTTTTCCTTCTTCTTATTTCCTCTAATCTACTAACTGCATTCTAATAAACTTCATTTTTTTCTTTTCTTTATTTTTCTAAATCTTCAATTTCTTATTCTAATTAATTTTTATCTTTCTTTTTATTTTCTATTGTCCTCTCATATCTTATAATATTTAATTCAATTTCTTCTAAATAATTTTTTTAAATTTCTCGATGGAAATTCAATCCATTTAAAAAAACTTCTGAAGTATTATATTATTTCATATTTTAATCTATGACATTAACAATTCCTCCTAATTTTTAATCATGAATTTCTACTGATTTTGTTCCTGCAGGTTTGAATAGTCTACTCATATTTTTTGCTAATTCTTAATCTTTTTAATATTCATTTGTTAAATCTTCTTAATTTTTTTATTCTTACAAATATATTTATCTTTTTTCATTATATTCTTTTATTTGTTATTCCAACCAAGTTATATCTTGAGCACACTTTTCAGATTATTTTTTTTTGCTTTACAATTTATTAGTTTCCATTTAATTTAGTTAATATTATGTATATATTTATTTCAAATCCTTTTCTTCAAATGACAATGCATCCATTTCAACCTTTTTCACTCCTATTCTATCATTTAATTGAATTTTTTTTTCAAACAAAATATTGTAATTTACAAGAACATCTTAATTGATTGTTTGATTTATTTGACTCAAATTTATTTAATTTACATATTTTTCTAATTCTTAATTCAATTGTAAATCTAAACATAAATTTACTTCTTCTTCTAATTAATCATGTTTATTTAATATTTTTTCCAAATTTAAGCGTGAAAAATATTCTAATGCTAAATTCAATTAAGCTAATTCAGATTGAATAGGTAACCAATCTTATATTGTTTAAATACCAAATTGATCACTATCATTAAAATTAATATCATTTTCCAAATAATATCGAATTTCTGATTCTGTTACTTCAGGCTCAAAACGTTCTGAAATTGCTTGATTATCTGATGATTGTCTTCCAAAAAGAGCAACAAAGATGCAGATTACTAAAAAGACAATTAAAATGTATGTTCTATTAGCTAAAACATCAGTTCTTTACATTAATTTTTATTTATTTTTAAAAATATATATATATTACTCAAAATTTAATATGCCTATTTATATTCATAAAAACTTATGTATATATGCAGTAGTAACATAATCACAAAATAGTCTTGCTTAATTAGATTAAGACGATAAACTGACCAAGGGATCTTTAAATCTATATTTGTCTATTTATTTATTAGTAAGTGACACCTAAATTAGAGCATGAGTTTCATTATTATGAACAATAGGATAAATAAATAAAGGAGCAATTGAATACATATCAACTATTTAATTAAAATTAAGTTCTTTTGAAATATTAGCAAAATATGCAGGTTATTTACTTATAGCCACTTAACCACATACTCCAGCTAAATTATCTAATTTCTTTATTTCTTCATTATGATATTTCCATAAACCATTATTTTCAACAAAAACAATTTCAGATGTTGATAATTACATTACTTTACATTACATTTCTTTCATTAATTCACAAAAATGAAATTTATCTATTGCTTTCATTAACTTTAAAAATTGGCTTTATAAAATATCAGTTTATTTTAATAATGAAGTTTTGTGTATTTCCTCATCTATCTTTTAGATTTGAATCTTTGTATACAATCCTAAGATTGATGCAAAATATTAGATATCACTAAAATTATTACTTTATATAGGATGATGAAATTCAATTAATCCTGCTGGTAGAGCAGCATCAGTAATAATAGGAAAGATGTATGTACTATCTTAGTAAATATCCTCTCCCATATCATTTTAATACATAATATGTTTATGTGCAGTTAATTTATTTACTGATTCTCGAGTATCTAAACAATCTCTAAAGGCTCCTTTTGTACAAATTATTTTTTTTTATTTTCCATCAAATTAATTAATAAAGAATCCTGTTTAGAAATCTCTTAACCATAAATAAATGTGAGAAACTTTAAAGAAAGAGGATAATGTAGTAAAGAAATTATGCATTTCATCATATGAATAAATTTACATCAATTTAGATAGTTTGATAATAAAGACATTATGAGCTAAACTGAATTCTTTGTAATTTATCATATAATTAAATAGCCATGTCAATTACATTTTTTTAGTTTCAGGATTTACTGAATTAATATGAATTAAAAAATCTTCAGTTGAAAATTCTAAAACTGATTAAATAAATTCTAATTTGAATTATAAATTATTACATTTGCATTCTAAATTTTAGAATACATGTCTAAAAACGAAATTTTTAGGTATTTCTGTAAATGTAATAACCATTTTCTCTTAATCTATAAAATCTTCTTCATTTTAAACTTTACTTCTAATTTAAAATCTATTATTTAATCGAGATAATTTTTAGTTTAAAGAATTGTTAACCATTTAAAGTCTATAATAATTATTATTATAATCTACTTTTAAAAATCTTTTTATTTTTATATTGCATCTTTCTTGATATGTTCATTTTCTGTCAAAACTTCAACCAAATTATGTTTCAATTAATCTTTTTATATTGTAATATTAGATTCTAATATGATTTAAACTCTTTATTCTGATCTCTTCAATTTTTTAGCTAAAAATTATTAAATGTTTATACATAATTCCTCATTAAGCTTTTATTCAGCAGTTAACTTTTTGTTAAGATTATTAATATCAACTTCTTAACTTCTTATTTTCTCTAATAACAATTAATGTTCTTATTAGAATTTGGAATTAAGATTATTAAGTTTAAATAATTAAGCCTTCAAATAAGATTGTTCATTCTTAAACTTTTCGTTATCTCTTAAAAGCTGATTATACATAATTTCATTAAATGAAACTTTTTATAATGTTGTAACCATGTCTTAAAGAGATGACCCTATAGATGTTAAGTCTTTAGTAGTAAAAGTACTAACTTAAAGTTATTTAATTTTCGTGGACAATTGTTCATCCAATCCTACCATACTGTTGATTCGAGCATGAAGAGTCTAGAATATTTAAATTCAATACTTAATTCAATTCATCTACACTTTTTTAACTGATTCTACGGAATTATGATCTATCAGTCAAAGGAGGAGCCTCAATTCTTTTTCTAGACATATATGTTTTATATATATATTAATTAATTGTTTTATAAAATAATTTAGATATATGTTGAACAACTAATAATTCATTTTAGTTTCTCAAATTTTTATAACACTTTTTTTTATAGAGCTTCTATTTCTAATATATTGTCATTTTCATAATATTATTTGAAATTAAATTGCTAATTTGTAATTTTGTCATCAAATTAAAAAGTCTCTTCTAATTTAATACAATCTAATACTCTATCAGCATGAATCCATTATTATCGATACTTAAATAAATTAAAGAAAAATTACTTAATCTTAAGGTTAAGTCTTTTTTAGATTTTCAATCAATAATTTTGAGTATTCAACTAAACATTTATTTAATATTTATTGATTGTTCTATTTAATATTATTATTAATAGCTTATTTAATTGAATCATCTACTTTTTATCTCTATTGAATTTATATACTAATCTTTTCATAAATTGAATCAAAATAAGATTTAAATACATCAAATTCTTTTGAAATGTATGTGTGAATATCTTTAAAATCTTTACTTTAAGTAAATTATTCCCAAAATCTAAAATCATATTTATTAAATACTCTAATCCATAACAATTTTATTTATTTTATAGAATTGTCTTTAAAAAATCAATTAATTATAGCAATTTTTTAACTAAAAAAAAACCTGTAACATCATAGTTTGAAATAGTTTAATTGCTCATTGCTTCTTCAGCAACAGATGCCAAAAATACATAAATATTTCTTTCATGTAAAATCCTATTAGCATTTCTTTTTTTAGCTTTAATTTCTTTTTCTCTTTATGTTTCCTTATCAGTTACTTCTTCATTACCAAGATCTTAAAGAGATCCTTAAGTACTCTAAACATTTTTGGCTGAATCTTATCTAGCAAGATTATTTTCTTCTTAGGGTTTCTTTAATAATGGTCCAACATATTATTATTATTAATTTTATGGACCTTTTTAAGCTACTTACATTGCAAAATTATTTAAATCTTCTTTTTTCTTTATTTCAGCTGGATGATCAATAACCATGTTATTTTTGATATAAAATTTACTCATATTCATCATTAATTCTCCACCTTTTAATGTAGTTTCTAAATCTTTCTTTAACTTTTCCTCCTGATAAGAATTTATCTCATGATTAAATAAATCTTACCAAGATATTCTATCTTTAGGATTAACTACTAACATTTTCTTTAATAAATCTTCTGCTGTTTAAGATATATTATTAACTTTTCTATTAATAACAAATTATTTAGTTTTTATGTTCTTAAGCAACTCAACCATATTAGTAGCTGTAAATGGTGATTTTCCAAATAATAGTTCATAAAAACAAGTACCAATAGACCATATATCTGCTTTACTGTCATATTCTTAATTATTTAACACTTCTGGAGCCATATTAAGTGGAGATCCTAACATTGTATTTGTTAAAATTTAATTGTCATTCAACAATTTGGAGAATCCAAAATCAGCTATTTTTATATTGCCATCATGTTTTAGGATATTTGCCAATTTAAAATCTCTGTGCATTATTTTATTCTTTACAAGTGTTTTAAAGCCATTAAGTATCTATAATAAATAATCTACAGCTTCTTCTTCTAATAAAAATTTCTTTTATTTTATGTATTCTATGATTAAATTATTAATTACATGATAGATCACCTTCATTACAGTACTCCATAATTAGATATATGTTGTTTGCAGTCTTTTTTATATCATATAATTTTATGATATTATCATTATTACAAGTCCTTAATACTTTTATTTCATTTTCTAATAACTCTGTAAATTTCCCTTTCAGAAGTTCCCTAAATATTTGATATACTCAACACCTCTTTACACATTTCACTGCTATATCCACATTTGTTTGTTTATTATATCCTTTGAACACTTCTCCAAATTGTCCTTTTCCTATACTTCTCTCTAATACATAGTTATCAACTACTTTTGGCATTGATATTTAAAATATTATTAATGAACCTTAAAATCACCATTAATTAACAAGCCTCAATAAATGATAAACTAATAATAGTCAATTTAGAATAAATACTTATCTTTAGAGATAATACATTCAATAAGATTGATTGTGATTAATAAATATCACTGAAAGATGCAGTTCAGATTTCATAGATCTTAAAAGATTGTAAATTATTAAACCTATAAAATTAGAGGGAGTCTTAAATTATGAAGGAGAGATCAATTAATAAATTATAACTTACTTAGAAGCTTGTGGATTGTATAGTTAAGGTTAAGGGTATTTTATAAAAAGAATATTATAAACTAAGAAAATCAATTTTACATAATAAGAGTTCAATAATTGCTATGGGAAATATGATTATATTGAATAGAAATTTTAGAATCAAATGAATTTATTCAAATAAGTTGATTTGAATGGAAACTAAGAAACAATAGATGAGAATGAATTATTGAATGATGGTGTATAAGTTAAATAAGTTGAAAGTTGTGCATCTAAACCTAGAGCATGTGCAAATTGTACTTGTGGAAGAAAAGAAATGGAGTATAAATAAAAATGATTTAATTTTAGAGAGAAATAAGATCAAGAATAGTTACTAGAATAATTAAAAAATAATTCTGTTAAAGGTTGCGGAAGTTGTTATCTAGGAGATGCTTTTAGATGTGCAAATTGTCCATTTAGAGGTATTTAATAATTAAATGATTTTTAGGATTGCCTGCATTTAAAGATGGAGAATAAGTAAAAGTCTTATAAGATGATGTAAATTTACAAGAATAAGAAGAGAATAATTAAATTAAATTGGAGAATGGAAAAGTTAAATTAAAGATATGATAGAATTATATAAATGAATAATTATTTATTATAAATAGTAAGTAGATTATAAAATAAAATATTTTAATTATTCTTATATATATATTAAATCTATATAATTAGGAAAAGTAGGATATAAGATCAGTTTAAAGAACTATAATATTTAATATATAAATTATAAAGAAATTTGATTAAATAGAGATTAACAATATAATTATTAATATAGAAATAGAATTAGAAAATAATTAATAGTGAATCTATTGAAGAATTAATAAGTATCTATATGATAGTTGATATAATAAATAAAATGATTTTAAGATAATTAGATAGTATTTTGCAAACCATTAATATGATTACTTAAATGAAATACTTGAAACTTATTTAAGACATTTTTTAGTTCATTATAGTGTAAATGATAGTAATTATGATGTTTAATTCTTTGGTATTGATGAATTATCTAGGATTATAGAATTGTTTTATGAATTATGTATTAATTTTAGGTATGTTCTTGTAGATTTCGTGATCTAATTAGAAACAATATTATTGTATTCGTTTTCTTTATTGTATGATAAATCTATGTTGATTTTCACATACATCTGATTTTAAGTTTGATCCTATTGACTCATTGATTTATGATTAATATTTAATGCGCTAACAACAACAACTACCACGGTTGTCAGAAGATGAATAATTTCCAGGTCGCCTACATACACAATCTCGTAAACTTAAATTTGGAAGTATATAAGTCAATCATATGTTTAATTTAGCCACCGATAACTTCAATAAGAAATCAAAAAAACAGAGTCCTATGGCTGAGTCTTAATTCATTAAATAAATCGATAATAAATTAGAGCAATATAATAAGGACATTGAGCAACGCAATGATATGATTTATACTATTGAAAAAGGATTTGAATCTGTGAGACAAGAATTGATAAAAGAGAAATTATTAAATGAAGAAAAAACTAAACAATTATAAGATTTAGGATAATAATATCAGGCTGCACAATCTAAACTCAAGTCAATTCATGAATCTAATAAAAATATAGGACAATAAGGAAATGATAAAGATAGAGACAAAATCCAGCTATTAGAAACTGTTTAAAAAGCTATTCAAGCTAAAGAATATTAATTAAATTAAACTATAGATTAACTCAATACCTAATTGAATGATATTGCTAATAAAATAAAAACAAGGGAAGATTTACCAGACGATTCTAAAAAATTGAAAGATTCTATAAGAAAAAGTGAAGTATATATAAATATATATTTAAAAGGAGAAAAAATACAAATCATAAGCCATAATGGATGAATTGAAAAAGAATTTAGAATCTATATCTGCTGAGAAATTATTAATCAAAAATTAAATGGATCAATATAAAAAGGAATACTTAGCTAAAGAAGAATGTTTATCAAAAGAATTTAATCATAATTAGAATAAGGTTAAGGAATTATAAAAAGAAAAGAATTAATTGTAAGAACAAGTTAAGAAATCACCTCTTAATACATAGGATTAAAATAATAAATTATAAGAAGCAATTAATTAATTGAAATAATAATTATCTGAACAAAACAAATTAAAAGATGTAATAATTTATTTTTATCTAAGAAAGAAATAAATTAATGGAAAGTAAATCTTGATATGTAAATCAAAAATATTGATTAATTAAATCATCAAATTGAAGAATATAAATTAAAAATAGAAACAACCTCTAAAAATTTAAATGAAAAAACAAATTCAGTTGAATAAATTGCTAAATCTATTAATGAATAAGAAAAAAAACTAAAAGATTAATAAACAGAAATTAAATTATTAAATTAAAAAATAGAAGAATGTAATAAAAAATTAGGAGATACTAAACCTAAAAATATGACATAAGTTATTGAAACTATTTCCATTTTGGAAAAAACTCATGTATTAAATAATATCTAAAAATAATATAGAAAGAAATTTAAAAAGGTCTTGCTTGTACTTTCTGCAATAAATTCATTAAATAACCAGTTACTATTATACCATGTGGACATTCTTATTGTTTTGAATGTAAAAAAGGTTATCAAAAAGAATGTTTTAAATGTGGACCTAAATTGAAAATTGAAGCAATGTATAGAAATGAATTATTGGATGATATAATTGAAATGGTTAAACTAGTAGAGTAAAGCATTTTGAACATGAAATAAATTACTTAAAATTAATGATATACTCTTCATATAAATGGAGCCCATCCTTTCCAAGCTCTCCCCAATATATTTGGATCTGTGGCCAAATCTATCAAACAATCAACCTATTAAATAACAGATAAAGTTTAATGTTTTTAGTATTAATGTCTTAATCTATTTTGATTAATTCCTTAAATAGCCTTTCTTAAATTATCAGCATATCTTGCTGACTAATGTCTAGATTCATCAAATTCTTCCAAAAGTATCAAAGAACAATGAACTCCAATTAATTTTTTATGAACTATATCTATTTTCTTTCTTGGATACCATGTTTCTTTTATTTTTTATTAATCCTATGAAAGCATACTTAAAGAATCTCCTGTCCTATTATAAACTTATTCTTCAATTTTTGATTATTCTTCTAAACGTTATCTAAATTCATCTGACATTCCTTTATTCTTTCCTATTTTTATTTACTCAATCAATGGATCATTAATAAACACCTAAAATATTTAACATAAAATACTTCACAAAAATCAAGTAAAATATGTCTCTTTTTTCTTAAAGCTGACAATATTTTTACAAATTAACTTTTGTACAATCCACCTAATCCAATAGGTTTAGCTAATCCTTCAAAAACTTAAGTCAATCTAAATGGCATCAACTCTGGAATTGGTAATGCTAATCCTTAACCAAAAGAGAATCCAAAATCTATTGCAATTAAATTACCATTTGAATAATTTAATAATATATTTTCTAAATGTCTATCACCTATACCAAGAATATAACCAGATGCACATATACCTGCATAATTAATTAGGAATTTATCTCTAATAAAAACAAATGCTTCTAAATTTGCACTTAATTTACTTAAACCATTTCTTAATAATGTATCTTTTACATATTTTTTTTATTCATTGAAATTTTAAACTATTTCAGTAGCATTCTCACATTACAATACACCAATAACTTCAAAATTCTTATTTTTTTCATTATATTATCCTTATCTTTTAGCTGCTTTAAGTGCATAATCATCCCTCTTTGATAATGCTTTGTTTTTAAATAACTCCAACCCTTCTTCTTCTTAATGTTCTTTCTCTATAATCTCCTTAATAACTGTAGTATTATCTACCCATTATAACATACCAAATAATTTAGTCATTGGAAATACTCCATAAGTACTAAGATCAGAATCTGGTAGAATTTTATTCATAACATCAAATAACAATTCTATTCTCTAATCTAATCTAAGATCCTCCCCTCCTTTTACTAAAAATAAATATTGTTTTTCATCACTTCCATATATCTTTATTCTTTTTGGCTTCCTAATTGAAGTTAATACAAGCATCCCTTAATCAAAGCTAGCTATTTTTGGTATCATTTATATATCAAATTCATTCATTCCACTTAATTATATAGGAATTAGAATTTCTGTTTATTTACCAATTTGATCAATAGATTCTTCATTATAATTTTAGAACCAACGAGACATATCATGAATCATTTGTTAATTTTTGACTTAAATTTATTTTGCTTCTTCTGATATTTCTTATGCAAACTAATTAATAGTATGTTAATCAACTTTATTTTTTAATATTTGATTTAATTGATTTTTCTTTTTTTAAATAAATGCTAAATTATAACTTCCATAAAAATCTTCTCTTTTTGAAAAAAAGTCTTCTTAAATTTTATCAATAACAATATCTATATCTTCAGAATTATCTTTGATCTAATTTAGATAAGCTTATAATCTATGTTCTGGATGTGTCAATTAATTTAGTGCTTCTATAAAGGCATAATTCTTAGGAATACATTGATGTAATTTATCGAACATCTTATTAGCTTCAGAATCTGGTTTAAATTCCTTTCTTGTTTAATAAGTTACATTAAATTAATAAATAAATTATTAAGGGTATTTTTTAATGAAATCATCAAAGATTCTTTTGAAATATTAAAATCTCACATTATCATTAATTAAATGTATTAATTATGGTAAATATTATAAGAAAATCCAAGTACTTAATTGTCCCTTTTCAACAGCATCTTAGAATACAGGACCAATTTAATTTGGAAATTTTTATACAACTTTCAATACTTTAATAAGAAGTGTTTCAATTTTATTTAATTGATTTGCATTGAATTTAAATGAATTGATAGTATATCTGACAAATTAATCAGCAATCATATCTAAACTTATATTTTTATTTTCTAAAATTTTTCTTAAATCATTAGAACCACCAGAATCAGGTTCAATTACTCTTAAACATCTTTCACAAAACATGGCTGCTTTATTATAAAATTTAGATTGATTAATATTTTCATCATGTAATTATATTTACAATTCTAAATATCCATTAAATGTTTGTGTAATTGCATCAGCATAACGTTAATAAAAGGGATTAAAATCATAACGATTATTATGTTTTCTAGATTCTTGATTAAACATGAATACTAAATCTTAATTAATTTTTAGATAATGTTAATTACTAATAATAGGGAGCATATTAAATCTGAATTAAACAGATTTATCTGTATTTTTCTATGCTTATTAACTAAAAAAGAGTTTTAATTTTTTATGTTGATCATATCTATCAAAATTATCATTTAATTTTGAATAAATAGTTTCTAAATCTCTTTGATCACTTTCAAATCTTTCTTCTTTTAATTTTAATTTTGCCAATGTAGAATAAGTACTCCAATTTTCACATTTATAAACTTTGAAACATATTGATAATAAATTAGCAGCTTATTAGAAATAATTCATTTAAACAACTCCTTTAGCAAATTATAAAGCCCACATACCTAATACTGGATGAGTTTGATTAGCCATTATTAAACGATTTTAATAAATTCTATTCCACGTATATAAACTATCTTAAAGAGAAGGTGATCGAACAGCCCATGTATTTAATATTTACATTTTTTTATCTATATCAATTTCTACTCCACTATAAATACTTTAAATTTCACCCATTTCATGCATCATTTATAATTATTCTAAATGTTTATGTCTAAGTTATTTAGATAGTAATTCATTTTAAGATAATAAACTTGCCCATTAAGTTAAAAATTTCTTTTAAGCTTTTTGAAGGAAATATCTAGATTAATCTATATCTTATTCTGAAATGAGAATCAATGTTTTTTCTAATAAGAATTCATCAGATAAATGTTCAGTTCTTCTTTCCAAATATTTAGCTTTTTGTAAATCAAATTCACCAGTTTTATTTATTGACATATATTTATGGAATGTTCTTCTAATTAATGGTAAATTTGCATTTAATTCTCTATCTGTTAATTATGTTACATCTTTTAATTAAGCATCTAATTTTTCCCATTATCCTAATTTCATACATGTATCTTCAAATTCTTATTATAAATAATGAACCATTCTTCCATCAATTGTATCTTCATCATATCCTTCCTAATTTATTTCATCTAATAATTCTTCCAATTATTAATTGGCTCTTATATATGAATATTAATGTTTATAATCCATAGCTTATTTAATTGAATCAAAAGCTGGTTTATCTTTAAATAATTCATTAATAATTCCTTCAATTTAAGCTTTGTTACCTTAACTTTAATGTAAATCCATAAGATCCATCCAAAAGAATGATTTTCTAATCTCTTAATTTTCATTATCTTCTTACAATCTCAATATACATTCTTCAGTTAATATCATACTTTAATAATATGCCAATGATTCTAATCCTATTTTTTTGACAATCTTATTTTCAGGTAATAATATTCCAGATTTACATAATACTTAATGT
This sequence comes from Paramecium pentaurelia, assembly GCA_905183005.1. Taxonomy (NCBI): domain Eukaryota; phylum Ciliophora; class Oligohymenophorea; order Peniculida; family Parameciidae; genus Paramecium; species Paramecium pentaurelia. Next base: position 413,519 of record CAJJDO010000017.1, on the reverse strand, counting down.
AGAGTTCTTAAGACAGTTGAAATGAATATAAATGTCTTACATTATGATCTTTATAATAATCCTAATAGAACTTCATAAAGAGTTTCAGCTGATGTATTTCTGTCATATAATTCTTAAAAAAGAGCAGTAAATACTCTACCTGCCAATTCTTCATCTTCAAAACATAATACAATTAAAGGATCTATAATATCTTTATATTTTATTTTAATGTCTGGTAAATCTCCCTCTCTATATTTACGAACTCTATTTTATACAAATTTCTCAAAACCTTCCTAAGTTAAATTATACATTTATTAATTAGATTATTATGATTTAAGTTTATAATATTTTTTTGTTGTATCTCTTAAACTAGCAGCAGATTCTGGTTTATATCTTATTTAATTATTTGATGTTAATTAAATTTATTAGAAACTTATTTCATTTGTTTAAAGAAATTAAGAAAGATGAGATCTATTAGATTTCATTGGAATTCTAAATCCTTCTTCATCAAAATATTAAGATTATTAAATAACTTCTTGAGTTGCTCTTATTAATTATTTTTAATTTATAGGATTTTTATTTCCTTGATTATTTTGACTAGCTCCAATAGCTTAACTTAAAAGTTAAGAAGATGAAGTAAATTAAGAACCAAATTAAGTTCCTGCCATTTAAGACATATTATTTTATCTAAAATATTTTTTATTATTGAATTCTTAATCATAATAATGAGCTTCATCACTTAAATTCTTATCAAAAATAAATGAATCATATTCTTATGTCTTTGTACTTTAACTTAATAATAAAGGAACTGCTCCTTTTAACCATAAAATTTCTTTTGATGGTTAATATATATCTTTCATTAATGAAATTACTCTATCTATTTATGTTGTCTATTAACCAGCTTAATATTGTAATTAAATAGCTTTACGTTCTAAATCATCTTATAAATATTTAAAACATAAATTTCGAATTTCTATATGTTGTGATGTAAATAATGATAAAATATATGTAGTTACTTTACCTTATAATTCCATATTTTCATAATTTATTAAATATTCATGTAATAATTTTAGAATGTTTTAATATAATTTTACTATACCAATATCTCTATCTACTCCATATTTTTAATCTATCTTATCTAAAATCTAATTAAAACAATGTAAAATTAAATCTGTACAAGCATTCAAACATTTCAATTATACTAATTATTTTAATAAATTCAATAATGCATAATGTACACTCTCTTCTTAATCTTCAATTACCTTATCTATACTTCCACTTATAGATACTACAATCTCATTAATATAAAATTCAGGATCCTAAGTAGATTATTCAATCTATTCTAAAAATTCTCTAAATATTATCAAAATTTCTGCTCTTTCTTTATTTGAAGCTTATACAATTAAATTAGCAGTTTCTTAAAATAATTTATTATTGCTTAAAACTTTTGGATGAACAAAAGTCAAAATCCTCATAAATGTAGTGAATCTTTCTTTACCATATCCTGGTCTATTATCAGCTTTTATACCTGTAACAACATTAATAATTTCTTATTCATATTCACTACTAGATACCTTCAAATATTAACAACACTACAATACACTTCCATAAACATTTGCAATTCCTTTAAGAACATGTTTCTTAGTAGTATATGCACATGCTAATCTATAAATTTAATCTGTTGGAAATTTAATATTATGAGATTGCTTTTATAAAATAAATCTATATCTTTCATATAATGATGAATTTTAAGTTCTTACAAATTCTGGATAATCCTATAATATTACAACATTATTTAATAATGCAATATGTAAAATAGCCAATCCATTTGCTTACCATAAAACTGAAGTATCTTCTGTTTATGGATCTAATTATTAACCTTTTTAATCAGGTTTCTTAGAAATCATATCAACTATTAATTTATCACTAATGTACATTTAATCTCTATATAATTATACAAACAATCCAATAATTTCAATATTTTGATCAAATATTTTTCTATTTTTATCTGCAGATAACATTATCAAATTATTAATTACTGAACATATCTTATTTCTAGATTAAGGATGCATCTAAAGATATTCTTATCTAACTTCTTATTTTTATGAAAACTTAATTAAAACAACAATAACATCTCTTAAAAAATAATGAAATCCTTTACCCCCATTTACTTTATTCTCTTTTGTACAATAATCTAACAAAACTCCAATCCATCCTGATGCATACCTATTAAATATATCACTTTTATTAATAATCAATTTTAACATGAATATTTTCAAAGATAAATAAAGACTATCATCATTGAATACTTATTTAATAGCAGTCATCCAACTTGGCATTTCTTCTTCTTATTATTATGTTTATTATGTTTATTATTAACCAGGTATCACTTATTAGAAATTTTATTTATTTGCCATAAATTCTATTAAAGATAACATTGGTATCATCAATTTATGTTTATTAACTTCATCCATCTCAATCTTTTAAACTTAAACAGTACTTTATATATTTTCATTCTCTTCCTCTATTTCCATTCCTGTCTCTGTAACTTATTCTGCTGATAATGATGCTGTATATAAATAATTTTTAACTATTCTCTCTTAAAAATAATCTTATTATTATTTCTTTACTTCAGTATAGAGTGGTTTTTCTTCAAAATTTGTTTCAACTTAGAAATTAAATTACCAATCTTTATTTATGAAATTATCCCAATAAGGTATATCTCTATCTTTTTTAAATAAATGTGCATAAAATATATTCTCTTTTGTCTATGTTTTCATCAATACATAAATATAAGTTATATATGCACTACTTTAATAATCTTCTACTATTTTTAAATAATTCACTTAAGATAGTATCTCTTTTTGATTTATATTCAAAATATTAATTTTCTCAAATTTAAATTTACTTGCTTTATTACAATCTACAATTAATTTCTTTGTTATTTCATTATCAGCTTAAAATTTTAGATTTGAATGTAATTACTTTTTTATCTATTCTGTAGACATTCTCTTATAAGCTATTCCAAATAGATCAAATATAAGTGCTCTCCATTATAATTAAAACAACATGATCTTCCAATTATCATCCCATATTACATTCAATTATTACAAAAGATAAGGTGTAAATTCTGAATAAAATTCAAGTAACAAATTAGAATTACTTAAAAGAGGAATCAATAATTTATTACCCAATGCTATTCTCACATTATTAATTGAACTTGTATCCAATTATTCATCCTTTATTTATAACATAAGCCATTTCAATTATTAATAAGATTCTTAATTAATCTATAAAAATTCTTAAATAAATTAATCAAAATTTAAATCTTATCTTAAAAGTGGAAATAACACTTCAATATATTAAATCTATCCACAAAGTTTAATCATTTCTGTTAATTTTTTAAGAATAGTTTTAAAATTCGACTCTTCTGTTGATCCTTTCTTTAAATCAGAAATCTTTATAGGGAAATACTTATTAGCTAAATCATTTAAATAATTGGGTAAATCTGTATCTATATGTTTAATATACAATCCAAATAATATTAAAGCATCTATGTGAATTTCAATTGATCTATTAGTGTTCAGTCCATCTTTTAATAAACCTTTAACATATTCTCTATTAATATCTTTTGTTTAATTTATTACTATATTATTAATTTAAATTTCTAATAATAAAAGAGCAGTATTTTCTCTATTGACTTTAAATTAAAACTTATAAAAATGATGAACTAAATTTTCAGATACTTTATTAACTAATAATATCCCTTACCTTAATAAATGAGTTTCTTTACAAATATATTAAAAATAGATTTGACCTATAGATTCAAAGTTTTTAGCAACAAATGCTATAAGTTATTCTTCATGTTTTTATCTAAAATCAGATGCTTTTATTAAATTAGCAATAACAAAATTCTTAGCTCTTTATTCTGAGAGTAAGAATTCAAATAGATGAGTAACATATTCAATATTGTTAATTTAATCATTTCCCTATTCAAAATTAATAACCACTTAACCAAGTTAATCAATACATTCTTAATAAAAATGATTACATTCTTAATCATTTTAACATTGATTTGAAATCCATTTCAATCCCTTTAAAAAGAATTTTAATTCATTAATATCTTTAATTAAATCTTTATTAGTTATAGTTTATGCAAAAGAAACAAATTAATTATCAAAGATTTCATTTAAAACTTATCTAAATTCTGTAAATTTTAGAGTTCCTTATAATAATTTTTATGCTTCATTAACAACACTTTCAACTTATCCAAAATATAAATCTAATTATATTCCTTTTAAGAAATAAGAAGGTCTTATAATAATTCCAATACTTAAATTATAGTATTATTCAACATCTATATGGAATGTTCTTACAAATTTATATACTCTTTCAAAAGTAGTAATTAATTATTCCACTAATTTCTCTGGTAATTATATAGTAAGCCAATTATCTATATTACCAGCTTCAATTTACAAATTTTATGATGGATTGAAATTATCTTATGTTAATGTCATAATCATATCAAATAAAGGAGATTCATCCATTTAATGTCTTTAATTTTTGATAATAAAATATCTTAGAAATTAATGTATATTATAAGTTGTTATTAAATAATCATCAAATTAAATGATTTCATCTAAAGTAAATAAATTTCTATCATAAATAAATTGCCAAATTCTACATTACCAAGATAATGATTCAGCATCTAAACGAAGAGAATTATAATTCTATTCTCCTTATAATCTATTTATAGGATATTTTGGAAACAATTTCATCTTTTAACCTATTTCAGCTATTTAATCAACTAAGAGTTCTCTAGCATTTTTCTTAATTACTTTCTATGTCTTACTTACACTCAAATACCATAAACTTAATGTTGCCTATTGCCATCCTCCATCTTTACCAATCATTGCTTCATTTAATAAGAATTCATGTAAAGAATAAAGAGTCTTATTTTTTCCTTATCTTCCCTTCATCTCTTATAATAAATCTTATGTAAACCTTTCAAATGCATTACTTATTATATCTATAATATTATTGGTATTAGATACAATTCTACTAATATCTTTATCTTCAACAATAAAAATGAATTTTAATTATTCTACTATTTCTATAAAATATTTAGAAACTATAAACTTTTCTTATTGAGTATGTTTAACAAATTATAAAATACATTCTAATGACATACTTTTATATCTAAAATCAGGATGATTAGCATATGTAATTATTCTTCTCATTACAGTTTTGATATTTGAATAATTTAATTTCAATTAATCTGGAGTTGTTTATTTTAATGTCCATTAAATGAATTCTCCTATTAATTATGAACAAAACTATTCTAATTAAGGATCTTCTTTATTTATTGGTTATTCAAATAAACAATCTAATAATTATGCCACATCTGGTGCTTCATATTATTTTGAATTAGCAAACCAATGAACTATTCTTGTTAAATGTTCTTTAAAATATGTTTTACAAGGATGATCCATAGTATTACTAATCTCTATCATAACAGGAAACATTTTTTTATAAATATTAGCATATTCAAATTTCTTCTTTGTATTTTGTGCTACTGCTTTTGTTCCATTAACTGCTTAATCTCCAATCATATAAATAGCAAAAGCTTATAATAATTCACAAGCATATATTTTTGATTTTTCTAAAGGAGCACATAAACATAAACTTAAGATTCTCTCTAAGAATTATCCAAATCTAATTTTTAATTTCTTTTAACCAACTGGAATATTTATAGTAATTGGACTATTGTAATCAAGAGCCAAAAGGGATTCATTATATGTTTCATCTACTATTAAATGACATAATCCTCCAATAGAACCTAAGAAATATCTAACTTTATCAACTATATGATTTTGATCTATATGTTATTCAGACAATAAAATATTTGGACTTATACTATCTATATATTATATTGGAGTATAAAAAGGTTTTTCTTATTCTGGAACTAATTACATATATGTTGATAATTTAGGAATAACATTCTTTAAGATCTTCAATAGATATTTTAAATTCTTTTAGTTCTTCTAATTGTATTCTGATTATATTAATTATATCAATAAATCTATGGCACTCCATGATAATGAATTATTATTCATCTAAAATGCATTAATAATTATTTGAATATATTCTGATTTAAGTAATAAATAATTATCTTTTACAATAAATTCAACAGGAATTGTTAATAAAATATTTAAGGCTTCAATTTATAATTATTAACTATATTATTTTAAATGATTTTAAATCAATCCTTTTAATTTTAATATTAAATTAATCAATATTTATTTTTATCTTGCTTCAAAAAATTATTAATTTATTAATTATGTTTCTTTTATATATTTTAATAAAACCCTTGCAAATATAAGTAATAATAATGCTTTAGGATACTTTCTAATCTTTATTTATACTAAATTTAATAAATTTAAAATTGAAATTACTGCAGATTCTATTGGAATTTTAGGTATTAAAGCAGATAACATTAAAATAAATCTATGAAATTATGTTAATTAAGTTGGATTAACTGCAAAATTTCTAAATTCTTATATTTTTAATGAATATTATTATTATTATTGATTTTATTCATCAAATTAATTCACTTCTTTCTAAATTGATTCAAAATTACAATTTTATATTAATTATGCAATTTGATCAAATAATTAATTTACAAATTTTGTTAAATAATGTTGTGTCCATACTTTCTATTCAATTATTCCAATCCAAAATTTTGACATTTCTTAACAAGTTTTAATATATAAATCTCCATCAAGTTAATTTTATCCTAATTTCAATCCTTCTATTACACCTTTTGATAATAAAGAACCTACAAATTGTATTCCTATATTTTAATGACCAAATATTGAAATTATGATATTTGCCATACCATCATATAAATAAGGTCTATAATTTTCAAAATAATTATAATGCTATTTAATACATAAAGAACATAAAGCAAATAAATGTTAAATTTATTTATCTGAAATTTTAGTTAAATTCTTAATAATATTAGCATATGATATCAAAAATGAATTTAATTACTTTTATCTATAAAGTAAAACTTTAAATTATGCTCCTTTTTTCATATTTCCTTCATCTTCCTTATAAAATTCTTCATAAACTTATAATACTCTTTCAAAACCTAAATCATTTAATTTATCAAAAAAGTCTCCTAATTATTTCTCACCTCTTAAATTAGCAATAGCCTTTGCAAAATGTCCTACTGATCTTATAATAACAGTCATTAAAAACATATCTGCTTTATTATCATTCAAAATTTCAATAAATTTGTTTAATATCACATTAAATATTATCTAAATATTATATAATAATAATTTACTTTATGATCATTAATACTATGATCTAATTATTAAGATAACTTCTATATAAATAATTCAAGTAATTCTTAAACACATTCCTTTAAATCTCTATTACGATGCTACAAAATTTTAATATATTAATCAAATAATGTTAAAGCATTTGTCTTTATTATTACAAAATGAGTAAACAAATCAAGATTCTATTTCATACATTTACAAGCAGCTATAGGTACTTTAAATGTACTCAAATCTTCAACAGGCTTACAAAATGTTACTAATGCTTAATATAATAAAGATATTTAATCCTAATTAAATTGATGATACATTAAACATTATTTAAAGAATTTAAGAATCCCTTCAATTATTACCATCTCAGGTTTACTACTCTTAATCTAACTAATTATTGATTAGAAAGCATGTAAATATATTCCTTATTCACCTAAATCATTATTAAATCTTTTTATTAACACACCTAAAGTCTAAAATATCCTTCCCTTGACACCAGCTGTTAATTTAGTTTCCAAACATTCTTATAACAAAATATGATATAAATTTTTGTGTACTTATAACTTCACCTAATTTTATATTATTTTTCAAATATTACTAAAATTTATTAATCAGAATGTTTATAGATTTTCATTATGGGAAAAAGGGATGCTTCTTTTGCTACTCCTGATTCTTCCTTTTTAAAATTTTAGATACAAGTACTCTAATAATAAATAATTTAAATCAATGTACAATTATCGATTCCAAATATTCAGATACATATTAAACATAATTCTTTATATATTTTGCTAAAATTTGATACAAAGATTTCTTTGTTTGAGCATAATAAGTATCCTTGTCAAGAACATGGTTTGTTAGAAATTCTAAGAAACTTTTATCTGATGCCATTATTTTGGATGAACATAATCCAATTTCAGCATGGTTTAGTTAATTTTCAAAAAGAATATTTTCTATTGAATCTTTTATATCAGATGCTCTTTGATAATTTCCTGCTGCCAATTTTTAAAGCTCTTTCTCTAATAACACATTCATAGCTTAAAATTTGTAAAAATTTAATCAAATTCTTATTATTAAAATAAACACACTAAATTTCATTTCCTTGCTTTCTAGCTAATTATTTTAGAAACAATATCTTCAATTTAATTATTCATTTCCTTCTCAAACTTTAAAAATTTGAAAGTAGTCTATTTAAATCTATCTGAATTGGGTTCTTCATTTCTTTCTAACATACCATAATAAATTTTAATCTCATTTTGTAATTCCTATTACAATTAAACTCTATTATACTTTTACAGCACTAATATATTATTCTAAACGCTTTTATGTTTCTAATTTTTATTACTACTAATATTATCTCTAATTAAGTGACATTAATAAAAAATAAATAAATATTTCATTTCTTTAGAATAAAATTTAAAAGGAATTATCATACAATAGATTTGTCTAAATTATGTATTATAAAAACCGAGCTACTTTTCACTTATCAATATTTAAAATTTATTAATATGATAAAACCAATCATTTAGTTAGATAATTTAAATTATAAATTATTGAGACTCATTATCTAAGTATAATTTAAACTAATTTTAGAAATTTAGACCATAATTTTGATTAAATATGTATATGAATCTATTGAATATCTATTGATTATATGTTAAGACTTTTTAGAATTGATAATAGTATAATAAAATCTCTAATATTTTTATTAATTATCCATCTTTTATATTAAAAAGTGAAACAAATCCTAACTAAAATTTTAGTACTCTAATTCTGTAATATATACTTTGTTTTATTCATTTATATATATATAATAGATTATAGAATATATTCAAAATAAATTAGTTTATATTTAAAGTTTATTCAATATGAGTATTTTTAATTTTTAGATTATGATAATTTTAAAATATTAACAATAACAAAAATTAGCTATTAATTTTTATAATACTAAAATTATGAATTAGAAATTGTAAATTCAGTTGGATTTCGATTCAGAAGACACTGAAGGATCTGATATCTCATTTGAAAGTTCATTTGATGAATAATTAGAATAGGAGTTTGAATAGAGTATAAATATTGATCATATTGTAAGCTTTGTAATAGAAAGGTATAGTTTAATTTAAGGATCAAATGGAAAGAATGTTATAATTGAATTAAGAGATAGGAACAATCAAATTAGAAAAAGCAAATTTTGAGGATGAAGAAGAGTTAAAGAAGCTATTTCCACCAAAATAATCAGAAAATTTGATTTCTCGTAAATCAATATCAAACATATAAATGTAAATATAAATTATAGTGTAAGAATGTCTCCTAGACAAAAAAGTTAAAGTGAAAATAAAACCAATTCATAATGGTATTAAGTCTCTAAAAATATTCTCAACAGTTCTAAAAAAGTGGCATCTTAACCAACTTTAGAGGAATTTTAATAAAGATTGAATTTATTTCGGATAAATAATACTAAAAGTGATATAGTAGATTTAATAATAGAGGAATAAGATAAATTATTGAAAGATATTCAACAATAAGAAAAAAAGAATAAGGCTATTGAAAATGCAGTTCATGAATCAATAGAAGCGAAAGTTAGGAAAGAAACAGGGGATGTAGGATATGTTTCATTTAGAAAGAAGATTTAATTTTAATTTCGTATAAGAAAAGCTGAAGAAATGGCTTAGGAGAAAGTATTGAAATAAAAGGAGAAAAAAGAAACTGATATGCATAGATCACTTTAAATATTTGATTAATTGTTTTTAAGTAGAAATTATGATGAAGAGGGAGAAGTTAAAAGTTTGGCTGCAGAAGAATTATATAAGAAAGTTAAGAAATGTTAAGATGATATTGATGTCAAAAATACAATTATCTAATTCATTATTTAGCATAGGAAAAAATAGATTGATGAATACAAGAATAAACCAACAATCTTAAAACCTACTAAATTTATTTCAGAGGATAGTAGAGAATTTTCATTACTATAACCTAACATGTAATTTCGATAGTAGATGATGCAATAGTAATTAAATAAAGAAATACTTGATAAAAGGGATGATTTGGAAGGAGAAAACATATATTTATTAACAAAGATAAATTAAATATTGGAAGGAAATCTCATGAAATTATGGAAACATAAATTAGGATCTAAAATGTGAACTTATTATTATCTATAATTTTATAAATATTTAAAATATAATATTAACACAATTAATTTTATGAGTGAATACTTTATGCAGTTTTAAAAATTATAAAAAAGAATTTAACTAAGAGAAAAGGCTTCAGATGAAGCTTGGTAAGTACTTTAAGGAGAAGAAAGACAAAATTTATTAAATGGAATTAATTTTTATAATTACAGATTCTTTGCTTTAAGAACATTTCCTATTGCTATTATTGGTATTTTATTGATGACACCAGTATTGTAAACAAAAAGTAGATTCTTTGTTAAGGAGTTATCTTTGATTTTTGGATTTAGTGGAGGCATCATTTATGGAGATTATCAAAATAGTGAATACTTTTGGAATAATTATGGTAAAATTATTATGGAAAATACAAATTATAATGATTCTGGATTAACATAAGATTAGATGGAGAAAATGAGAAAACTTTATGAAAAAAGCAAAAACTACAGGCCTGATAATAAAACTGATAAAATGTATGAATGATTGTTCATCTAATATATTGAATAATGTAATTAATTTATAAATAAAATATAATCTTATTCATAAATCCAATTGCCTAATTGTCTATAATATTTATATATATTATCTATATTTTTGCTTTTGATTTTATGCTTTAAATGCTCCTTCGAGTATATTTGACTTAAATAATTATTTATATTTATTTTGTGATTATTTCTTTTTGGTAACACAAAACTTAAAAATCAAAATTTTGTCAATAATTCCTAATATTTACTTTCTTCACTTTATCTTCATAATCTACTTAAATATCTTAATTGCCTATTTGATGCTTTTAATATATAATTAATTGATATCACCCTCTAAAAATTATATTGATTGTTAATCCATGTTTTAATATTCCTGATTCTCATTTATTGTACTATTCTCTACTTATAATTTAATCAATTCTTCTCTGAGTCCTAATTTAATTTTCTTTTTATTAAGATTCTTAATTTCTTGATATTATTGAATTTATTTATCTATCTCCCTCTATAATGAATTTGAACAGAATTTTGCCTTTAGTCTTTTTTATCTTTCTAAACTGAAGAACAGGAAATGTATAATTAGATAGCAGAGTATTTTTGTCCTTTCTTTATAATTTTTCTCATTAAATAAATGATAATTAAATTAATCTCATATTTTTTTTTCAAAAAAATAATTAACATGTTTAAGTTATAATTCTTTTTACTCTTAATATTCTTCTTTATATAGTTTTTCATACTCAAATTTCTACATTTAAACAAATTTTTCTATCTCATAGTTTGTAATTTTTTAATGCACGAAATAATTATATGCCTAACTTGATTCATAATTATTATTTAAAATTTTATTATCAATCTATCTATTTCTATTCCTTATTTCCAAAATAGTATTTCTATGTTTAATATTACGTAAAACCCTCTTATATTATAATCTAATAGTTTTTAGATTTTCAAAATATTTTGGATTTATATTTTTTACTTTTTCATTTATTTATTAGTTTGGTACAATTCTCAGTTATGAAAAAGGCAAAGAAATCTTCTAGGAGAATCGAAGAGCAGATGGCTAAGCAGAATAATAGGGTTCTTAAGCAAAAGCTTTATATGATCTTGGCTAAACATTTTGATCTATGAATAGAAATTTAGCCATGACTCTCATTTAACTTTCCATATCATCAGCTTTTTCATTTTCATCAAACAAACCATATCCAGTTGGTATTTCATTATATGATAATGAAATATTCTTTTTAACAGAGGATTATGAATCATTTTCAAATTTATATTTATCCTTTATTTCTTATATCAAATTTTTTAACTTCAAATCTAGAGAATAATTTAAATAATGTAATTCAAAAATCCATGTTGGACAAAATTATTTCAATTCTTCTAATTTTTTATCAGCTTCTTCTGTAAAACTTGAAAAATCTTCAGCTTATATTGTATCAAGTTCATTATGATTCATATCAATTAATAGTTTTTAAATCTTAAAATTATTTTAATGTCCAATCCAATTACTTGTATATTCATTTGAACATATATCTATAGCTCCTATTATATATTTATAAATTTCAAGTTCAATTCCTTTCTTATCTACATTCCTATAACTCTCTAATAATAATTTGCTAATATTATTAAATTTCTCATCAACTGTATTAGCAATTACTATTTAACACCAGAATCTCATAGCATATCCCAATAATGAAAATTTATATTTTTTTTAAAAAACAGGTAATGCATTATAAATCTATTCAGTTTCATAATTTATATTTAGTATCAACTTTTAAAATTGATAGTAGATTAGATTATAAATCTTGATATTATCACTATATTAATATTCCTTAAGATATTTTTACAAAATTCCCTAAAAAAAATCACAAACTAAATAAATAATATATATTCCTTTAAATAGTTTTTCCAATTTGTTATTTTCAAATTTAATATGAGAATATGATTTAAAAAAAGGAATCAATCCAGTTGTTATATTAGCTTAAATACATTCAGCAATAAGTAATTCTTTCTTATTTAAATTTCCTAAATATTTTTCACCAAGGGAATATCTTTACAGAGAAATTTAAATTTAAAACTAATGTGATGTAATTTATTAAATGTCATCTGAACTTAATCTCAAAAGAGGCTCATCAAATAACTTTTTTAATTTATTATTTTCTAAATATTTTGAGCCAACATTAAAAGATTAATTGCAAATTTAGGTTAGATCCTTAAAAATATAGATAAAATCAGTGCTTATTAATTGGAATTAGAAATGATCTTCTTTGAATAGTTAAAGAGGATAAATTTTCATATCACTCTTAATTAATTCCTATTACAACTTAAATTCTTGATTTTTATTATTTTAACCAAGGTCTTAAATTTAGAATTAATCAGAGATTTAAAAGTTACTTACTTGAGTTTTATCTTTTTATTCGTTATTTTCTTCTGCATAACATCTATTAAAAAAATTTCCCATTAAAATAAATTATATATATTTTATTCTTTTCACTAATAAAATATAGATATAAAAATTGAAAGCTAACTATTCAAAACAAAATAAAAATATCTTTAAATCTAATATATATTATGGTTAAAACTTAAATATTACATTAACGAAATTTTTTTAATTATAAATATCAATTATTAATCTTTTTTCTATTAAATTGATGATTGAATAAACTTGTATTTGGGTTATTTTTTAAGACTTCTAATAATAATTCACTTATTATTTTTTTTAGTTCTTTTTTTTAATCTTATGTAATCTTCCTGGATTCTTTAAGATCTTTTTCAGCTGAGCCATTGCTTAAGTAATTTTCGAATACATCTCTAAACTCTTAACAAAATTAGTTTTCATATAATAATTAATGTAAATCATATAAGCTGAACTTTTTAGAAAATTATTTTTTCTATTAGATATTTTCCATTTCTTATTTAATAGTAGTAAATTAATTTATATTGCAATATTTCTTGAAGCTACATAAAACCAATTATACTATTAAATTTAACTATTATTGGAAAACTTATTGTTTTTATTGTGATTTTGCTCCAACTCTTTCTTCTATTGAAAATCCAAACTAATCCTTTAAGATCTTAGAAACCTGTCCTATCAAATTATCTGGAACTTATAATATTCCTTCCGTATCATTAGATTCAATAAACTGTACCTTATTCTACATTATATTCAGTCTAAAAATAATAATAATAATGAGATTTAAAAAAATGCATAATATTTGAATGCTTTATAAAAAATTATATTATTTTTAATCCAAGAAATTTATAATTAATATATAACTAATTTAACATCAGATTTTCAGAATACTCTTTATTAGATCTACTTAATAAATGTATTTAAAAGAATAATGAATTTTTCTTACTAATTTTGATTTAATTATTTATTCTTTAAACTTCAATAGTTTATTGAAATAATTATGATAAACAAGTAGAAAGAAGAATAAATGATATAAATACCATACATTAATATTCTAATGAAGTATATCATACATAGAATTGTTTTTATTAAAATTATGCTATTTAGAATGATGAGGAAATATTTTATTGAATATTTAAAAACTATTTATCGTTATAAATTATTAGTAAATTATTTCATTTAATATTGTTTTATATAAAAGTACATAATTATTATATAATTTTCAAAACATCATATTTATTCAATGATTGCATAAAATTTAGGTATGCTCTTTAGTTAAGTTGAATTACTCTACTTTTAAAAAGTGGAAGCTCCAATGGATTTGGATTAAACCCTTGATTTAATGGAAGTAGGTAGGAAGAAAGATTTAAATTAATTATCAAAAATTTATTTATCATTTATGAAATCATATTTAGCAGTTAATGATAAGATGTTAATTGCTATAAATCATAAAGCAATTATCTAAAGTGAAATTTATATTCCAAAAATAATAGAAGATTTGAAATTAATAATGGAAATTATTCAAAATTATGAAGATAGATAAGATCAATACCCTTCATAATTAGCATTAGTATTGAACTGGATTTTAGCTACATTGACATTAATAATTATTTAATCAAAAAATAATTGTTACAAAAGTAATCATTATAATTATATTTAAGTTATTGAAAGTCTTTTACTAAAATTAATCAAGTTTTCACTTAAAATTATTTATATTCCTCTTAAAAAAGTAATGATAATCTTTTTGGTCTTATTATAAATTGAACTTAATGAAGAATTACCTTCAGATGGACAATATTGGTTAAAGATGTCAGAATATTAAAAAGCAATAAAATAACCATCTAAATTCTTTATGAAAAATGCATCAAATACTGAATAATTTTATGTAAAAATAATAAATATTTTAAGAGAAGATTAATTTTAAGTTAAGATGAAAATTAAATGGGATAGATAATTGTAGTTGGATTACTTAGAGGTTTAGTTAAAACAGCAGGGTCTGTATCAAACAATTAATAAGGAGTAGATATTCATAGAGAATGGGAAGAATATTGTAAGATTTTAATTTTAATTTAAGATTTGAATGATAGTAAATTAGCAAGTGCAGATTATGCAAAATATAAAGAATAATCAAATTAATAATAAGATTTAAGAACTTAAAAAAATGAAGTGATTGATGAATTTGATAGACATAGAATTGTTTTGAATTATGCAATAACTGAATTCTTATTATTGTTTTTAAAAAAATTGAGAAATAATTGTAAGGTTTAATGTTCATACTTAATTTAATTAATTACAGATGCAAATGGAGTATTAGTTTTCTTAAAGTTTTTTGAAAAGTTTAATCCTTAAACAATTTCATCTACTAAAATTGATTATGATCAATTAAATACATAATAAATATTAGAATAATGTGTTAGTAATTTGGTTAAATTAATTTATATTACATGTAATAACTTTTCAGATAAAATTAATAATTATCTAATCGATTATAAAGAATATGTAATTATATTTATAATAAGTTAGTTAGCTATAAAAAAATTTCCAGGAATGTTTCCAGAAAATAAGAAAATTAAAAAATATAGTCATTTACTATTAAAAATATAAATTCTAAATTTTAATAAGAAAAACTTAAAACTTGGAAACACAATGAAATTAATATCAGAAGTTTATTGTAAATACAAATAGAATACTAAGAATGAAAATAAAAATATATCAAAATAAGATTAGCTATTGGATTCTCTTTATAAATTTGAAAAATGCTAAGATAAAATATATAATTGTGATATTATTTAATCTTAAGAAGTATATATTGATATTTATATAAAATAGGAACTTAGAAAATTACATTTTGATTATAATAATTATCATTATAACAACACAATTGATTCAATTCCAGTTTATAATGATGCTGAACCTAATTATAAATAGAATGATTATCTTGAGAAATTATAAAATCAACCTATAGATCATGATTTTATTTCCAAATACGAAGAATGGTTGGAAGAAAATGTATGGGATTATTATGATTGAAGTTTTTGCTCAATTAAAATATAACTCTATTAAAAATATTCTATAATTTTCAATTATTTATTATATTTTCTAACTATTCTATCTTATTTATTTATTGAATTATTATTTTCACATAAATTCAATCCCTAAATTCAATAATTAATAATAATAATAATTTAATTTATTCTATAGGCTATTATATTATACTAAATAATTAATTAATTAATCAGTTTAATAGAATATATTATTTAATATCATCAAAAGATATCTTTTGTAAATTGAAAGTTTTTATTACTTAATCATAATTAATATACTTGATAAGAGATTACATCAATTATTTTATTCTAATTAATAAAAATAACAATTCAATCTTATTATTCTTATGATAAATTATATTTAATTACTTATTATTAAATCTTCCTTTTTTAAGAACATATAAGATGAATTTAATAATTCAAACATTTAAATAATAATAATCTATAATTTCTCTTTGTAAATGTACCTAGTGTATACTTCACTTAATAATTTCTAATAGTAGAAATTATTAAAATTTCTTGATCTAAACAATTTCTATACTTCATAATATTCTTTAATTTTATAGTTATAATTCATATGTGAATTATAAATTTTAAAATAAATAAATGACTGAGGCAAAGTCTAAAAGAGATTTAATATGGGAAGAAAAGAGAAGATAGAGAGAAGAACGATTACTAAGTATAATGTAAATATCAATGTAGGAATGGAAGGATAAATGTTAGAAAATAATGCAAATTAATTCTAACTCCCACCTCCAAGATTAGATGATTAAGTACCTATTTCGTTCCCTTCTCAACCTTAAGAATATGAACCCTACATCCCTCCAGAACCTTATGTACCAATCGAAAACTATAGAAATCCTGATCCACCCAGAATGTATTAAGGATCAATCCCTCAGCAATCTGATTTTAGGGAATAAAGAGATAAAAATAGTTAATTTTAATAATAACCTGCAATACAATAAAGTCCTTTAAAAAATCCTATTAAACAATAGTAGGATGAATATAGAGAATATTTGAAAAAACAGATGGAAGATAAAGAAGCAGAGAAAAAGAGAAGAAGAGATGGAACAAATAATAATTAATAATAAATTCAACAAACTTAATTTCAGTAATAATCTGCCAATCCTCCTCCTCTTCCAACTTAACCTATTAATAGATAAAAATAAGAATATGGTGAATTTTTAAGATAATAGATGATGGAAAAAGAAGAATAAAAGAAACGAAGAATATAATCAGGAAATAATTAAAATACCTAATAATAATACTAAGTCTAATAATACTAAGTCTAATAATAATCTTAATAATACTAGTAATAAATCTATTAGCCATAATAATTTGAAATTAATTAAGGTGGTTATTCTTAAGTCAATCAATAATCCATAATTCCTTATTAATAACAATAACCTTAATAAATTAATTAGAATAAATAATAAAAATAAGAATATGGAGATTATTTAAGAATGCAAATGTAATTAAAAGAACAAGAAAAAAATGACAGAAAGAAAAATCTTTAGTAAAGAATGGAAACTGGAGATGCATTTCCTTTTGGTAAAGGTGGAGGTGGTGCTCCAAATTAAAGAGGTGCCAATATTCAAGTAGCTCAAAATTATAATTAACAATAAATATATCAATAATAAATACCAAATTATTAATAATAACCTTAATATGTTTAGCAATAATAAAGTTTTTAATAACCAATTTAATAGGTTTAATATTAACAAAGTATTATGACTCCTTAGTAATATTAATATCAAGAATAAAATATACCATTCGATTAATAACCAATTTTAACAGAACCATAAGGAGATCCTTAATTGAAAGGAGGGAGAAATAGATTAATGATGGAAAATTAAAATATTGATGATATAAAGAAAAAAGAATTATAGAAAATAGAAATGCAAAGAGTTTTATAAGAATAGATAGAAGAAAAGAAGAGAAAAAAAGAATAAGAAAGATTGTAAAAAGAAATGGAAGATAGATAAGAGGAAGAGAGATTTCGAAGATAAAAGGAGTAGGAGGAAATGGAAAAGAAAAGAGAAGATGATTTGAAGAAACAATAATAAGGAAGTAATATTATTTAATTAAATAATAATTTTAGAGTTTGAATAGGATAATATTGATTTAAAAGAAAAAAGAAGGTTAGAACGTATTTAAGAGAGGAAAAATAGAAAAAATCAATAATAAGATGAGGATTAACCATAATAGAACTTTTAGGGATTTGAACAATAACAACAATAATTACCACCTCCCTCTCGTAATCTTCCTCCTTCTTAACCTAAATCAGAGAATTATTTAAAGGAATTCCTTATGAATGAAAAAATGAAAGAAGGAGTTAGTCCACATTAAAGTATTCTTGATTTTTATAGAAATGGTCCTTAACCTATGAATAAAGTTGAAATATAGTAAAATAGAGAAATTGATGATATTAAAAGATAAATGCTTTAATAATAAGAAAATTTACAATAATAAATATAATAAGTTATGAGTTAAGCTCAAATGGCAATAGAAGGTAGAAATAAAGCAGAATAAGAATTGATTGCTTTAAAAGAATAAGTTAAAAATAAGTATTTATAAGAAGAAAGACATCATGATGATTTAATGATTGCATTAGTAAAGAATGATCCAAAATGGGAGAAATAAGTTTTTCCACCTCATCTTTTGGCTCAAGCTGAGGTTGGTGCATACAAAGATTTATCAATGCCAGCATTAAATGAAAATTTCAATTTTCCTAATCTTAGTTAAAATAAAGCACCTCCATTTGCACCTGCTTATGAAAGCAAACGTAAATAATATATATATAATATAGCTCTTGTTTTGAAAGAAGAATCAAAAGAATAAAAACAAAATTTTAGAGAATAATTTGGACTTTAATCCTTAGTTTCAGATTCTAATATGGTACCTATTGATCATAATGCATCATTGGTTCCATAAATACAACCTATGAATAAAAAGGTTTCAGAAGTCTAATTAGATAAGATTGATGAATTAAATGCTCATTTTGAAGACAGTCTTAAATTAGGAATAGGTGAGACCTATTAATTAAGGCATGATAATTACTAAAAGAGACCTCCAAGTAATAATGGATAACATCCATCTTGGAATGTTCCTTCTATTGACTCAGAATTTGTTAAGGAAATTGATGATCTTTTAAAGTATAAACCAGCTTAATAGACTTTAAATCGTCCTCCTTCAGGATTTACAAGAAATGGGCTTGAATAGAAATAATTATAATAATCTATATCTAATAGACCTCCATCTTAAACTAATTAGAGACCACCTTCTACTTTTGGACGTGTTGCTTAAGGGATATTGGGATCTGCTGATTTAAATTATAAAGGTATTACTTTAGATTCTGAATTTCCTGATATGACAATGATCAAAAAAGGAACAAATACTGATACAATGGATATAGCAGGAATTCATAAAAAGATGGATTAAAAATTAATGCATTTAAATGAAATTGAAGAAGATGATGATTTAAAGAAATTAGATAAATTACTTTATTAATATAACTAATGATCATATAAATTTACATAGTAAAATTGATATACTTGTTTTCATCATTAATAAATTATTCTTAAAATGATAAAAATAATTTATTTAAATTTATGAAATCAAAAAGATCAACTTCTGCCCACATTACATTGAATCCTTAACTCATAAAACAAACATAACCTTCTTCTCCAGTAAAAAATAAATTATAGGAAATAAATGATAAAATTAACTAAATGTTTATTAAAGCTAAAAATCCTCATGATTAATTAAAAAATATTGATAGTCATTTATAATAGCAATTTCATAGTTCAAAAATATAATCAACAATATCGAAAGAGAAAACTAAACTATTATAATAAATAAGTTCAAAGGATATCTAAATAAAAGAATTAGAATAAAAGATTGATGAATAAAATAAAGAAAATTAATATTTGAAATAATAGTTAGAATAATTTTAAAAAATCACAATTGAAATGGAATAATTAGAATAATATTGTTCAAATATAATTTAAGAAAATCAATAATAAAAACAGTAAATTTATTAATTACAGACTTCATTTAGTTTTTTATAGTCTAGTAACCTTATTGCATTAGGTTAAGAAATAAATCAATAGATTTAATGTTTAAATAAATCACTTACTAAGTGTTTTAAATTGTTTGAATATTCTAGTAAATAAGAATTCGATGATTTATAAGCCTTAATTAAAATTAATTCAAGTCCAAATTAATATCATAAATAAGAAGGGAATCTATATATAATACTAAAGGAATCTTTAGAATATTTAAAAAGATTAATATATGAAACTGATAAATAATTTGATATAAATTATAAATAGGTGAGTAGTAATGTGTTTTATTCTTATAATTATTGAATAAAATAAGGTAAAGTATTAATCAAATATCAAATTAATTAAAAGTAATCTTAGGTATTAGATTATTTAATTATCCTTTTCATTTTATGTCTTTTATCAAAATCAATTTTAATTGTTAAGAAGGATTATTTTTAATTCTCAAATAATGTCAAAGTAATTAATTAAAGAATCTTTTGAATTTCATTTTTCTTGGTAATTAAGTTCTTTAGGTTGTTTCAAATTAATGAATTATATCTTACTCGAAATAAATAAAATTTATCTTTTTTATTATTAAGAATTATTTAATTATTTTGAATGAATTATATTGTTTATCCAAAGTTTCTGTTAAAAAATATGATCCTTTAAATACTTTTCCTAAAATGTATTTATTATTTAAAAAAATGTATTAATCTATTTTAAGGGAGAATCTAATATTTAAAAGGCTGTAAAATCTTATAATATAAATTATCATTCAGTTTCATGAATAATAAAAAATAATAATTGACAAGATTTATTTACACAACTTAAAATATTTCCTAATTTCAAGGCTTCTAAATTTAATAGTCTCATTTAAAGGAAAGCCTTAAGCCTTAATTTAAAGTTGAATAAATATATATATATATTTAGATATTTAAGTTTAAAATCAAATAGAATAACATTATTATATTATGTAATAAAAAAAGTTGAATAAATAGATTCAATTAAATAATTTTTGATAATATTTCTAATATAAGGATTTTTTCAATATATATTTATAGAACCATACTTTTTTTAATACTTTAATTAAGAAATAGATTAATTGAAATGTATATTGCTATCACAAATAATAGAAATTACAAATGAATAGTTTTAATTTATTGTTAAAATAATAAATTAGTTAATTTTTATGATATTAATTAGATAGAATAAATTGATATTTTTATTAAAGTATTATTAAATTAAGAATATCTTAAAATAGATGCATGATATAAAATAATGTTTTTAGCTTTAATTTTAGGGATATTTAATTTAAGTTTTAATCGTAATGAACAATGAATTTGTTAAGATGTGTTCAATAACACAAAATAAGGAAGAATATATTTGTATGAATGAATAATGTTGTACATCTAATAGGAAATAGGTCTAATGTTATGAATGTATAACTAAAATACATCGTTAGAACAACAATAATTTCGTAAATCACATTGACGATTTTAAGAAGATTAGTTTGATTATGGAGGAAGTTGAAAAGAGAAAAAAAGATAGAATTAATTTCATAAATCAAACAATAACTTCAATGAATGATTTTAAGAAAGAGAAGTTTTAAATAATTGAAAGTTATCAAAATAATCCTAAAGAATTTTTAGATTAAGTAAAATCATATGTAGAAAATGAGATTGCTTAATTCATTTAAAAATTGTTTGAATAAATAATGGAAATGAATAAACTTACAGAATATTAGTAGTAATATCATTCATCAATACTTAAATTATATTAATAAACTATAAATTTTTATATTGAGGATATAACCTAAAAAAAATAGTAGCTTTAGATTAAAATAAACAATTACATATAAAAGATGGATTTAGATTTACATCAATAAATATCAAAGTATAAATATATTTATGTTTTTAGATATTTATAAAAGCAATAGGTTTTGGAGTAGTAATCAAAGTAATTGATACAAAGACCAAGTATAACAAATTAATTGTCATTTAAATCTATAATTGTTTTGATTTTAATAATAGCATTGAATCAAATAATTATATTTTAATATTTTAATGGTAAAAGTGAATTATAATAATATATGGATAATTTTTAATTTATAGTTAATGAATTATAAAGTGAAATGGAGTAAAAAAGAGATTCATTGTTTTATGAATTTAAAATAGAATTGCAGTAATAAATGAATAAAATGAAGGATCAAATAGATATATTAAATTAAAAAGTAAACTAAACTGAAACACCATTCAATTAATTTAAGAATCATTTTAATAGTAAATTAAAGTAATATAATGAAACAATTTATAATATAATTTTTGAAACTGTTAATTTGTAAACAAAGAGTATTAAATAAATATAAGAATAATTAATAATTTAAAATTAATTGAATGAAAAGATATTTGCAGATAATAATCGAACATCATCTATTTTATATTTGTAATAATTAAGAGTCATAAAGAATGAGGAAGACTTTAAAATATTTAATAAAAATAGTAATTTAAATTTTGAGAGTGTATAAAGATAGAAGACACAACTTATGAATAATATTATGAAAATTCATAAAAGAATATAAATTTAAAATAAAGAAAAAATTAATGAAAAATTAATAGGAAAAATTCATGTTAATTTAAATGTTAAAGATTTAGAAAATTTCATAATTATTTATGATGAATTATTTACAAAAGTATTAAACAGATAAGTAG
The DNA here is from genome assembly GCA_905183005.1 of Paramecium pentaurelia. NCBI lineage: Eukaryota > Ciliophora > Oligohymenophorea > Peniculida > Parameciidae > Paramecium > Paramecium pentaurelia. The sequence continues at coordinate 390,346 of CAJJDO010000017.1, read as the reverse complement.
TCTAATACATTTAGAAAATTACTAATAATGATACAATTATATGTGTTGGAGGAATGAAAGTAGAAAATCCAGAAGTATTATTAGTAGCTGGTTGTGATTATTAATAGGAAATATTTTAATTTACATATCATTGGTAACATGCAAGAAAAAGTTAATAAGGAGATATCCATTGGTATATGGTTTATTAAGTAGCTTTTGGATTTTCTCCAACAGAAGAAATTTCTTTAACATTATGTGATGATTTGGATTCTAGTGATCTAAAGAGGTTTAGTTACTGGTTTGAGAATGGAGAAGATGGAGGGAGAAGGATTGGAAACTAAATTGACCTTAAAAACTCTATAGAATATAAAATGGTTATGTATGCTTTATGATAATTTAATCTATTTTGTTAATAATATTAAAATCAAATAACTTTAAAAACATAAGATTTCCATATACAATATGTAATATTTTTAATAACCTCAGAAAGAATATCTAATAAAAATAGTCATGATTCTATCGTTGGAGTAGTATAAAAAAAGTTATATTTAAAATAGAATTATTTTTATTGGACTGTCTGGATACTCAATTTTTTATGAGAAATCATCAATTTTGCTTATTGCTGACTCTATATTATTACTATTTTGGATTTTAGATTTGTAAACTAACTTAATTTTTAAAAAAAAATCATGAACATGAACTTCAACTAATCCTATGCCAATATGGTATTTTTTATTTTTTAGTAAAATGCTTGTAATATTCTTTAACATCTCTACAATAATAAAGTCGAATAGCAAAACCTAGTAAAATAAGAAGAAGGGGTGGAATAAGAAGTAAAATAAGAGGAAGGGGTGTAATTATCAGGATAAATGGAAGATGAAAGTTTGAATTAATTAAAATAGGAGAAAAAATATCAGATTGCTAACGAGAATCAGAATGATTATAACAAAATTCATATATTTCCTGGCTAAAGTAAGAATTATTACAAAAACATGGGTTAAAAGATAGTTAGATTTATTTTTGAACACTTTTAAGATGATCAAAATGTGATGGGTGACACTTACATTAAACAATTTATCAAAATAACAAGTCAAGGTTTTAATAGGAATGCTATTTTAAAACTTAAAAAATCTAGAATAGCTCGTAAAATACTTAAATTGTTCTTTGCTAATTATAAATGGGTAAAGCCCTTTATATCATAGCATAAAGCAGAACTTGATTTATATTTTAGATATAACACACAAGTCTATAGTTCTAAGAAAAAATAATTGTAATCACAGAAACTAAAAAATGACTAACTCAAACAAAAAGAATGATTAAAATTTGAAGTTGAAATTGCTATATATAATAATGAAATATTTAAAAATTCAATTCGTATCAATCTGTGCTACTTTTACCTCAACTAGAAAATTTAAGTTAATATATAAATAATATCAATTAATTATATATATATACATATAATTATTTATAACAATAAAAAGTTTTACTTCTAATGAATTAAGGAAATAATGCTGATGATAAATATATTGATTATTTTGTTTATTAGAATGTTCTTAAAAATACAATTATAAATATATTTTATAAAATCAATATTAATTTCCCTTTGAATTTAAACAAAAATCTGATTCTGAAGACTATTTCTACACTCCAAAAATAAGAGATTAAAAAGATGATAAAGTACTTTCTTAATTATACAAGACAGTTAGACATATTATACTCAATAATAATTTTTATTTATTTTATAAAATAGTAAATAATTCCATATTATCTTAAAATAAAATTACATTTTCTTTAATATTCTTCTTTTATCTTAGTAAATAAAATTTTTGTTAAATAATTATTATAGATATATTACTTATAATATTATAATTAATCATTAATTTTGATTGATTTTTGAATAAAATGATGAAATTAATCAAGTCTTTTCTTTATTCTAAAATTAAGAAAGATTAAAAGAGAATATAAATAGCTATTTTAAGAATAAATTAGCTTTGGTTGATATGTATCAATAAATATGTGATTTGAATTTATTATATATTTTATGAAAAGATAAATATTAAATGAACAATTAAAAATGAAAAAGAATAAGAGTTGCCAAATTTCTCGATCCTTTTAGAATGAATTTTCACTTGAAAGAAAATAAAGTATATCTTAAAAAAAAGGGAATAATGATACATCAGGCTCTATGCAAATTTTCGAAATGTGGTCTAAGAAAATGAAAAAGCAATGCGATAATTATTTATAATCACTTAAACATAAATAAGAACAAGAGATGTATTATTATATTTAATTATTTCAACAGAAATAAATCAAATCATGTTCCACCAATTATGTTGAAGAACATAGATATGATGAAACGTAGCGATAAAACCACTCTTCCAAGATCAAGAATTACGTCTTTCAATTAATAAGATTTAAATTAAAGATCCATTAAGTAAATCATCCAATAGGATTAAGAATATATTGGAACTTCAATATATAGTATTAGTGGCAGATCAAATGTCTAACCTTTTTTTTATCAAAGACATAAATTATCTCCTATTCGAGATATTAAAAATTGCATTGATTAATGTAATACTCTACTCCAAGATGTTTAAAGTATTAGTAAGTAAATGATATAAATTAAAATAGGGAGTTTTATTAACCTAAACCAGATAGGTTTAAATTGTATGTCTAAAAAAGACAAAAAGAGAAACTCAAGGAAATGTTTTTATTAAGAAGATTATAGTGATTTTATTCCTTTTTATTTATTTGTTTAATTCATTATATTAATTAATGTAATAATCATACACTTTAGATAACATGATGCCTAAACAATATTTTGATTATTGCATCAAAAAGTACAATGAAAATGATTATAAAGAAAAAGAAATCATTGTTGAAATCAGTGAACAAGCAATGAAAGAAATTTAAATTTTAAAGTGGTTCCATTAATTTCATAGTAAATAACCATGAGATTATATTTTTTACCTTAAATTTACAATTAAAATTATCACAATCAATTAATATCATAACTTAAATCCAAAATGTACAGCTACAACTCCATCCATATAATTTTTAAATCCTGCATATCTAAAACCAGTTTCTTCTATTATTTTTAATAATTCTTATTGACTATGAAATTTCTCAATACTCTCTACTAAATATTAATAGGAATGTCTATCATTAGCTACTAATTATCCCATTGTAGGTATAAAATTGAATTAATAAAATTAATTGAAAAAAGATAAAATAGGATTCTGAACTTTACTAAATTCTAAACATTAGAATTTTCCTCCTTATTTCAACACTCTATGAGCTTCTCCTATTGCTTTAGGAATTCTTGGTACATTTCTTATTCCAAAAGCTATAGTATAAGCATCAAAAGTATTTGCTTCAAATGGCAATTCTTCTGCATTTGCACATACAAATTCAATTTCTAATTGTATTATAATATAATATTACAATTTTAATAACCTAATTCATTTGCTCTTTTTTATCCTACATCCAACATAGATTAATTTATATCTAAAACTGTTATTTTTAGATTTTCATTAAACATATTATTTCCTTTATGTTTCTCAAGTATACGAAATGCTATATCACCAGTACCACCTGCAACATCTAATACTCTAATAGATGAATCTCCATTTTTTAATGATCCCAATTCTTCAACAAAAGAATTCTTCCAACATCTGTGTAATCCAACACTCATAAAATCATTCATTAAATCATAACTATTTTTTTAATAAATAAGTACTTATTTGCAACATTATGAAACACTTAATTTACATGTTCTTATTTTTCTTCAAGTTTAACTTTCTTAAAACCAAAATTAGCTTCTTGACAAAATGTAAATACTCTCAATTTAAATAGTTATTTTATCATAAATAAAATATTATATACAAAACACACAGAATTGTACATCTAATTTTATTAATTTAACTTATTTTTTAAAGATAATATAATAATATTATTCTTTAATACAAAAGTATATCATGTATTAAAATAAACTTAATTTGCTTTTCAAATCAATAGACAAATTATATTTATTAAAAAATCTTATAAGATAATGATAAAAATACAAAAATACATCAGAATTAATATCAAAATACTATTCAATCTATTAATTTCTTCTCTTCTTTGGATTTATATGCAGCTTCTAATTATTCAAAAATATCATCATAATTTTCTTCTTAAATAGGTTATTGTATTGGTTAATATTAAACTTCATCATTAAAACGTACAGTAAGTTCCTTTTTAACTGATTTGACTTAAGATTATTAATTTTATTTCTTCAAAGATAATTTTAGAGGTTTCTTTTATGAAGTTGTAGAAATGACTTATTATTATTATTATTATTATTATTATTATTATTATTATTATTATTATTATTCTTGTTATAAATCTGGCTAACTCTAATTTTGATCAATATAGTTTAAATTTTGTTAAGGCTATTCTTCCTACATTGCTGAATTATTAATTATTGTTTCATTAATGGTTTAATTTATTGAAAGATCATCTATAGGTTGCTCTCCTAATGGATTTAGAACAAAATGCCAAGGAATAAGACCTTTGTGAGCTTTTCTAAGGAATTATAAATGAGTCTTAAAAATAAATGAAAATATTACTTAAACACTATTATTCCCTCCAAATTTTTATAATCTATTTGTAAAATAATCAAAATCATATTTAGGCATGACTTAATAGTGCCATTCTTCTATTACATGCATATATTTGTTTAATTCATCAAGTTCATCATTGCCAAAACGATAATTTTTACATAAATTATATAAATATAGAACTCCTTTTTAAGGATCTGTAATTTATTCAGGTTTCAATCTAAACTATTATATTTTCTTTTTTTTCTTTTAATTCTATAGATTCTAAGCATCTTCTGCTTCATCTTTTTTATCTTCTTCTTCTTCTTCATTTCTTGGTGATCTGTTTTCAATAATTTCTTATTCATTTTCTTCTTAATTATATCTCATATTATTATTATTAATTCATCAGAATTTATACTACAATTTATAGGATATATAAAAATAGTTATCAAAGATTAAGATTTGTAGATTGATATATATTTATAATTATAGATTGATAAGATAAATAATGAATAAAAGTAATAATAAAATACTTTTTTATGGAAATAGATATATATATCTTACTCATTTGTAATCTTATAGAATTTATAAATATTATGATCTAAAGTTTTTAAAACAGTTATTCCAAGTTAATGACCTCGTGGTATTTACAATAGTTTATGAGTATATTTTTCATGAAACAATTATTTTAATTGGATCAATGCATAATTAAATTTTCTGATATTATTAATTTTTCAACTAAGTCTTATACTTCATAAATATTTCAAATCTATTAATTTATGTATAAATTATATATAGTGGAAATGAAATAACTAACTAATTTATTATAAATTATACTTTATACTTTTATAATCTATACAAAAAATATATAAAACATATTTCTTTGTATATTTTCTATAATAATCATTAAAGATCATTATTTAATATGAAATTGATTAAGCAATTATAATTAAAAATGAATCAGTTCTTTTGTAGATTCCTAAAAATATTTTAATTGAGTTATAAACAATTTTAATAGCATTTTAAATTAATAATATTCATTTATTCATTACAATAGAATATTCCATTGATCCGAAAATGGCTCCATCAGAATTTTTTGAATTTTTATATGGGTTCCATAATCTAGAGCCTTTCATCTTATTTTTGTCATATTTTTTAATAACTTACAATAGATTATCATTTTGCATATATCCCTAATAATTATAGTAATGATCAACTGAAAAATTAGTTTATTAAGGATGTGATTGTATATATTCTAATTAATTAAATTCTTTCTAATCTAATTCACTAGGCTATCCTTCCAATTCATCTTTTGTTAAATGTTTTGAAGATTACCTTACATTTGATTATTATTTTCGAAGGGATGGAGTTTTATTAAATGATTGTTTAGATTATTATTTATTAAGATCCTTTTTCATTATATTATGTACTACTCTTTTTTTAATTAAATTTTATAATCCTGAGATAGAGATTCTAGGAGGTCTTTGAGGTGCTTCAACCAATTAATCAGAGCCTTATTTATCAAAATTAAAAAAGTCTTTGCTTTGTTATTTAAAATCTATCATTAATTTACTACTTATTCCTTATGTGTTTTATTGAATTTGACCACTATAGATTTTAGGATTAAGTTATTGATTAGTATCTTCAATTTCATGAAAATTAGTCATTGATTAAGTTGAAGTAAATTCTTAAACAGATTCTACTACTTTACTATTCATAGCTAACGAATTAATTTTATCTCCAGCTCTTTTATATTTTTATCTTTTCATTTCTTACTTAATATTTTTATCTGGCTACATTACTACTCTAAATCGATCTGGTCTATATGAGATTAAAGGGCATTCAATATTAGTATGATTATACAAATTACAAATATTGCATTTCTTTAAAATGACTTAATAATTATTCAAGTATATAATATTATCCTTAATATTATGAAATCTTTAAAAATCTTTATTACTTACACTATTAAATAATTTAATTAATGAATTTCTATGAATTCTATATAAAATTGAATGACCATAACTGATTGCTTATGTTTTAGCTGGAAATCCTGTGAAAAATTAATGTTCTCCAAATGTCTCTCCTACTTTAATTGTTTATAAGACTTTATTACTTCTCTCTTCACATAAAAGTACTTGTCCTTCTTGTAAATAATATCTATAAATGTTTTGATATAAATATTTACAAATATTAATCTTCTAAATCACCATTATTGTATATAACTTCATCTGGTATATATTTTACTTATTCTATTTTTTATGATAATTATTTTAATATAGTTTATGAAAAGTTATGATTAAGAACAGATATATTCTCCATAATATTCATCTATATACCCATAGTTAATTCTTATCTTAATTTAGCAGGTAGATGACTTATGATTTCCTTTACTTCACCATAATTTTCATTAAATTCTGTTTATATATAATGTTTTACATAATTTCTTACTCTATTTTAAATTGTCTAATTTAATTAACCTTTCTTCATATAATTATTTATCTATATTAAACATCTTCTATTGATAAATATTGTTCTTACTTATATCTTTATTGAATGTCATAATTGTTCTTTAGAATCATTCCAATGCTGTTCATTGAATATGCAAACATTCCACTACTCAATAACATCATACAATTTATTAAGAACATTTCATATTGATTAGCAGCTGTTATATCTCCATATCCTACTGTTACCATTGTCATTATTGCCCAATAGATCGAATAATTATATTATACCCATATAGATGCATCATCAATAGAGTACTTCAATAACCATGATTCACCTGTAATTACAGTCAATTATCCAACATAATGAAGTATACAAGCCATCACATGAGCAAATGATAGGATAGTTATTATCAATGTAAATATATCTAATGCATAATTAAAACTTCCTTTTAAAAACATTGTCTCATTGCAATTAGAATAATTTTTTAACATCTTCTTAAATGAAACTAATATTATTAATCCACATGCAACACTATTAGATATATTATTGATATTTAAGTATTATATTACCCAACAACTTATATCTACGATATCTTCAAATAAATGATAAGTAAAATAATTAGCAAGGATCTTTTTCTAATTAGTTATTGTTTCACCTTATATATTTATTGGTCTATTGGTTTAGATGAAGATTTCTATGAATATTTAAAACATTATTCCTAATTAGAACCACATAAATATATAATTATCTGGTCTGAAAGATACTATCAATGGAGATACCCAAAGACATAATATCTTGATTAATAAGGACAAAAGATCTAAAATCAAAGTCACTTTACTGCCAGGTATAAGAAATATTTATTTATCTTACTATTATGAATTAACTATTTATAATCAAATTAAAATACATTCCACTCTTTTTGAACTATTTTATTCATATTTAAAATGATTTTGAATTACATCTTTGTATTCTTTACTCATTACATAAGAACGCAAAAATAAATTACGCTTAAATTGTTTAACTAACCTCTCTTTTGCTAAAGTCTTAAAAACTTAGTTATCAACTAATTTCTAACTTACTTCCTATTTGTTTTTTCTGGTTAACTTATTTTAAATATCAATATCTTACCATTCTACGTGTCCATCTATTATTTTTTGCTGATTAAAATTAAGGATTTGGAGTCTATGCTACTTCTATATAATCATTTGATATTTGAAACAGTGAACTTTTGAATAAGTCATGGGATGACTGTTTTTGAACATTATTGAGTCTATTGTCATCCAACTTTACTTTTGGGCCACAAAAGTTTTAATCAGTCTAATCAAGACTAAATTACTAAGACAATGAATTCATTGATACAAATAAAGATAATAAAAATAATTTTCACTAATTTACTAATTTAGAGAATGACATTATTTAATTTAAATCATCCTATTTTTATTCAGATAAGTATTTCAATTAAAGATTGAATTATGTTAATAAAATCAATTTTATCAACATTTATATTATGATGATCAAAATTGAATTTACTTAAAATTTTAAAGAAATTTCAATATATTATCAATCTTAAAAATAGATGAAGAAATTTTAATGAAATAATTGTTTATGTTTGAATATAATTCTAATTATATAATCAATCATAATTATAATTTATATCAAATTTAATTAACATTTTTGTTTATTTATTTGCCTTAATTAAGTATCTTAAGAGTCAAAACTTTTACATTATTAGAGAAAGTATATTTTCCAAGTTTTTCATTCTATTTCCAAAATCTTCTTTATTTTTTCTTCTGTACTTTTTGAACTTCTTTAATTTATGATTCAATAGTATATTAAGGCATATAACTTCGAAAAGTATTACATACCTTATCCAAATTAAAAGAGGGTTTAAATTATTTTTATAATAATAATTACACTTCCTCAATCATACAATAATTTTTTATTGCAATTTATTCTTCATTTTATATAAGCATTCTCCTTTAAGATGTTTTCTATTCAACTTATCCTAATTTCTATTTTGAAAAAGATGACACTAATTTTATTTAAAATAATATTACTTTTTTATAATTTTAATGGACCATAATGTTAAGTAGCTCTTTTTTGATTTTATCTAGGTGGAGTATTTTCAAAATGTCCATCATCTTCAGATTATAATAATTAAGATGAACTTCTTTATTGTTCTGAAAAAAATGATTTTTAATTTCCAAACTTTCCTTCTTAATCAGAATCTGTATCTTCACAAAATTGATTATCTTATTGATATAATTTAAGTTATTATGAAATTGGTTAATGTTAACCTAATGCATGATGTTTTCTCTTTGTTCTGATTACTTATCTTCTAAGATTTAGAATTTGATTAAAATTTTCTTTTTTTAAAATAGCTTCTAAATCAGGTTTATATTAAATTAAAGGACAATCAATTTCTTAATGTATATACCTATTACAAAAGTTGCATTTATGATCAAAAAGAACATAATTAGTTGAAAATATCAACTTCTCTTTGATATGATGGAATATTTCAAAATCTTTTTAATTTTAACGAATAATATCAAGGAATTTCTTTCTACTGATTTTATATAGTTCACTTGGACTTTAACAAATAGCTGTTTCTTTTGGAGAGAACCCAGTAAAAAAAGAATAATATCCTAAATATTATGAATTTTTGACAGATCTAAGATTTTATTCAGTTTGACATTCCATTAATATAACATCTCCGGTTGATAAGAAATATCTTAAATGAAATTAAAATTATACAAATTATCTTCATGTTAATCACCTTATTTATAAATGAAATCTCCAGGAATGAATTATATTAACTCTAAGTTTTTTGCAACCTATTATTATGTATATTTAGAGAAATGATTTATTATAAGTTTCATTTTTTTAATTACTCTAGATTATATATCTGAATTTAAATCTTGTTATAAATTCTTAGGTAATTGATTAATAATATTTGCTATTTCATCTTAATTCTCTTTCTTTTCTTAAGCTTATTAAAATCTTAAATAATTTCTTATTCTTCCTTAAGTAGATTCATCAACCTAATTCTTACTCATATATTAAATCATTTAAATTAAGTTCTTTCTAATTATACTTGTATTTATACTTATAAGTTTATTTAGTATCATAAACATTTTTAAGGATTATTCCAATCGAACTCATTGTATAAGCAAAAGCATAACTAGAAAAAAACATTATAAAAGAAGACACAATCATTTCAATTTAATTCTTTGCTGAAAAATCTCCATAACCTACAGTTGTCATTGTCATAGTTGCCCAATAAAATGCTGAATTATATCTATTCCATATTGTTTCTTCATTCAATTAATTTTCAAGAATCCAAGAATTTTACAAATAATAAGTATTCTCACCTACATAATGCCATACACAAGCAATAATATGTGCAAAATAATATATTTGAATTATCAACTAAACTAAATCTAAAACAAAATTTTATCCTCCTTTTGAATATATATATTAATAATAATATTCTTGTAAATATCTAAGTATTTTTTAGTATATCAATATTATTTATAGAACTATTATTATTTCAAAACAAAAAGTAAATAATATTTAATATTTGATATCACCCCAAATAATTAATCTTAAAAAGTCAGATAAAGCATTTGATTTTAAATATTATTTAATTATTTTCTTCCTATTTGTTATTAGAATTGCAGATACAAATATTCCCCTATTAAATTGTGCCAAAAAATCAAAAATTAATTATATCAATATAATTTATTGTAAGACTGATATTGTTTAGTTCTAATAATTATTAAAGGCTCCCAAAAATGGAGTCAACCAAAGCATCATTAGATTACATATAAATCCAAATATATCCCATAACATTATAGAATTTGTAGAAGGTAAGAATATAGGAATAACTGATTTATTTTCATAATCTTCATTATTAATATTTAAATACCTTTTTTCCTATGTTATGAAATAAATTATTTTTCAAGTAGCTTATCCTAAATTTTTTATTTCTGAGTATTTCTAAGAATGTATGAGTTAGTAAATAAGTTATTAATGAATCGATGAACATGTAACTATAATTTGAAGCTTTACAAAAAATGAGATTATTTTTATGTTTAAATTGTTCTTAGTGCTCTATTTGTTAAAAATTATGCATGTTTCTTAAATTCAGTCTTTAATTATATTATTTCATTACTTTACTCTCAAATCTTGACATATTCATATCTATGCTCTTGTTCTCTATCATATCTCTTTGGCTTTCTAATTGATAATCATCCTCTAGCATTAAGTTACAAGGTGATTCCTATTTAGATGATAATTATTGAGTCAGTGCAGATGGTCCCATTCTCTAAGAAACTAAAATCTCTTCCATTACTAATTATATAAAATATAATGTTGATTTAATAGTTAACCTTTTAATAATACAATACTTAATTCAAAATATATTTCAAATCCATTAAATTTATTACACCAAGATAAACAATGTCAGTTAAAAAATATTCAGTAATATTTTTGAATGAATTCCTTTTAAAAATCATATAATTAATGATTTAAAGTTATACTAACACTTTAATTAATGTTTTAACTTAATTTAAAGGACTTTGCCTATATTAATTCAACTGTTATACAAAAAAATCAACAAAAATAATAATTATCATAATTATTCAACTATTATTATATAAGTATTAAAATTGATAAATTCAAATTAGCCAATTTAAAGAATTTTAGATAATTATTTTATTAATCTTTCATGATGATAAAAAAAATAATATTAGATGCTTTCTAATTATTTTTTAATTCAAATTTGATAGTATCATAATTTATATTATCATTTTGTAGAATTCATAGCTTTTAATGAACTTATAAATAGTTTGTTAATATTTAAATTCTTAATCAAAATTTTAATTTGTTATATAGATAATATTATTATTTTATAGTTTTCATGATGGTCTTTATAATAATTACAGTATAATAATATTATTACTATTAGATGTTTTTTTAGTGTTTATAAAAATAAAATTTTAATTAAATTTATAAATAAAACTAGTTATTTTTAGGATGTCCTGAAGCTTTAATATGATTTATTATAAGATTATGAAAAAAAGAAACCTATTGAATAATTTATTATAAATAATTTTTTTGTAAGAAAAATAATCATTAGACTAAAAATGGAACAAGTTTTTAATTCGAAAGTTCTAGATTTTAATGACATTAAAAAATGAAACCAGCATTCATTATTAGTTCAATTAAATAAATAATTAATGGCTAAACAATAAGGAGCTGGATCATTATGGAATCCAAATAGTTGGCATTGGGAAGAGAAAAATTACACACCAATTTCTAAGCAATTGATTGAATCTAAGATCAAATCATGTAAAGTTGAATCTGGAGATATAACTTTATTCAATTAAGAAGTGAAGTCAATTACTGGAGATGTAAGATTGTTAAACTATTTAAAGGCTTAAATTAATATTAGAAAAGGCAAACAAGTTTTAATATATGATTTTGATATAGAAGTTGAATGGCATGGTATTTAATATAAATGAAAAATTAGGTGTTAATAAAGATCATGAAGCAGAAGGGACATATAAAATTAAAGACTTGAATTCTTTAGATAATGATTTTGAATTAATTCATATTAGCTGCAATACTAAAACAGCAATTTCTGATAAGTGCAAAGATTTAATTAAAAAAGACATGTTTAAAAAATTAAAAGAAGCTTTTACAACATTAATGCAAGAAATTGGTTAATACGAATCTGATCCAGAAAAATTGTAAATTTGAATTTCTTATTTTTTAGAAAAAAAGACTAGGAGGCAAGAAGAATAGCTGAAGAATAAGTAAGACTTGCAAAAGAATAAAATGGAGAATTAAAGGAAAAGATCTTTTATGAATAAAAGCTCAAAGAATAATAAATGAAATAAGAGTTCTCATAATTTGCATAAAAATGAAATTATAAATATTTAGTGTTAAATTAATTAATATATATATAGTGTCTCTTTTCATTTAAATCAGATTATTAAAATTTCCCTTCAAACCTATTTTTTAAAATCAGATCTAATAATTTTTAGATAACTATTCTGATTGGAATGATACAATCTCTTTTAACCATTAGGCATTTATTTAAACCAATCTTCCATATTCTAATATCTTTATCAATATTATTATCTCAAAACCATTCTACAATCAAACAGCATTCCTTAAATTTATTTTAGTTATTAATTTATATCATTATCTTAATATTTGTTTTTTGTTATAATGAAATAGTGTTTTTCAAATTTGAACATTTTTATCATTATTTAATCATTCTTCATAATAATTATATTTCCTCAGAATAAATTTTATTTATCTTTCTACTCTAACTCTTATTATAATTGACAGATCTCTATTACTTACTCAATTAAATCACATTAGCTTAATCCATAATACTATTAAAAAATGAATATTTTATAATCCTTAATATTTTCTATATTTTTTATTTTATTTATTTTATTATTTTTTTTAATATCTCTCTTATAGATGTTTTAATCTATCATTTGAAAGTAGTTCTTTTGAATACTACGACATTAGGATTATGTTAATAATATCTTTAATAGATATATTATGACTATTATGACTATTTTGACTTGATTATATTTCTAGATCAATATTATAATAAATCTATATTTAGTATAGTTTCTATCAAATCTAATTTCGAAACAATAGAATTTTAGTCTAAATTTAGGAATTCCACATATTAAATTTATATCGAGATGAGTTAATAAATTATTTATTTTCTTTTTGAATTCTCTTTCTAATCTTATTTAATGTAATATCATAATATTAATTTACTATTATTTAACTAATGCAAAAAAGTGATCAAAGTAAAAATTCTGGTTGTTTATGTTTTGGTAAGAAATAAAAAGGAGAATTCCCAAAAACTTTCAAGAAATCAGCTAAAATCCTTAAAAAATATAAAGATAATAGTTTAGATGTATTAGATTAATATTTTGTTAGATTTCAGATGATGCCATTTTAGAAGTGATGATTAGACTCTATATATCAGAGAACAAAAGCAAAGCTATTGAAATGCTTTAAAGATGTCGTATTAATCCAAATTTTGAAGCTAACCTTATAAGAAATGATTTGGAATATTTTATCCCTCAACTAATTAATTTTTTAGTATTTCATCAACAACTATCAGATGAAAGACTGATATAATTCATAACTAAAGCATCATAAATAGACTTTTTTTTTGCTCATCTTGTCTACTTCTAATTAAAGAGTTTATCATAAATTGTTGCTCATAATAATAGAGTAGAACTTAAAATAGTTTAAAAGTTTGTGTAAGAATTCGAAGAAAAAATGACATCAAATTATTAAGGCAATTTATTAATAGCAACTTAAATATTAAAGATTCATCTTGATGATTCTTTAAAAAGTTCAACTTTAGGAAAATCAATAACATCACTATCAAACAAAAAAATTAAATAGGAAGTGTATCAAGGGTCTATCCGTATTAAATCACTTAAATAAAATGAAGTAATATAACTTTATGGAACAAATGAATGGGAATAAAATATGTCTAATAAAAGTCCCTCTTAATATATAGTAAGAAATCATGAAGAAATTGAATTAGAAGATTACACTTCTATTTTTGAGAGTAATGAAAATATCTTACCTCTTGATACTGCTTTTTAATCCAATTTAAACTTTTGGTATGATATTACTAAAATTTGTGATGAATTATCTAAATCCAATTCTAAAACTTAATATTTACATAGTTTATTAAATAAAATAAATGCTAATTTACCAGCTGCTGTATATGTACCTTTTGTTAAGAATTAAATTAGAAATTATGCTGTATTAAATATAGTATCTAAAGAAAGTCGAGTATTTTCTACCAAAATGAGAAGTCCTTATAGTTTAACACTTGAAATCTATAGGCCTGAAATAGAGGGAGATTATAATGAATAATAATTATTCGATAAATAATTGTCGTTAGCTATCAAAACTAATGTACATTATTATCTCATATTTATAGATGATAAAAAATGATGGAAACATTAAAAGTTAGTACATTATCTAAGAATAATAAACTACATAAATGAATAGAACCTATTCACTTGCTGATGCATAAAATTCTTTTAATAATGAATTTTAAAATATAAAATTCAACTAATTTAATTATTAAAATAATGAACCAGAGTCTAGTGGAATAGGATTATTTTATAATTATAGATAAACTAATAACATTAATTAAGATTCAGATTAAGGAGATGAAATGATAGATTAATAGATGATTATCTAATAACCATCATTTTCTAATGCAACTGATGATTAATCGAGTAATAAAGGAGTTGAATAAAATACTGATTAGTAGGTTTCTAAATTAGAAGATTAAAGCAAATTAGAGATAAGTTCTTTTAATAGTAGAGTCAGTTATTTATAAGATGGAAAAGGACTTGTTTTAAGTTAGGAAGAATATATAGAGATCAAATAAGCTATTTTTGGAGAAAATTCATTGGCTTAATAAGAAAGAATTAAAAAATAAAGTCCTTTTTAAGCTTTGAAATCTTGGAAATTAGTTCATTTGATTATCAAAACAGGAGATAATTTAAAATAAGAATAATTTGCTTTATAATTAATATGTTAATTTGATTAAATATTTAAGAAGGAGGGTTTACCATTAAAATTAAGATATTATGAGGTATTATCATTAGGACCTGATAGTGGTATGATAGAAATGATTAAAAATGCTACTACAATTGATAGTTTATAAAAGAATCTTTAAAAAAAGTTTACTTAATTCAGTGATTTCTCTGATTTTTTCAGATCCTTTTTTAGAAACAATATTGAATAAGCATTATAAAATTATGTTTAATCACTTGCAGCCTATTGTTTAGTTTGTTATTTCTTATAAGTTAAAGATAGACATAATGGAAACATATTATTAGATGATGAAGGTCATTTGATTCATATTGATTTTGGATTTTTTTTATCTATAGCTCCTGGTAAAGGAATGGAATTTGAAGGTAAAGTTCCATTTAAATTGTTATCTGATTACATTAAAGTTTTAGGAGGTGTCAAAGGAACTTTGTTTTAAGATCATTTCAGAAAATTATTTTATAAGTATAATTATTTATATATTATTAGAGGATTTAAAGCTTGCCAAAAACATTAGAATGAAATATTATTATTGGTAGAAATGATGTATACAGGTCATGGAACAACACTACCTTGTTTTTAAAAAGGTGAAGTTGCTTTAAAAGAATTAGAAAATAGATTTAACCCAAGAGTTGCTTCAGATGCTGAATTATTTGTATATGTTTAAGGATTAATTAATAAATCATTAGATAATTGGAGGGCTAGATGGTATTATGTATTTAATTAATTATTAGGTATGATAAATTTTAATATTTTGCATAAGGTATATTTTATTGATTAGCTGATAAAATTTTGTTTATTTATTTGTATCATAACAAATTATTATTTACATAATATTCATATAAATAACTACTAAACCATTATTCAAAATGTTATTAGATGATTATTCCATCTATAATTTATTTAATTGTTATTTATTGTAGAATAACATAAATTTAAAATCTTATTTAATTTCTGTACTGAATGTCTTTTTGTTGTCTATAAACAATAAATCATTAGTTATTTATATAAAAAATGAGTGTTATTGATTATATTGTTATAGATTTATTTACTCATTTATATAGTTTAATGCAAAAAGGCTATCATAATTCTATTGCATAAGACTGGAAATATTTAATTAAAGCTTGAATTAATGGTTGTATTAATTTATATTATGCAAGAAACCCTTATTTATTATTATGGATATTCTTATAAATTGAGAGCTCATTCAAATATTTATTTCAATTATTATTCTTAAAATTTATTTTATTAAAATTTGACTTGTCTATCAAGAATAGTCTCTAAATCGATAATTTAACAATATATTAGTTAGTTTTTTGTGACCAAATTTTATAAGCCCATAAATAAATAGATATTACCTCACAATTTTCATTTTATTAAAACCTAATATAATGTTGGATTTAATCTTTTCAAAATTTCTGCACTCATCTTTTCTATAATTAATAATTAAATTTATTATAATTTATTTAAAGTAAAGTTATAGATTGCTATTGCCTCAATTTTATGATATTTTTATATTCTAAGGAGATCCATTTCATTTAACTATTTATAATTCTATACTGCAATAATTTTTAGTAAATACATAATATGATCTTTATAATTATTGCTTATTTTATTGATTTCTATTAATTAATATAGTTTTTGCTTAAATAGTTATAAGTAAGGACTATTTGAAATTATCAAGAAATTTTATTATTACATATCCATTTCAATCCAAATCAAATAATATTTTTAAACTTCAATTTTAGTTTATTTAATATCATTCATTACATTTTATCAAAAGCTTATATTTCTTTGATCTCATGATCATTAACTATATAACCTGGTATTTATTTCTTTGAATTTATAATAAGCATTTCATAAACTTATAAAATTGATAAATATTTAATGAAATTACTAATTTTTTTGGCTTGCTTTATGTAAGGGATGAATACTAACTAAGAAGTTGATTATGCAAATTGTCTATGGAATAATTGCTTAGAAATAAGAGATAAATGTGGTCAAGCTTGTGCTGTTACTGCTGAAGTTGTTTATATCATGCAATCAAGCGAATATTGTCTTACAGGTAGTGACAGGGTTCTATATTATAAAACTTGCGCTGGGCTTATCGCGAATGCTACTACTGGCGATGTGCAATCTTATTATAGATGCCTTGAAAAATGTTTTTCAGCTATTATAGGGATTGGGATCTTACTATACATGTTTTGATTATTATAAACATATTTATATTTATTCATAGATTTTATAAATAGAGATAAATTTTTAGAATAATATAAGATGTAGGAGAATTCATTAATAGTATATATTATTAAATAATTAAAATAGTATTATATTATTTTCTTTTATTTAAAGAATTGGTACAATAGTATATTTTGCAATTTATAAATTTTTTAATATGTCAATTTATTTTCTCAAACTCTCTTATCTAAAATTATTTCTGATCTGATCTAATCTAAATACTCCGTATCTATTAAGGAATATAAGTTCCTATTTTATTTAATATTTCATTAACTAATTCAATAAAAAACCTACTAAAATGTGAATCAAATGTATTATAAGATCAATTCATCCCTTAGTTGATTAGAAATGTTATATGCTATGATTATAAAGAATATGTCTTACTAATTGAATATATATGGAAAAAACAATTAATTGTTTTAATTTTAATATTTAAGCATGACATTCTTTTATATTTATAATATTATTTATTATGAATTAAAAGGAATTCTATAAATAAATTTAAATGAAAAATAAGTATTTTGAGAATAGGCAGAAAAACTTAGCTATATAAAAATACTTAAATTATGAGAGTGCTGAGGATTTGAATTAATTTCATGATCTTTATTCTAAAATAGATAAATTAAATGAAACTGAAAAAGAGACCTTTTTACAATTGAAAAATAGATAAAAAGTAAGATTTGTTCATTAATACAAACTTTTGATAAATGGATGGGAAAAATCAGTATGGCATATAAAATCGAAGGTAAAAGGGCAAAATAAAATTACTCAGTACTAAAAAAAACATATTCTTGATGATTGATCTTTCATTTTTAGTTTTATAAATTCATAATTAATTATTTAAATTGAAAAAAGTTAGGGAATGCTATTGCATTTTTTCTGATTATAAGAATTAAAAATTATTGATTTATAAAGCTCATTCAAAAAGGAGATTGTAATGGGGATTATAAAAATTTGAATTATCTTCTATATTGCTAAGTGAATACTTTCTAATTCTTATTTTGAAAGATTCATTCTATTAATTTTCTGATGAATCATGAAAATCTTAAAAATTAGACTTAGGTTCTAAAATAATGATAATGAAAACCTAAATTAGGTTTGAGATCAGGAGTATAGAATTGTTTAATCATATTAGTGATTGGTAGTTTAATATGAAAATTATCATCTAAATAATAAATAAAATGTTTACTTAATTTTTTATTGTTTTTTTTGATTCTTTTCTAACCTGCTGGAGTGCTAGGATTAAATTTTTAATGATGAGATCTAATTTTTAAGTAAAAGTTACCTACATTATGATGGAGATCTGGTTCCTATAGTTAAAGACATAAGTTTAAATATCTTATTGTTTTTTTTATTTTCTTGATTGTTTATTGATGATATTAAATGATTTTAAAGAAATTCTACATATATCTAATGCTCTTCAGGAGTCCAATGACCAGTATTACACTTTTGATTAATTGACAATGCTTTTCTAATTTTCTTTTTAGTTAAAACAACTAGGTTGTTTAATGGCTAGATTATTTATATTTGTACAAAAGGAGTTGATTCATATTCTTAAAAACTATAGATGTTTTCAAAAGGTTATATTTATTTAGAAAGTTTGTGAGAACGGGGAGATGAAGCTGGAGAATTGATGAATCTCATTTCGGCATCTGAATTTTGCTAGATCATAATAATATTAGTGATGAACATCTGATATCTTTTATCATATAATTGAGATTAATTTTCAAAGTATATACCCCGATATTAAATTATAAAATTTATAACCAATAAGTATTGATATCATATTTTCAAACTTGAGATTAGTCAATATTATTTTCAGTTTGGATGAGTCTCAATTAATTATTGGCTTAATTGAGATGATTATATTGTGAAGGCAACATTAGATATTATTTGTTATTCAACTAATCAATTAAATCACTTATTTAATGTTCCTCATCTACAATTTCAGTTAAACTTTCTGATGTCTTTTTAAGAGGACTAATTTCTGGTTATTATTACCTATAAGGACTGAATTCGTATTTTTAAATGGATACCATTTAATGGATAAAATTTGTTGATTAAAGTGATTTTCTCTTTATATCTTTATCACTTTATTCAACCATTTCTATAATAGTTTTAAGACTGGGTAAATGTTTATTGAAATTTTATTTTTGCATTTTGACTTTATCTTTAGTATTAATAAACCATGCATGTTTTATTGCATCTTAAACTGTAATTCTTTTATTTGGATCTTTTTCAGTCATTTATTTAATTAACTCTAATTAGCAAGCACTAAAAAGATACGGATAATCAGAATTTTGATATTATTGAAACTTTATCTCTTATGAAGATATCAAAGTTTATTTATTTTATAATATTCTTTGAATAAATAAAGGATTAAGATTATCTTACATACTATAAAAACTGACTAACATCAAAAGGATTCCTAATTAATAAATATCACTAGAAACTGATGGAGCTTAATTTTCATTAATTTCAGGAGCAATAAGATAATCACAAATATTATGAAGATAATAATCAATAGATTTTGATGTATAAAGCTAAGTTAAATATAAAAATAATACTTTATAAATTGGATTTATAACATATACTCCCACTTAACTTTATTTATTTACAATTATAATATTATCTAAATTTATATTACCATGAAAAAGATCTTCATCTTATAAACTTTTTAAATTTTAAAGAACAGAAAAAATAATAAAAGCTAAATCAGATTGAATAATTTAGGTTTTATGATTAGATAACAATTATTCAAAAGTACTACCAATAAATTATTCAGTTAATAAATAAAGAATATCATTTTCATCAAATATACTAATAATAGGAAAGACATTTTAGATATTATTATTTCTTAAAATTTTTACATAATTATTTATGACTTCTTACTAATCATAGAGTTTAAAATTTTTTCGATTTATAATTTAAGCTGCATATTTTTTCTTCTTTTTTTTATGGGAAATTAGATAAAAGTTTAAGCATATATTGTCTTAAATTCTGTATTTTTTAAGAAAATCAATTTGTTTAGCCGATAATTTTATAATCTTATACCATTCCTTTTATGATATAGGATGTGAGAATATTAATATAAGTCTTCCTTTTTGATTTTATAAAGATATCAAAAATAGTTAATTATGATGACAATGAAATTTTTTCTTCTAGATAACACAGTCACTTAAAACTACACAATTAGTTTCTTCATAAATTAATAGACCATTAGCTATTTAAATGAATTTCAATTTTATCTAATTGTTACAAAAAATGTGACAAACACCTTACATATCATAATTTTCTATTTCGATATGTAAATCTATAAAGGATATAAATTACAATGTTGATTCCAGCTCATTTACATTTGGTTACTTAAGCAGCCAATCTAAGTTTACACTAGATTCTTTTGTTTACAATTTATTGAGTCTTTCATTATCAACTTTAATTGCCCTCTTCTGTTTCATTTAATCAGTATTTTAATATTCTGATTAACTTAAAAGATTAATTTATAAATATCACAAAAAATTTTCAAGCTAGTTTGAGATTTTGATTTAGGAATCAAAAAGATATAGTATTTAATTTTCCTTTCTCATTATTAACTCATTTTAATAATTAAATATTATACAACTGTGAATTGATAAAGGTTAATTATTTTGAATTGCAATAAAACAATTAATCATTAGAGTTTTTTTGCTTAATAAGTGCATGTGAGTTTTAAATCATTTAAAAAATTTTGTTCATTAATTTCAATAATAAATAAGGTTTCTTTTTCATTTGCAAATGCTAAAAAAATAGAATTATTATTTTATATTAATACTATTTACTATTGGATATTGAAAATTTAAGAATAACTTAAACTTGATTTAATAAAGACAATAATCAAGGAATATGAAATAATAATCATTATTAATAATTAATGTTTCAACATTCAAACATCAAATCATTAAACTTAATTAAATATTATACCCCCTTTTATCAAAGAAAATAAAATAACGAGAATGTTATATAATGAATATTAATACATTTGTTCGAAGTATTCTTAAAATGATTAAATTATTGAGTTGGTAATTTATTCATTATAATAAATTCTAATATTTATTTTAATATGAACTATAATAAAGTAGTTGTTTATCTCAATTTTATACAATATTTACAAAGATTTTCTAATTAAGAAATTGTAAAATAAAGATTAAAAAATATAAAGGATTAATAATAAGGAAAACAATATTTATTCTGATATATATCCAACAACTCATTAAATTTCAAAGATCTAATTGTTACAAAATTTTAGATTTATTTGATATTTAGATTTAATTTTAAGTAAAATTCAATAAGTTTATAAGTTATAATTTTTTTGATGAAAAATAATCAAAAGTTTATTTGCTACAAATATCTTTAAGGGAATATAAAATAGATTTGGATTAAGTTGAAACTTTAGCAAAAAATTATCAAAAATAATTGTTTAATTATTTTATAATAAAAGATGCAAAGATTACTATATCAATATTTTTTAGAAGAAGTTTTGAATTTATATATATTTTTATTTATCTTTTAAATATCTTCATTTTGATCATAAATTAAAAGCATAATATAATCTTTGAAAGGATTATAATATGATCATCAGCTTTTGAATATCAATAATTATTGTGTAAAATTTAGAAAAAATTAAAAGGATAGTTTTTGAAATTAAAATCTCGATAGATAAATATTCATTAATTGAGATTCATTTGTATATTATATATATAATTAATTTTTAAAATCAAATGTAAAGTACAAATAATTCCTAACGATCAAATTACTTATAAAATTCAAGTTCATCAGTAAGAAGAGCTAGAATATTTGATACATCTCAAAGTTCTGAGCGAAGAAATACTCCAAGCATAATCCCAATTTCAAATAGTTAAGTAAACAGATCTCCACAAATTCAAACAGAAGAATTTAATGTTCAAGGATTGTAATAAAGTTAGGTTAGTGAAGTGTAGATAAATGACTTAAATAAAGTTAATCAATTTTAAAAATTGCCAGATTTGAGTCGATGCAAAGTTAAATTTATTAAAAGAGAAAATCAATATACATAAACTGAAGCAGATGATAAAGATCTTATAATCAGATAATAAGAAGAATTGATAAAACAATTACAACGCTAAATTTAATAATAAAGCAACACAAATATGGAATTTTCATTTCATAAAGAGAACATGGATTAATAATTGCATTCACCTAAATACAACTGTGTTACCAATAATTAAGTAAATTAAAGTATAGGAAATAATACATTAATGACAAATTCTCCTTATAAGAAATAATAAAGACAGCAATAAAATCAATTTTATTTTACTGCAATTCCATAGTCTAATAATAAATCATATATTTTAAAGCCTCATAACACTGATAAATAAGTATTAGAATATACTAAATAAAAGTCAAATAAAGATTATTTCTTTTC
This sequence comes from Paramecium pentaurelia, assembly GCA_905183005.1. Lineage (NCBI taxonomy): Eukaryota > Ciliophora > Oligohymenophorea > Peniculida > Parameciidae > Paramecium > Paramecium pentaurelia. The sequence goes on along the minus strand of CAJJDO010000017.1, from coordinate 367,030 downwards.
TTAGATGGATTGATTCTTATTTATAGTATTTAATATCATAATTATTAATACTCGATTTATTGACTTCATTAAAAAATATACAATTAATTTTCAATATATATTAGAAATATTGTTTCTTGTAAATATTTAACAAACCTTAATAATTTCAGTTGATTATTAACTCTTTAATAATAAAGAGAATAGTTAAATTAACATAAATAAAATGAAGATTTATAATTATAAAGAGTGTTTTGGAAAGATTCAAAATGAATAAAAGAAAAATAAAAGTTTAAATATTCGTTATTCTTTAAGTAAATAATTAAACTAAGTATTTTCCTTTAGCAAAAAGATTTTAATTTACAAAATAAATAATTAAGCCTTAATTATTATATCAAAAAAAAAAATGATTTAAAAAAATCTAAATCATATGGTATTTTATAATGATAATTAATATTTTGAGTATTAAGAACTTGAAATCTATTAGCAATGATAAATTTGAGGAATTTTGAATTGGAATGATAAAATTAATTAATTTGCTATTTTTTTTTTTAATGAAAAATAGAATTTTCAATATTTATATTAATCAGAAATATTCATTATAATTTAAGTTCATCTAGCTCTTATTTATTATAAGTAGAATTATAAAATTTACTTATATATTTGATATGGTTCTTAACATCTTGTATTTTTTCACTAATCATAAGATCATGTATAATTTGAAATCCAGAGAAATATTGCCTTGATAAATCAGCTGCGATAGGATCATTAAATAACCTAGTAAAGTCCTGTCGAGAGAAGTTTTTCTTACTCTCTCCATTTTTTAAGAATGCTTTGATTGCCTAATTTTCTGTATTTTTGCTACCTAGTAATCTAGGAGGAGAAATGAATACATAAATATTTCTTTAATAAGACTCCGAAATTTTTGGGAATGTTTTTAGTCTCTGATTTCTATGGTAATGATTAATCTTTATCTTTAATTTTGCTGATCTTTCCTTTTTTATTAATTTTTTAAGATTCTGAATAGTCATATGATCCTTCAGTAGAAATAGAAGATCTATGCTAATCTTCTATTTTAGATTCTGGTATAAATTATATGAATGCTTCATCTTTAACATATTTGTGAAAGGAGGAGTTAGGGTTAGAAAAATTGATTGTTGAGAATTTGAATGGTTGATTCTGCATTTAATATTAAATCATTTTGAATTTGTATATATTAATAATTATTTATGTAAATAATTATATTCTATGAAGACTAGAAATGATATGTTAATGATATATATAATAATTTTACATAATTTTAATTAATTAATATATAATATATATATAAATTATTCTAAGGGGAACTAACATAATTTATATAAAATAAATGAGTCATTAATTATCAAACATTGAAAAAATAAAATAATAACTTCATCTTTAATAATAGGTTAAAGAAATATTGGCCAAAGAATATATAGATCTATAAAACAAGGATCATTTTTAAGTATATATAAGAAATATAAATCTTAAGGTAATAATTGATATTTTGGAAAAACCTAAAAAACAAAGAACATCTAATGAATTGTAATTGTTATCAATGGCATTTTCATCAATTAAATATTTTTAAGAAATGAGTAAGACAACAAGTTAAGATGAGATGTTAAATTTATTTAGAGTATAATATCTATAATAAAATTTAGGAATTATAATATATAGCAGTACCAGCAAGAAGAACATTATTTCGATTAGGAGATATTGGTAAGAATTTTTATATCATTTTAAGTGGATCAGTTTGGGTATTAAAGTATAATAATATAATTAGGTATTGGTAGGTAAATCAGGTTTATAGAGTGGAGGATTTACAAAAGAGGATAAGAAAGTTGAATATGATGAGGGGACTTTTTAAGTATTATAAATTTAATTATTTAGGATGAATTTGAATTCACAGATTTAGATGATGAAAATATGTTATTATCAAAATATCCAAATATGATGAAGGTAGGTTAGATTGCTTAAGGAGGTAGTTTTGGTGAAATTGCACTTACAAATTTTATTCCCAGATAAGCAACAATTGTATGTAAAGAAGATTCATAATTTATTACTTTATCAAGAGAAGCTTTTAATAAATTTTTATGTATCATTATTAATAAATATAATCTTAGCTGAATATTATAGTAGAATACAATAAAAGAATTTTGAGTTCTTGAAATCAATTTCTATATTTAATGATTGGAATGATTCTGAATTAAACTAAATGCAATATCATCTATAACCTATTGAATTTTGTTATAATACCTAGATTTATAAAGAAGGTGAAATTGTCAAGTAAATTTACATAATATTTTTTAAGAGGAGTTTATTTTGTATTAGATGGATAAGTAGAAATAACTCAAAATGCAAAAAACGATAATTTAAATGAAAATTAATTAGTAAAAAGAATGAATAGATCTTTAAGTATAAAAATTATATTATTTTATTAAGGCACTAAAAATATTCAATTAAAATTAAATAGATGTGGATATGGTTAATTATTTGGTTATTTAGAAATAGTTCAAAATCATGAACATAGATAATCAAAGGCTGTATGTTTAACTGAAAAATCAAAGATGTTATTTTTACCTGCAGATGTATATTAGTTATAATTTTATAAGAGGTTTAAATTATATTGTTGTCATGGTGAGACATTAAATGAACTAAATAAATTGATTGCTAAATTAGATCAAAATAAAAAAATATCTAAAGACATCTTTCTTGGATAATAAAGATCAGTATAATTTAATGAAGAATTTTATTTCAATTCCATAACTTCACCACATTATATTAAAACTTAAGATGATGATGATGATGGAACTGAAAAAATTAGTTTGACTACAAATAATAGATTGTCTCAAAAATAAAAATTAACTTTACCATAAAAGAATTCAGAGAGAAACTCTTATAAAAATTCTTAATAAAAATTATAAAAAGAAATTCTAGGAAAAATATAACATAAACCTACAAATATTTAATCTTATTATGAATTTATAACATAACATTCAAAAGAGAAGTCTTTATAATTAACAATTGAATGTCCACTCATTGAAATTCAATAGAGTAGAAAGGCTAAGGTATTATAATAATAATTTTAACATTAATATTCTTCTATAAACTTAAAAACACCTACTTAAAAGAATTTGGATTCAAAAATATCATTAATTTAATAATTAAAATTACCTAAAATATTTAAGAAATAATAAAATACTGATGATGTCTAATTATAGGTGTCTCACTTTGTTAGATAACATAATTAAAGTGTATAAATTTATTGATATTTTAAATATATATTATTTTAATATAAGATGTATTAAAGAATACACAAATTTTAAATACAAAAGTTTAAGAATCATAACTTTAGTGATCTTTCACTTCTAATGGCTCCAAATTTCTCATTTAGTAAATTTTTAATTTTAAAGTAATCATTATAGGTCCATGATTTTATTGAGTCTTATTATTGATTCAACATTTTTAAAGCCTAATTATAAAATTCAATTGAATACTTATGTCCATGTAACAAATCTGCCTTTGACTCTTAATCGTTCTTCAGCAACTTTTTATCTTACATGATAGTGAACTTTCTTTTCGTATGTTCGACTATGTTTTTTCTCTAGATATCTAGCTACTTTCTATTTTCTAGCCATTTCTTTTAATGATTCATGATTTGTAGCTGTACACAATTATTCTACCCAATCCTCAAATTTTTGTGTTTCATCATCATTAAGAATTTCATCACATAATCCAATTTTGATTCTCATGATATCATCAGATTTAATATAAGATGAAATAAATTCTTCTTATTTTTAGGAAGGATGAAATCTCATTTTTAAGTTAGAGAAATGTTCATCTACATTAGTTGGAATTGGAAGATTTTTTGGATATGAGAATTTTTTCTAATTTTCTTTTTATAGCATTGCTGCTAATATTTCTAAGTCACCCATAGCATGATGGTCTTGTGATTATTCAGTGGTTGAGCATTCTTCAATACAAACCTTCTTTTTTGGATCTTCGTCTAAATGAAATTCATCTAAAGTTCTAGGGATTGGTTTCTTATATAAAGATAATTGATAAGGAGAATAGACAGGAACTTAGTCTTCTTCTGAGTATTGATCACCTTACTAAGATAATTAAATATTATACTTGATCATCATCATCTATGTAATGAGGTTCTTCTAAGAGTTTCTGTTAGTTTTCAGATTCTTAAATCTATTCAATACACTCTTCTTTTAAGTCTTGATTGCTATTCATTTGAAGACAAGATTTTATATTTTTTTAAAAAATCCTTTGAATTTTGTCTAATAATTCTTTGTGCTTAATATTCCAACCATGAACCCCGTCGTTATTGATTATTATTATAAACTGATACTTTTTATTAAAGAATTTCTTATAATTTTAATATTCTCATAATTAATACAATTACCTGTCCAAAATTATATTTTATTGAGGTGTTTCATATAGAAACAATAAAATAATTATAAAAAAATTAATAAAATTCTATGATAAAGATAATATAAAATAGTAAGTATATCAAATTTTATGTATTTATTGCTTCTCATCTTCTTCAATGACTGAATCAAGTTTATCATTTATAAAATTTTCAAATTGGGATATATTATTAGATGATCCCTTACTACTAAGACTTTCATAAGAATTCATTTAACAAAAAGATGGATAGTAGAATTAGAAATCAGCATATTTTCTAGGACTTTTAGTTCTTTTTCGTAATTCCATTCTAATTTTATAAGATGTTGGATTGCATCTTTTAATTTAAGCAGCTTGACTTTCTTATCCAATAGAATTTGTATTCTTTTAATCAACTATAATTAATAAGACATTAATACTAATTTGAGTAATTCCTGAGAATCCTGTTGCTTTATCTAAGATTTCTTATAAAATATTGATATTTTCTAATTTGCAACTAAAATAAGGGTGATCCAAACATTATTATGCAGAATATCTAGTATTAGGATTTGGATCAAGCATAACTTTCAATAAATTCAATGCTTCTTTTTATATTTTGAATTCAAATTCTTAAAAATTAATTTAACATTATTTATTTTGTTCCATAATTTCTTATGTATTTTAAGCTCTAAATAAAGTTTTCTTTGTTAACCTATTGATATATATAATATTGATTACAATTTATAGAAGATAACACCTGCACTGAAGATATCACATTTTTCAGTGAAATATTCCTCTTTATTAGTATGTTTTAGGATTTCAGGTGCTATATATCCAGGTGTTCCACAAATAGTTAATTTTTAGAGAGGTTATTTGTATATAGCTAATCCAAAATCAATTAATTTTAAAGATGTAATATCATTTGGCTTTTGTAATAATATATTTTCTAATTTTATATCTCTATGAATAATGTTCTTTGAAGCTAAGTAATTCAAGGCTGTTATTATTATCTTAGTTATTATTATAATATAAATTACTTTAATGGCTTCCCTTATTTTATATGAAGGTAATTGATCATCTGGATAAGACTTAATATAATTATAGAGAGTGTCTCCTTCCAAATAATCTGTTACAATATAATATGAGTTCTCTCCTTAATAGATCTCTTATAATTTGACAAAACTAGGGTGATCTATTCTTTAAAGGATTTCAATTTCTTATTGTAATCTATACTAAAAATTAAGAATGATTTCATACAATTCTATCGTTTGATTTCTTTTATAACAAATATTTCTTAGAAATACATTTTGCAGCATATTATGATATACTCTTTTTACATTTAACTAAACAAACTTTAGATGATGCTCCCTAACCTAATATTTAATTTGAATCATAAAATATAGAAATATTTCCAAAAAATACTTTTCCTGATAAGTGTATTTTAAGTAAATTTAATGAATTATGATCAGAATCAAACCATTTAATTCTATTGTTATAATAAATTCCAAATGAACATAATTGTTCATTGTCAGATGCTTTCCACATAACCCTTGTTTCCCATGTATATTTTATTATATACTTTGCATTAGACATATTTTTATGCTTAATAGTTAATTAAAATTTAATTACTTCACTTAATATCATTTAATCATCATGTACTTCTAAATAATATGTTTTACTTTTCAAAATGTGCTTTCTTATACAAATCATCTGATAGATCACTTACATTTATTTTTTATTACTTTTTATTAATATAATAATATTGTGTAAAATAATTGAAAGAATTCATATCTCATTCATTTAACATATTATCAAATTTAAATTACTGAATTTTTATTATATCCAGTAATGAATCACTAAATTCAATGTTTTAAATAATAGTTAATAATTAATCATAATGCCATTCTAGAATCAAGTTGAAATCTATAGATAACAGCTGAATAAACAATAATATGATGCTTTTATTAGGTAATAAAAACACTCAAAAAACTTAAATATATAAATTCATAGTAATCACACTAATTAATAACTGAATAAAATAAATATATGTTTAACAACTACAAATTGAATTTAAAAGAAAATGAGCTTTATTAACAATTCATAGAGTAGATTCAAGATAATTTGAAAGATGAATTCATTCTATTAATTGATACATTTGAATTTTAAGTAAATCAACGTGTTCTTGAATAAGAAAAGTTGTTAGATTAGATAAATAATTTGTAATTGCAAACACAAAATAAATTAGATTAAGAATTAGCAAAGTAATACTCTATTCTATTTATTTTTTAGCAATTTCGATCTATAAAAATAAATCAATTAGTTAAATGAATAGTTGTAGTAACAAAATACTCAAATTTCATTTCTAAATAAATCAATGAAAAATGTATATATAGAACAATTAGATTTGTTTTCACCTATCAAAGCACCTTCTCTTTCTCCTCAAATTACAAGGACTTAATGTATTATACCATATTTTTATTAATTAGCCATGAATAAACAAGTTAAAAGAAAACTATTATTGACAGATAAAGAAAATGATAATCAAGGTAATTGTTACAGCAGCATAAAAAAAATAAGATAGAATGAATATTTTCTTGATGAATAGGAATTTCTAATTTATTTCAAAGAATAATGTATGAAAGAATTTTTAGATAAATAAATGGAGAGAGAATAAGAATTATATAATTTATGGTAGAAAATGTAAAATTAAAGTTTGAATAAATGTCAATAATTATAAGAAACAATTGATTTTGTATGTTCCCAAATGGATGCCTATAAATAACAATATCATTCTGATATCAAATTATATACTGATGCACTTTAACAATTAGAAATAAGAGTTTCAAAATACAAAATTGCTTTTCAATACATACTTCAAAATAATTCCAATTCACTTGAACTTAATAACATTATTCATTTAGCCAAAACTCTAAATACTGAATTTAATAATGTGAATGATTTAGATAAATTAATTGATCTACTAATGGAATTCAATTAGACAAGCCAAAAATTTAATATGAGTCTTTAAAATAATTAAAATATCAAGATTTAAAATATGCAAAATTAAATTTAAGAATTAGAATTATAGAAGAAAGAATATAATGATATTAAAGTTCAAAGATTGGAATTATTAGAATTGAGTTAGTAGATGAATAGCAAAATTATATAATAATCAAATTAGATTGAAGAAATGAATCAATAAATAGCATCTCTTACTTAATTATTTGCTAAATCCTTATAAGATTTAGAAAGAATCTAAGGTGAAAATGAAACACTTAGAAAATCTTATAATTGTAATACAAACTTTAGTAATACTGTTACAACAAGAACATAAGAAGGGAGTGTAAGTTTAAAGAATCATTTTATTGCAAATAGATATTCCACCTATATTCCAAGAGAAAGTATTAGTTGCAAGAATTCTTATAGAATTGATCAAAGATAAACTAATTTCAGTTCTGATTTTAAAAAATCATAACCTAATTATGAACTTGATGATATTTGTTGTTTATTGGATTAATTATTGAATTAAGGTTATTCAAATAATACTCTAGATTTCATTAATAATGTAAATTAAATTATTATAATAATAGTTTTAATGTTAAAGTGGAAATTTCAAAATTTAAATGTTGTGGCAAAAACTTAAGGATTTCTTAGTAATTGTTTACTATTCTTATAATTAATAAGATGATATATTTATATCATTGAACAAATTTATAACTGATCTCAAATTACCAATTAATTAATTTGAATTAATTATTGAAGATGGAATATAGCATACAACAAGTAAATTAGAATCTAATTCTATTCTCTTATGTTAATTATTACATCGATTGGTATCTGATATACATGATATGAAATCATCATAAACTTTTATTTTCGAATCAAACATAAAGGGAGAACCTCATAAAGATTATTCATAAATTATTATGTAAGAATTAACAAATCTATCTAAATAATTGATTCATATTTGTTAAGAGAATGATGACATCATTGTATTATAAATTGAAAGGTAAATTGAAATACAAGAATAATTAAAATTATAAAGAAATAAATAGTTAAGAGACATTTAAACTAGTACTTGTAAAATATTGATGGAACTGTTTAAGGAATGGAAGTAAAATTATCTTAATATCTCTTAAATTTTGTTGATCTTATGTAAAGGTTGGCAATAATTGTAATAATAGAAATAAGATAGAGTCCTAGATGGCATATTGAAAAATGTTCATGATGAAATAAAATAATTATAAAAATCTAATTTAGGATAAATTATTAGTTAAGAATTGAAAACATTTTCATTTATATATAAATAATGAACTCTATAATACAACATTATTTCAATCAAATTGCTTATGGCAATACTATAGCTCCTTTGACTAATCCATAAAGAGTTCTTGATCTTGATTCATTGGTTTTCTTGATTTCATCCTTTCTAGAAGATGAAGATTTATTACATTTTATATAAGTAACATATTATTTCATATTCCCAGATAAATTCAAAGATAAGGTATTTGTCAAAGGGATATAATTAATTGAATGTTAGAGTCTTATAAATTAGAATAACTAAGTAAAAAATAATCTTAGATGTATGTTTTTATATTTATTCTCTCTTCATAGAACTTTATTGAGGATCCCAGTTTTATAAATAGTAAACATCATAATTCATGTTATTTTTATTAGTTCAATCATAAAACACTTAAACAAAAATACTTTATAAATTTGTAAGATTTGCTCAGAACTAAAAAGGTTCAATAATAATCATAAATATAATTATAAAATAATCAACCTTAACAAAATGAATACCTAATCTAAAAAGTATAAACAATATCAACTGAAGCTTCCAAAAAGGAAATAGAAAAACAGATTTCCAATATATAAACTTTAATAAATGAAGAATTGGAACAACCAATTAAATTGTCTAAATTTAATATTAAAATTGTATTTTATATATATGCTTATATAATTTTAGAAAGATATAACAAAAAATTTATGCCCAATTGTTTAATATAATAGAGCCAAGCAATTAGCTAATAAGATTAAAACCTAGAAATAATATGAAGTTATTCATTTATGAATGTATAATCTTATTACCATTTCATTTTCTATTCTTCAAACTTCCATATTCAAATAATAAAAGATTAGATATATTTATTTATATAGTAAATAATTAATTAATTAAGAAAGCAAATTTATTTTTAATATTACTCTTAATAAACATCAAAAATATAGATCAAAAGATCCTAAAGGCAAAATATTTTAATTAGATGTTTCTGAAAAGTCAAGATCATCTAGTTTAGTTTCTAAAATCTTTTGAAAATGTTTGGTGAAGTAGAAATTCACGCTCTTTGATCTAATATATCAGTTACTGTTAAATATGTTGAAACTCTTTAGAGATATTGTTGTTAATGTTATGTTAAGAGTATATGAATATCATCATTAATTTATGATTGGAAAGAGATTAATATAATAACCATTTAAAATTTACATTGATTTAAGCATTTAACTATAAAAAATAATCATTCTAAAATGTTTTCATTTGCAACACAGATGTGTTTTTATGTCTTTGATTTATATGAAATTATAGTTTAAACTAAATTATCTTTTGGTTTTTATTTAACTTCTTAAATGAATTCAATTTATATTTCATCTTAATTTGTAAGATAGGGTAAATAGAATTAGTTAGAATCGGTATTTAGATTTTAAAATTTCTGAATCTTCCAACCTTGAGGTAAATTGATTTGAATTTAAGCTTCCCAACAAAATGAACTTTAGAAAAAGGCATCAACTTCATTGTAAAATGTGTCCACTAAATATTATATAAAATTTTACAATCATCATCATTGTAAACATTACATTTTCCATGTAAATTTCGAGAAATTTCATTATAATAATCCTAAACATTGCAAGATTATTGAATTATGAATAAATGATAATGGTTCTTTCCTATTTTTATATCTGTTTGAGATTTAATTTCTGGTTTAATGAATTAATTTATCCAAGTAAAATGAATAATTTTAATTGATTAATATTCTAGCAATCTATTTATAAATGATTAAGCTAATTCAATAGGATAATTAGATTTTAAAACATTAGCATTTTGATTATATTATGAGAGACTTTCAATGATTCTACAGAGTTATCTAATTTTTTAGAATTCTGTTGAACAATTTAAGAAAAGATCTAATTTGCATTCTTAATCTTATGATGTAAGTGTTATCATTCTGATTTTATTATTAACAAATTGTAGAATAGTAGGATATGGAGTACAAGGGATTAAGGCAATCTTGATTTATAACTATTTATAATACTTCATCAAATTGATTAAGAGATTACTCAATTAAAGGAATAATCATTCGACATAAAACTTGAGAAGTCACATCAATCAAAAATAGAGCTCTTCTATTAAAAGATGGCTGTGTTAAAGCAATTTCAAAGTTATCATATAAGATAGGTTATTGCTTATACCAAACTGGTAGCTTTAACAATCTTTTACAAATTTAGCATTGCCATTGATCCTTTTTGATTATACTAAGATTACTAATATAAGTTGAACAAAAGTTGCATTAAGGAACCTTGAAAATGGTAATAAAACATTACCTATAAGAATTAATAATTTAACAGCTCTCCATTAGGTTTTATTTTAATCATAAATTATTAAATAAATAAGATAATAAATTTTTTAAGTGCTGATTAGATTATGATTATAATTTTAGAAAACTAATTAAATATTATTACAGGAAGAATTATTAATTATATTAAATTACCTAAAATTAATGAGATTGATTTAGAAGTATATTATAAAATAGTACTTATAAATAATGTGAGATTAAATATTAAAATGTAATTCATAAAGTAATTCTCACTCTTATTTCTTAAATTCTTTTATTAAATTGAGATTTATTAGAAATAAAGTAAATATATTAAGAATAAAATATTTATACATTATATTTATTTGAAAAAAATATTTAAGATTAATCATTATTTAACAATTTAAAGTATTTCTTTTAATCCTATAATTTTACAGAATTCTAATTCATCTAAAAATTTATTACAAAAATCTTTATTAAATTTTTAATCCTTGATATTTGATTTCATTTTAACAGTATTTGGTGTAATAATGTGATTTCTTATGTCTTCTATATATTTATCTAATTTATTTTCATCATTATTATATTCCTTATTCTTGATAATCAAGTCTTTCCTTTCTAATTAAAGTTCATATTTTTTAACAATTTCCTCAACTTCAAATTCATAGAATTTAACTTTATCTGTAAAAATTATTTTCTTTTATTAAATCTTTTGTCGTTCCATTTCATATTATTTAATATTTTCAGAATTTTGTTATTCGTTCTTTATCTATTCATTAAGTTTATTAATTTATTTTTATTATTTTTATTTTTATGTTTCTTAGAACTCTTTCAGTCTTAAAATATACCTTTTTATGTTATAACCTTTAAGCAATATGATAAGTGAACATGTATTATAAAAAGATTCATTATTTATTTCAAATTTTTTTTTAAATTGTAAAATATCATTTTTTTAAGGTAATTAATTAAACATCTCTTAGACCTTATTCTTTAAATTTTAAAATTATTGATCTAAAAAATCTAATTAATCATAATTATTATTTTGAGCCCCTTAAATTTATTATTTATAATTTAGCAATTCTTAATTTAATTAAACTACAATATTATATGTTTATATCCATTTTTCTTAGGTTGAATTTTCATTTTACAAATTAAAAAATTTGATTTTTTCTTATTTTTTATTGATTATACCCTTTATTTATTATAACTTTTTAAAATTTTGCTCACTCTTCTATTTGGAATCGTTCAAAAGAGATATAAGTTTTTATTATTGTTCATAAAAATTAGTATTTAGTTCTGTCTGATTCAGCAAATCATTAGTTACGTCTTAATTTTCTTTGAATTTTTTCTCTAAAGACTCAATCATTTTTATTTATTTTTGAAGTTCTTCTTTTTTTATTTAATGTTAATCCATAATTTCTTTATAGCTATAATTTTGAATATCTAAATTTTTTAATTCAATTTATTTTTGATCAAACTCTTAATTTAAGAGAGTGAAATCACAATACAACTTTTTTAATTTTTAATCTGCTTCAGATTTATATTCTGAACGAAATATATTATTTAATTCTATTATATATTTCATTTATTCCTATTTTTTTTCTTCAAATTCAGTCTAAATTTATTTATATTCCTCTTTTAGGTTATTCAGCATTAATTAAGATTCTAAATTTTAATTATGCCTATTTAATAAACCATCGAATCTATCTTAAGCTTCTTTCATCAATTCATTAATTTCATCTTATTTTTTTTTTAATAAGAACATAATTTATTAATTTTCCAATTTTTAGCTTTTCTATTTAATTTAATTTAATTAAGATTAGAGTTATTCTATTGATTATTTATATTAGTTTGAACAGCTTATTACATCTAAATAGAATTCTTAGTATTTTTATGTCATTATTTTTATTTTAGTCACACTAAATTATTTTTATTATAATTTTTCTGATAAATCTGTTATTATTTTTTCTTCTTTTGCATAACTTTACTTAATTTACATAAACTCATTGATTGAATCACAAATTTTTATTGAAATTAATTTATTTAGTTTTTAAATATATACTTCCATTAACTTTTATTTCTCTTAAAACTAATTTAAGATCATATCATTATTTTCATAATTATTGTTTATGATATTATCGATTTTGAATTATATTTCTTATGTTTTATATTAAATATATGTCAAATAAGAATGCATTTGTTCTTGTAACTATTATTCATAAGTGGAAATAGATTAGTTGACTTAAATAATATTCTCTTGCAATCTTTATTATTAATTATGTATTTCTTATAATTTTAATTTTATAAGATTAATATAGTCTTAAGTAACATTATTTTCTAAAGATTAATAATACTATTTAACTTCGTTAAAGCTTAAAGCTATTTGATTAGAATTTTGTTTTAATCTTATAAAATGATTACTTATGTTTTGATCATAATTAGAATAATTTTCACATATTGTCTTAATATTTTCAATTTATATTTAGAATTCATTATATTGATTTTTTAATATTTATTAATGTTAATTTAAGTTTTTCATTTCTTATTGATTTTAAAGTTCCTCTTACCTTTTTTTATCCTCTCTGACTATTTATTCTTATCTTTTAAATTAACCAACCATAAATTTATTAATTTCTTGATCGATCATATTTTTTTCCTCAATATGAATTTGAAGTTAATTTTTATATTTTACTTCAAATTCTACAAACTTAGAAAAATTTAAACTTTCATCTAAAGTAAAAAAAATATTTTCATCTTCATTAATTTCACTTAATTTTTCTTCCTTATCTTTTATAAATTTTTAAATTGAGTTTAATATAGAATATTTATCTTAATTCTCTATTTATAAATCATTTATATTTTATTTTTTTTAATTAATATCGAATATAGCATTTTAAATAGATTCTTTTAATAGATTAATTATATAAATATAATTTTGCTTTTTAATATGATATTATTCTTTTTTCTAATAATTTTCAGCTTCTAATTATTATTCTTATAATTTCTTATTCAATTCTATTTAGTATAATTTAGTGAGTTCTTCTTTTATTTTTTTTTAAATTTCTTATTCTTCAATATATTTATTTTTCTCAAATATCTCTCTCTATTAAAGTTAAATTTATTCAATTTTTTATTCATAATCTAATTTACAATTTTTTTTGTATTCATTCATTTCAATTTAATATTATAATTCCTATTTCAATTTTTATTCCTCTAAATTTTGCTGATTTTATTCTATAAGAGGTTTTTACTCATTAATTTATTTTAATTCAATTTCCTTCTATTAAATTTTTTAATTGTATTCAAATTTGAGTTACTCTTTTTATAATTCAAATTCATTTTCCAATTCTAATTTTAATTTATTCTGAATTTCTTCAATTTTCCTTTCATTTTCTAATTTGATTAATTTTTCTTTTTCTTCATATTATATTTTTAAATCTACTTAAATTTTTTCTATTTTTTATTCCTAAAAAAATTCATTTATTTTATATATTGCATCATCTATAGAAATTCTTTTATGCTAATCAATGCAAATCATTCCCTTCATAATTGTTTTATATTTATTTTAAATCATAGTGAGGGCATCGATTTTTTAATCAATTTGAGATTATTGAATTGAACAGATCTGATTAATGATTTATAATTAATTATTACCTAGATTAAAAATAATTTATACCTTTAAAAAATGTTGATTCTGTAAGGACTTCATACCAAATAAGTCCCATTGCCCAAACATCAATAGCCTTAGTATAACTTTCATTATTGATGATTTCACGAGACATATAATAAGGTGTTCCTATTTTCATGGTTTGACCCCCATAATTTAATTGAATTTTAGAGATGCCAAAATCAATTAATTTAATGATTAAATTTTAGTTTTAATCACGACAACACACAAAATTTTCTGGTTTTAAGTCCCTATGTAAGTAACCTAAATTATGAAATTCTTAAACTCCTAATAGCATCTAAGATAAATTATATTGATACTTATAAATATAATTAATTTCTCTCATTTGCATCAGATGTTTTAAATTGATTTGTTTTCATAAATTAGTAAAAATCCATTTCTGCCAATTCCATTGCAACAATAACTTAATTTTTAAAATTTTCTATTGCGTATATAATTATAATATGTTTCTTTTTTTATATTTGTATCTATTGTAATATTTAACTCTCTCTATCACTTAACTCTTAAACTATTTTTATAGCAACTTATTAATTATTATTTTTTATAAAGCCTTAATAGACAGCACCTGAAGCTCCAGCACCTTTTATATTTTAGAGAATGATAGTCATTTAATGATTAGGTAGATTTATCAAATTCTATTAGGGAAACTATTAAATATTCATAAATATATATTTTTTTTATTAATATTATATAAATATTTATTATTAATATAATACTAATTAAAAATATAAAAACAATTAATTTTACTTTATAATTATATTAATAAGAATCTAAATATAGCAAAGATTTCAGATTTAGTTAAAATGCAAACCTAATCATAATTTTAGTTGAATTTAGCTTAGATAAATAAAAATAAAGTATTAAATACTTATTCAAAAATAATCAAGAGTATTGAAAATTAAAGAATGGATTATAATTACATTGTTTGTATTTTATGAATTCTTCATAATAGAATCAAAGTAAATAAACAAGTTACAATGAATAAAGTTCTTTTCAATTTAATGGATTTATTTTTAGAACTAAGTATTTATATATTAATGTAATATATAAATATATTAATATAATCCATATAAAAACATTGTTTATTCCGATATTAACTATTATACTATAATATTTATTAGTAAAATTTTATATAGCTATTATGAAAATTTCTATTTTAAATAACAGAAGCATTTTCTAATAATTTACTTCAATTTGAAAAATGAATGAATTTTATTATACTTATTTATAAAATAGATAATTAATGTAATATATACTTCCATTTCGTGGGAAATTTATTAATTTAATTTAACACTTGGGCTATAAAATTGACAATATGAATATTATATATATAGAGTGATTAATTTTGCTTAAATTATTATAAAGCGAAATGAGAAATTTACGCATTTGTAGAAATTTAAATAAAATATGATTAAATCTTAGTAAGGTAACTAAGTGGCAGACTATAGTAAATTAATGAAAAGATAGTCCCCAGAGAGTTCTGCAACGATAAAAAAACAAATCCATAAGAGATTATAGAAACGATAGACAATTAGGGAACTTTACTAATAAAAGGCATGGAAAACATTAGTCAAAGTTGGATCATAAACTAAAGGGTTATATGAAGAATATGACACAATTAAGGTTCAAGGGTAAGTATTGAGTGTTGGGGATTCAGTTTTAATTAATAGTGGAGATCAACATGATGAGGATTATGTTGGAACCTTAAAATAAATTATATCAATAAAAGAGCCAACAACAACGAAATTGATATGTTTGTGTAAAATTTAATGGTATATGAGAAAAAGTGAGATCATCAAATCTAAGCCAAAATGTTCAGAATGGATTTCTGAACAAGAATTATTTTTAACTAACCATTAAGAGTATATTTTAGCCTAGAGTATAATTGCTAGCTGTAAAATATTGAGCTGCAATGAATATTAAGAGTTAGATGAAATAGAATCCACTATTTATTTTAATAGATTAGAATGGGATCTTTAGAAAAAATAATTTGGTAATATGGATTCAGTCTAATAATTTTGCTTTTGCTCTTAACCGGTGAATCCCGATAGACAATATATACAAGTATATCATAATATCATTTTAAGTGTGATTCATGTAAGAATTGGTACCATTTCGAATGTGTAGGTATAAAAAATGGCAAATACCTTCAAAACGAATTCCATTGCAGTAAGTGTTAATGATTCATTGTTTATTTGTATTTTTAATATACTAAAATATATTTGTTTTAATTATTCAAAAAATTATAAAAATTTAAATTAAAAAAGTACATGTAACCTTCATATAAATAACGAGTTCCATGCAATTTATAATGTATCCAATAGGAAATAATAATGGAGAATGAAGTAAGTATTACAATACTTACAACAGATTCCAGAATTAGACACTTTTGAAGAGTTTTGTAGTAATATTCCTGATTAAGACAATCAAGACATAAATTTCTCTAAATAATCACAAACAAATAATTCATAATTGATTCGTATAGATTGTCAATAAACACATGAATCAAGATCATCAGAATTATAATAATCTATTGATTCTCTTGAATAAAAGAGCAAATCAAAAATTAAAAGTGTATAAAGCTAAGAAAATGAATAAATAACATATATGCAATTTATTGAATTTAATCCTCAAAGCATAATATCAGAATCGACTAATTAGAGAGTAGATACATATTAAAGTTAAAAAGATACAATGGCAGAACCTCCAGCTCCATAAAATAAAAATACAACTAAATTCTGCTTTCCATCTAAAGGAAGTGGGTTGAACAATTGTAAATGATTCTTTTTAAATATCATATAGTAAAGAAATAGCTTTGTGTTAATTAGGATATTTAGAATAACAATAAAAATCAAAGTAATTCTGAATAGACAGTTTTAAAAAATCAATCAATATAAGAAAATAAGAATAATATAGAAGAAGATTTAAGAAAATAAGTGACTTAAATTAATAAAGAAAAAACTTAAATGTAATTAGAATATTAGTAGTAAATAAAATAATTAATGAATTAAAATTAATATTTAGAATAATAACTAATTGAATAAAAGTAAAATACATAGACATTGAATTCTGATAAATTAATTTTATAATCTAAAATAGATATATTATCAAAAAGATATAGTGTAGATAAAAATACAAAACTTGAAACTTGTAATTTTATGGAATCTATGCCAATAAAGATGTCTAATAATGAAAAGATTTAATACTTAATAGAAAAATTAAATTAAAAATGTTAATAAAATGCTCGTCTCTAATATGAGATAATATTATTATAAAATAATGTATATTTTTATCATAAAAAATTTAGATTGAATTATTAGAAACTTCAAAGATTTTGTAATTGACTAATAATAATATCTTTACAGACAAAATTAATCATCAAAATCATTCTCCTTAACCATAATCAGAGAATAGAGCATAATCATTTAGTAAAGATAGCAGAACAAGTTTATTGACTCTATAAAAATAACCTTTAAATATCACAACAAACTATCCAATTGAAGGCAAAAACATTGTGAATTTGTAATAATTGTAATATAATATAGATCTGCTATGATATCTCCTTTGTCTAAATGTGCATAAATTATTTAATAAAAATAATTAAATTAAAAGATTTAAAAAAATGCACAATAATTTTAAGAAGATATTTAAATCTAAAAAATACAGTAAAATTCTTTTCTATTTCTTAAGCACTAAGAATTCTACATCTGTAGGAGAATTAATGTCAATGAAATCTGATACCATCAATTATTCTAATATAATTAATAGAATTCTGAGAAAAGAATCATACTCCATATCATCTCCTGATGGTAGAGCTACCTAAAAATTCAAATAAGCCTTAAATGATAAATTAAATAATCTTCAACAAGATAGTTCTAAGTCTTATGGTAGTTTATTATTTTCATTGGGAGAATAACGACTCAAAGATGCAAATAGTTGTTTCAGATAATTATCTCCCAAAAGAGATAAAAAAAAGTCTAAATAGTAATTAACTGAAATATAAACTAGACTTTTCGGTTTTATGAATTAATAAAATTCGAGAAAGTAATCAGACTTACTCAAATCAGAAGAATCTCATCGCTCTGATTTAGGAAGAAGATCTGAAAAGTATCTAAAATTTATTTAATCAAGAAAAAATGGAATGGATCCAAATACTGAAATCATATAAATTATGAAGGAAATACAACATAAGAAATCCGATAGTATTCTTATTTAATAATTATTAGTCTCGAAAAATATTAAATAACTTAATCCTAGTACTCTTATTACAAGGCCTATGATTACAGATATAAAGGAAGCATAAAGTAATCGTTAATAAAAATTTTGAAATCATTAATATTTTATTATTAAATAATATATTATACTAATATTTATGATGCTGAAGAGATATATTAAATAAATATGGAAGGGTATAAAAAAATCTCAGAAGACTCATTAAATGTTCAATTTCCCAAAAACTATTTTAAAGAGTTAAGATTCTTCTTAGTAATAAATAAAATGAATATTCATTTAATCATTCTATCAAATTAAATCTCAAAGATGTAATAATAAATTTAAATGAACTATGCTGACATTACTATTATTATATATAACATTTCAAGTGAATTTATTAAAATATCACATTTCTCTTATGCGGTTTTAATTGGAATCCACAAAAAAAATAAGAAAATTAAAAATAAATAATAATGACTTAATCAATATATTTTAGATATTATATTAAAAACCTAGTAGTAGATTGCAGATTATCAAATCATTTTTATAAGAATGTGGATCAACTCTTTTTAGTTCTATTATACAGATCTTAAAAAATTCGAAAATATAATAATAATAGATCGATCAAGGACAAAGTTGTCTCATTATTTTAGCATTATTTATTAATTTTTTGTAATATTTATGACAGTTGTAAATCATCTCATATAGATAAAGACTTTTAACATTCTTAGCTTGGAATACGAAAATATAAATTGAGTAAGTTTGTCTTAAATTATAAAGATGCATCGATGTCTACAGCTAGAGTTGGAACCAAGAATATTATTCTATAGAAAGATTGAAAAATATTAAATTCAATAAAATGAAGATTCAAGAATGAGAAATTGAAGCAATCTTAGAAAGCAGGTTTATTATAATTAGTAAAATGAAAACCTTCACTTGATATCAATTATAAATACATGTTGAATTTTTTTTAGTATCATCTTTAATTGAATCTTATAAATTATCTTAGTAGACCTAAATTGTAGCTTAATTCAATTATTTAAATTAAGATCATTATTAAACATTAATTAATGTTAAATAGTTCACTTAATTTTAGGCAATTTAGTAATATAATTGCATCCAGGATTTTAGATGGCATATTTATTGGAAATTATGTCCCTTTAGAAGTTTATTATATTATCTATGGTAGGAATAATAATATATGAAAATAAATCAAATAACTCATGTAGTTAATTGTGCAGCTGGAGAAATTAAAGTACCAGATAATTTAAAGGAATTAAAATATTATTGGAAGGATGAGGATTCTTAAGTATAAATTTATTCTAGCTAGATTATAGTCACTCTAGAAAATATAAGAGAAATTTAGGGATTTGTTGAAAAAGCCTTAAATAGAGGTGAAAGTGTATTATTTTGTTGTGTAAGTGGTTAAAGTCGATCACTAACAGCTCTAGTGAGTTATCTTATGTTTAGGTAATCATTTCAATTTATAGTATTAGATTTAAATGGAGTTTATTTAAAGCTCTCCAATACATCAACATATTAAAAAAGGAATTCGAAATTAGAGCATCATTTTTGAAGCAGCTCATTGATTTTGAGAAAGTTGAAATGAGTGAGACAGTAATAAGTAGAAATTGGAATAAAACACCAGAGGATTAAGAGGAAGCACTCTTGTAAAATACTTACTTAAATTCTGTACAAAAATCAAATGATGATAAATTCATGACCACCACTATACCAAAATCTTAAAATTATAGTAGAAAAAGAGTTTCTTGGTCAAGATATGAGATTAATTTAGGTACTACAGAGGTTTGCTTCAATTATTCAAAAGGAAAGAAGATTTTTAAATCAATTTTAAAATCCAGTTAATTAAAAACATCTGATAAGAATAATACTTTATCAAAAGTTTATACAAACCTTTTAAATCAAAAGACTAAAGGTAAAGTAGAAGAATTGTTTAAAAGAAAAAATAGTTAACAAAATAGAAATATTTAATCAAGAACTCTAACACCTCTTAATAAAAGAAAAAACATTGATTTAATTACTCCAAATTAAAATATGAGAAAATTTTTAGAAATTGAACTCTAGTCTAAATAATTCTAATCGAAAGTTCGGTCATAATCTAATACACCTAGATGTAATCAAAGTTCTAGAAACTAAAATGCTTCATAAATTTCAGCTGATTTTGAATTGGAATCATCCAAAAAACCTCCTCGTTTAATACGTAGGGCTTAATTTAAATTATTCTAATTATTGTGATATATATATATGTTATTATTCTCTTATTTAATATTAAATAATATATTTTTATTAGAGTATGATTAATTAGATGTTAATTAGAATTAATAAAGTTTCAAGATAAGATGAACTTCTGGTATTGTTATTTGTAAAATTTAATGAAATGAAATTATTAATTTGATTAATCTATTTGGTATAATTTTTGGAATGAATTTTGGAAAATATCAAATATTTTAATAAAGACATGAATATTTATGAATCCATTAAATAAGTATGTCATAAAAAAGATAAAGAAGTAATTAAATTGTTGTAGATATTAGAACACCAAACAGAATAATTAAAGAAAATGAAGATAATAAAAATACTTATTTGGTTTAATATGACAACAATTATGTATTTGAGGATAAAAACTACATGGAAATCAATTACCCAGAATTAGTTGAAGATTATAATTTATTTATTACAACAGGAGAAAGATATGATTAAGAATTTCTTTAATAGAAGGCTCTTCAATTTGCCTTATTTTAGATACAAGAAAATCCTATTATTGAATAATATTTGTTAGACAAAAATAAAAGAGTTTAGATCAAATAATAGAGAAAATAAACAATCAAACATAAATGTTTGAATTTTCTTGATATTTAAATAAATTCTTAATTAAAGGATAAAAATTTGGCAATCAAAATAAAAGCTAATGATGGAAATATAACTAATTAACCAATTATGGAAAAATTAATAAAAATTACTCATGAATTATAATCTATTGGATATACTTAAGATGAATTAATAGTAAGTTTCACATTAAAGAAAAATCATTAATTTAAAGAAGATAAAACTATGTTAATTATTGATAAAACTATAAAGATGAATGATTGAATTAGATTTATCCATTATAATATAATAATTTTGCATTTTGTTTTAATAATATGAATTTTAGAAGATGTATTAAAATAATTATAAATGTCTAACCACCATCGTAATCTAAGGGAACTCTTTTCTTCAAAATACTCTAAACCTTTCTCCAATTTTCCTTCCGATAGATTACGAATTGGAAAATCCCCTATAGCAGTTGGCAACTTTATACAATATGCATAAAAAAAGAATGCTGAAGACAAATAATAAAGAAATCATACACCAGTACATACACCTAACAAAATAAGAATTGGGTAAGTTAATATAAATGAATATGCATTGCCATATAAAAATCCATAGCTTAGTTTTTTTAGTAAAGATAGTAATAGATCAAGATCAAAAAGTCCCATGTAATTATCAATACAAAAATCACCAAAATAATCTACTATAGACACTAAAAAGATTTTTGAAAATGAAGATTCTATAAGTCTCAATCGTTAGGCTTCTTAAAAATTATCTAATCATAATAAATTTGCTAGCGCCAACCTAAAAATCAATATAAATGAAGTTCCACATATAAAAATACCTTAAGTAAGTTCTACTACAAAAATAAAAGCCAATATATAAAATTTTGAGAGTATATTTAATTCTTTGCTTGTTAAATATGATTCCATTTAATAATAGTCTTAACAACGTCCACCAATTAAAAAGGTATAAAAAGAAGAACCAGAAGATGAAGAATTATAAATTGATACATAGATATGTGTAACAAAATCTAGTTTTGCTTTTCATTTTGTTATAGGCAAAGGAGGATTTGGAAGGGTCTGGAAAGTTGAATTAAAAAAAAGTAGAACATAATTTGCCATGAAAGAAATGTCTAAAGCTAAAATAATTGCTAAAAGAAGTGTAAATTCTGTTATGAATGAAAGAAATCTATTAGCATAATTCAAACATCCTTTTCTAATTAATATGAATTTCTGTTTTTAAGATAGAGATAACTTATATTTAGTAATGGATCTTTTAACAGGAGGTGATCTCAGATATCATATAGGTCGTATGAGAAGATTTAAAGAACATTAAACTAAATTTTTCATTGCTTGTGTTATATTGGCATTAGAATATCTACATAATTCAAATGTTATTCATAGAGATGTTAAACCTGAAAATATTGTACTTGATAGTAATGGTTATGCTAGGTTAACTGATTTAGGAATTGCCAGAATTTGGAAACCTGAGAATTCCTAAGATACAAGTGGAACACCTGGATATATGGGTATTTATATCTTAATAAATTATATCAATAGCTCCTGAAGTTATGTGTAGATAGAATCATACTATTGCTGTTGATTATTTTGCTTTGGGAGTAATGACATATGAATTTATGTTGGGGAGAAGACCATATAATGGAAGAACAAGATAGGAGATTAGGGATCAAATTCTAACAAGACAAATCTAAGTAAAAAGAAGTGAATTGCCTGATGATTGGTCAATTGATGCTGCTGATTTCATTAATAAATTAATATAGCGTAAACCTATTAATAGATTGGGATTTAATGGACCTAATGAAGTGAAACAACATCCATGGTTATAGAATTTTCCATGGGTAAAATTACTAAATAAAGAAATTCAATCACCTTTCATACCTCCAGTATATTTAATATTTTTTATTCATTAGCCAATTTAAGAGAATTTAGATTATATAAATAATATTAGTGAAGATAATGACACTTAGGATGAATAAATTGTAGAAAATAGATTGTTGTTGAAAAAGAATTCAGTCTAAAGTAAGGATTATCAAATACTTAGATTTATTTTATGGATATAGCTATGATTAAAACATGTAAACCTAATTAAAAAATACCAAAAGTACAAGTAGCACCTTAGTAGTTAATTGAATTTTGCAATTTTGATTTGATAATTAATGATAAATATATTTATATATTCTTGTATTCTCTATTAATCTTTCTTCTTTATACTAAATTTCAAATATAATTAATATTGATATTCAAATTCTATTANAAATTCTGTTATGAATGAAAGAAATCTATTAGCATAATTCAAACATCCTTTTCTAATTAATATGAATTTCTGTTTTTAAGATAGAGATAACTTATATTTAGTAATGGATCTTTTAACAGGAGGTGATCTCAGATATCATATAGGTCGTATGAGAAGATTTAAAGAACATTAAACTAAATTTTTCATTGCTTGTGTTATATTGGCATTAGAATATCTACATAATTCAAATGTTATTCATAGAGATGTTAAACCTGAAAATATTGTACTTGATAGTAATGGTTATGCTAGGTTAACTGATTTAGGAATTGCCAGAATTTGGAAACCTGAGAATTCCTAAGATACAAGTGGAACACCTGGATATATGGGTATTTATATCTTAATAAATTATATCAATAGCTCCTGAAGTTATGTGTAGATAGAATCATACTATTGCTGTTGATTATTTTGCTTTGGGAGTAATGACATATGAATTTATGTTGGGGAGAAGACCATATAATGGAAGAACAAGATAGGAGATTAGGGATCAAATTCTAACAAGACAAATCTAAGTAAAAAGAAGTGAATTGCCTGATGATTGGTCAATTGATGCTGCTGATTTCATTAATAAATTAATATAGCGTAAACCTATTAATAGATTGGGATTTAATGGACCTAATGAAGTGAAACAACATCCATGGTTATAGAATTTTCCATGGGTAAAATTACTAAATAAAGAAATTCAATCACCTTTCATACCTCCAGTATATTTAATATTTTTTATTCATTAGCCAATTTAAGAGAATTTAGATTATATAAATAATATTAGTGAAGATAATGACACTTAGGATGAATAAATTGTAGAAAATAGATTGTTGTTGAAAAAGAATTCAGTCTAAAGTAAGGATTATCAAATACTTAGATTTATTTTATGGATATAGCTATGATTAAAACATGTAAACCTAATTAAAAAATACCAAAAGTACAAGTAGCACCTTAGTAGTTAATTGAATTTTGCAATTTTGATTTGATAATTAATGATAAATATATTTATATATTCTTGTATTCTCTATTAATCTTTCTTCTTTATACTAAATTTCAAATATAATTAATATTGATATTCAAATTCTATTATAAACAATATATTTGAAAGAAAATACATTTTCAATAAATAAAATATTGATTATAGATTCAGTTCATTCAAAGAAAATATATCTGGTTTTTTAATTTAATTTTTATAAACTATTTACTTAAAAATGAATGACAAAAATATTAATATTAATACAATAATAACTACTTTAATTAAATCTTTATTAAAGTATATATATATATATATTTTAAATTAAATAAAGAGAACATATATTTTGATATAGATTTTGATTAGTAAAATTTAGAATAAATAATTACTAAAATGCAATCTATTAATACTCATTCTTAAAATAATAAAATATTATTTATTAAGTTGAATAAACCCATAGTATATATTATTAATCATTCTCAAAATTAAAATCTTTAGTAAGATTTTCTTAAATCAGATTATTCTGGAAATTAGAGTAATTCATTAATGAATAAACACATATGAAATAAAAGAAAATAATATGAAATTATTAATAAATATTAAAATGCTATTGAGAATAATATTATTACTTAATTGATAGTTTAAAAATTGAAGTTAAATTATTTATTAAAATAAATAATTGAATATCAAATTCTATGATCTTTATCATAATTGATGCTAATTTTTTTATCTGCTGGCATATCTGTAACTTCATGCACACTTACATATTCAACTTTATTTTTCCTTCCCATTCCTCTTCCTCTCTAACTTAATTTTCTTTCTCCATTTTTATCAACAAACATCAATAAAATGGCAATAATTACAAGTAATATACTCATACCTATAAAGAAAAAACTTTAATAGACATATCCTCTTTCTTCATTTTCTTCTCCATGTTCATCATATTTGAATTAATTAAATATCATTCCAGTAATCATAGGAAATAAGGCTAAAGCAGTGTTTTAAAATACACCTGTTAATCCAAATGCTGTTCCAACAAGATTAGATTTGACAACAAATGGAACTGAAGGAATAACAACAGAAGCATAGAATCCAAAGCACAAACCCAAAATAGTTAATGGGATAGTGATTAAAAAACAAACTGATGTACACATTCTGAAAATAAAAAGGATATGTGTAATAAGAAAAATGAATGATGTTACAATAATTAATAAACTTCTTCTACCAAGCTTAATAATATTATAAATTAGATTACTTTATCAGCCATGTTTCCAATAAAGGGAGTAGATCCTGATGCAACCAAGTATGGTATAATCAAGAATAGTCCTGCCTCTTCAGCTGTCATACCAAATCTTTCTTGTAATAATTCATTTCCATTATCAAGGAATGGTACAAATAATGCTTCTGTCAACATGCAAATTATAATCAAAATCCAGAAGGTGCCAGATAATTTAGCTATATCTTTGAAATTGATTTCTTCTTTAACTTCATGTTCTACTGCTTCTTCTTAATGCTATGGAGTGGCAACTTAAAATATAAGTAATTCATACATATTTCTGGGCTTCTTCCTAGATCTGGAGAATCACAATCATCATCTTTAATTGATTATTTGACAGATGCAGAAAGTTCTGATTGAGATCTGTGATTTTCATCATTTTTATTCAATAACATTTGATTTTGTTTTTCTCTCTATTCACTTTTATAGTCCATATAAATTAGGGCTAATCCACAAATCTAGATAGTTATTTGATGATCTTTACAAATGAGAAAATTAGTGTTCCAACTCCCACTATCATAGGAGCAGCTAAAGATTAATATTTAGAATATATTTATGGACTTAGAAGACTATTGAAAGCATTACCAATTTTAGGAATGCTTATGCATAATCCTATTGCTAAACTCATCTCTTAATCTTTAAACCAGATAGCCATTATAGAATTCTATGAAACATTCAAACTCTCTGATCCCATTCCAAATATTACTCTTCCAGCTATTAAAGTCCAAAAGCTTAAATTTGATGCACCCCAAACACAAACCAATTGACCTATCATGATGATTGTTGAAAAAAGTAAAATGGCTGTTCGTGCACCAATTTTATCAATCAAAACACCTCCAAAAAATGGGAGTATAATATTAGGTAATGAATAAACTGTATATAATAGGTTGAATTTAAATTGATCCACCCCATATTAATCCTTTATTTCACTTTATAAAGCCATGGGATTATCAAAGCAATAAGCATCACCTATCATGATCATGCAAGCAAAAAACAATGCCAAATACCTTAATTTGGTATGTCTGTAAGACTATACTCTAGGCCTTAATTTGTTTTTAGATACTATTCTCTTAATGGAAAAATATATTACGTGATCTTGAATATCCTCCTAGGAATGAACTGGAACGAAGCATTAATATGATGTAATAAAATTTAATCAATCACTTAATAATTTACATTGAATCAAGAATAATGAAAATATGTAGAATTTATATACAACATCATATTATGATGCTATATTTTTAGACTTTACTCAAATAATATTCCAAGCTTATGATTAATTTTAAACAAAGATCTTTATTTTATTGATAATTATATAAAGATTAATAATAATCTTCAAATAATGTAATATTTATTCATATTTTTATTCTCATTATTAATATTTCAATAATGTCTGAAGCTTTTAATATTCTTATTATTATAAAGGATGGACTCCCTTCTCTCCATATTTCAAATGAGCTTTCAATTATAATTATACTTTATCAGATAATTTTATAATTTTTAACAAAATATCTGACATTAAAAGAATTCTTTAAATTGATCTAATTAATGATAGGTTATCCACTTTGTTTGGATTACAAAATATATATCTTTGTGTAAAAAATTCAGCACTTTACAATATTTTATTAATAATCAAATCTATATATATAGTTCTGTTGATATGTTTTCTGGCTATTCATATTTTGGCTATTTAATTATTATTCTACTTAAATTGATATCAAAATTTATATAAAATTATGAATGATTTTTGAATTTGATTTTATTATTCATTCTAATATATGTGATCATTTAAAAGACATAGAAGTTTCATTTAGTTATAATATAATATTTGATAAGGAATTAGAGTAAAAATAATTAAAAAAATGAAAAATTACATTAAAAAACAAAAATAGGTAATAATGATTATATATATTATCAATAATCTTACATTAAACTTTATTTATCTTTAAGATTAAATTGTGTTTTCCCTTTCTCTTTCATTTCTTTAGCACATTTTATCTTTTATTTCACTTCTGCAACTGCTTTTTTCATTCCATTCTCTTCAAATGTTTTTAAACTCTTTTAGAAATAATTCAAAGCATCTCTAAATTCTTATACTAATAACAAAATGGTTCCTTTTTTGATTAAATTAAAAACTACCTATTATTTTCTATGTTTTAGCTACTTACACACTTCCTTCTCCATAAACTTTAACTTCTAAGTCTTCAGTCTCATATAGTTCAGCCAAGGCATCTTAATGTTTTTCTTATTTTAATTATATAATGGCTATTTATCTTTTAATTTTGATGACCTTTTTATCTTATGTTGTGTATAATTCAATATAAATTTATTTCACTTTTGATAGACAAGCAATTTATTCATCAATTTATTAAATCTTTTCATAATAAGTAGATAATTAATGATATAATTCTGCCACATATTCAGTTTTTTGATAATTAATTTCAATCAACATATCAATAGCACTTGACAAACATTCAATAGCATCTTTCCAATTTTCTTAACATGCATATATTTTTGATTTTTCAATATATGAAATTGCACTTTGTTCTGATTTATATCCATATTTGGCTTCAGTGATAGCAAAGACTTTAGTAATACATTCTTCACTTGCATCAAAATCTTTCATTTTTCTAATAAAAAACAATTAATTAATAGTTTACATGTGGCAATTAGACATTAAAGTTAAAGTTTAGATAGAGTGTTCAGTTTCATCCCCATATATTTAACATTGGGTTTCATAAGCCTTTTTCAATAAATCTAAGGATTCCTCATAACTATTAATTTCTAAATAACATTTTCCAAGTAATGTAAGAATGATTGAATTATAACTCTTACTCTCTGATTCTTCATTAAATAATTTGCTATTCTTTTTTAATGCTAATGTAAGATGATCAATAGCTTATTCATAACACTTATAATTAAGATATGCTTCACCTATATTTGTATGTGCTTTGACTAATTTGAATTGTCCTTTATTATGAGTAAACACAAGTATCTTAATTAATATGATAATGTACTTTTGCTAAAGCCAATTAATGCATTCTTATATTCAAAATTTGTTCTTCACTTTTATCTTTGGAATACTCCTCTAACATTTTAAGTTTCTCTTCTAGATCTTCTGATATTTTATCTTCTATTTGTTTCTATTATTCAGCTGCATTATTTCCATATTTTAAGTCCTATTAATTCTTTTCATTCTATGCTTAAATATTAATGTGAAATCATACAACTATCAAATTAATTATGATCCATCTAATCAATTTAATTAAATTGATCATACTCTTCATCATCTTAGAAATTATCTTCTCCATGATCATCATATTCATCTTACATTCTTAGAATAATATAAAT
Source organism: Paramecium pentaurelia (assembly GCA_905183005.1). Lineage (NCBI taxonomy): Eukaryota > Ciliophora > Oligohymenophorea > Peniculida > Parameciidae > Paramecium > Paramecium pentaurelia. The sequence continues at coordinate 337,427 of CAJJDO010000017.1, read as the reverse complement.
AACTATAAATTAATTAATTGAAATACAAATTACAATATAATCAAGAGTAAATTTAATATAATCTCTTAGTATCCAAAAATAGAACACCTCAAGTTTTTATAAGTCTTATACTTTTGACTACTTGAAATCAACATTTTCTCATTAGAATTATTATTACTCTTTTATTCAGGATTATATGATTTTTATTCTTACTCATATCTTTATTGTTTATTTATATAAGATAATACTTTAAATTTATCACTTATGACAAATTTCTATTAATTGATTTTCTGTGTAATACAATTAATTTGATATTTATAAACAAAACTTCAATAAATCAAATTATTAAATAATTCCTCAATGAACTCATTAAAATAATTATATAATACATATATCTTCAAGAGAATATTAAGAACTTAATCAATTGCTAATTAAATGTACTCTTTTTGNGATAGAGTGTTCAGTTTCATCCCCATATATTTAACATTGGGTTTCATAAGCCTTTTTCAATAAATCTAAGGATTCCTCATAACTATTAATTTCTAAATAACATTTTCCAAGTAATGTAAGAATGATTGAATTATAACTCTTACTCTCTGATTCTTCATTAAATAATTTGCTATTCTTTTTTAATGCTAATGTAAGATGATCAATAGCTTATTCATAACACTTATAATTAAGATATGCTTCACCTATATTTGTATGTGCTTTGACTAATTTGAATTGTCCTTTATTATGAGTAAACACAAGTATCTTAATTAATATGATAATGTACTTTTGCTAAAGCCAATTAATGCATTCTTATATTCAAAATTTGTTCTTCACTTTTATCTTTGGAATACTCCTCTAACATTTTAAGTTTCTCTTCTAGATCTTCTGATATTTTATCTTCTATTTGTTTCTATTATTCAGCTGCATTATTTCCATATTTTAAGTCCTATTAATTCTTTTCATTCTATGCTTAAATATTAATGTGAAATCATACAACTATCAAATTAATTATGATCCATCTAATCAATTTAATTAAATTGATCATACTCTTCATCATCTTAGAAATTATCTTCTCCATGATCATCATATTCATCTTACATTCTTAGAATAATATAAATAACTATAAATTAATTAATTGAAATACAAATTACAATATAATCAAGAGTAAATTTAATATAATCTCTTAGTATCCAAAAATAGAACACCTCAAGTTTTTATAAGTCTTATACTTTTGACTACTTGAAATCAACATTTTCTCATTAGAATTATTATTACTCTTTTATTCAGGATTATATGATTTTTATTCTTACTCATATCTTTATTGTTTATTTATATAAGATAATACTTTAAATTTATCACTTATGACAAATTTCTATTAATTGATTTTCTGTGTAATACAATTAATTTGATATTTATAAACAAAACTTCAATAAATCAAATTATTAAATAATTCCTCAATGAACTCATTAAAATAATTATATAATACATATATCTTCAAGAGAATATTAAGAACTTAATCAATTGCTAATTAAATGTACTCTTTTTGTATAGATTGATTAAATAGTATCATTCTTTTAACTTTTTATGAAAAAACTAAATCTTTATGATTTCAACTATAGTTATATAATCATCATTTTTTAATCAATTTTGAATCAATACTACTCTAAGTTGTATAATTTTTTCAAATTTTAATAATATCTATCTCTAACCTATTTATATTAATATTTATTACAATTTAATATTATTATTTTAACTCGTTATTTTCTTCCTCTAATGAATTAAGATTTTTTTGAAATCCTAATTTTTTTGTTTCAAATAAACACATTTCTCATTGAACTTCTTTATACTATCAACCAATTCTTCAAATAATTGATTTAGAAAATTTGAAATTCTTTAAGTTCTCATTCCTTGTTTTATGCAATTCAATCTATTTTCTTTTGAAATTATGTTATCATTTATTTAATCTCTCTATTTATGTATGCTACTTATATTGTCTTAAAGATGATTGATCTAATATTATAATTATTTTATATAATTCCCCAACAAATTAATCTTTTTAATTGCAGCCTAGCTACTAATATTGCGATTATATCTAAAAATATTTTTAATAGAAGGGAGGCATTAACTAATATATATTGATATGCTCTAATGAAGGGCCTTAACCTTGTTTGATGGTCTGCTCAAATAGTCTGGAATTCTATCTAGTATTAAATCCTTTAGAGAAACATCCATCTAATATAATTAAAATAAATTGATAATGACGAAATATCTGGCTATGGATTCTTTGTTAAAGAAAATATCAAATTATAAATCAGTACTCCAGTCATCTATCAAGAATTTAGTACTGTATTTTAATGTATACAGAGTATAATAAATAATTAATTTATCATATCAATTTCAAGTGACATATGAACAATGTACCATTGCAATTGATTCTGATCCAGAAAATAATAAAAACAAAAGGGGACTAAGAAGATATGATATTGCCAGATTCTGATTAAGAGGATTAATTTTAAACATTAATTAACAACAACAGAAATGGAGACATCGAATCAAGATTACGATTAAAAATGAAGCAACTTAGATTCAGCAATTAAAATCAAATCTATTATTTCTCAGAGAATCGAAAATCCTCTCCAAGTCAATCTCCTGCTCTCTCTCCAAGATACTCTTCCAATTCAATCTAATCTATCCTCAAGCCTAAAAGTTGCTCCATTTTTGCATAGACAAAGAAATGATTATTAAAACAATTTGCTTTATATTAACTTAGTTTAAAATTATCTTAAAAAGAATTTTGTTCTTTTATAATTAATAACCATTAATTTCTATAAAAATAAACAAAAAGTTTGATTATCAAAAGGAAGTTATCATAATAAAAATAATGATAATAGTGATAAATAATAACAATAGAAAATAGAGAATGTAATGACATTATAAAATTATTATAATTTTAATTAAATTTACAAGTTTATTTAATTAGTAAAATAATGAATATGTAGATAAGCATATCAATTCTATGATTTTTTTATAAGTTTTCTATTATTTGGTACAGTAAATTACTCTTAGTTACCTTAAACTTCATCTTCATCTGACTATTTAGATATAAATTAATTTTTATACCATTTAAGAATTTTTGAGTTATAAAAATAATGAAGATGTTTATAATTCTTATCTGTATTGGTTCTTATTTAATAATATATTAATTATACTTATCTCATTGCTAAAATACATGATCCTAATTAAATAGGTGTCAAACATTCTTTCAATTATTCCCACATTTGATCAACTTTCAAAGCTTCACATTATATTAACTTCAATTACTCTTTTATTTTATGAATTGAACTTATTTTATATTATTATTTTATACTCTGATATATTATTTCTAACACTTTGTAATTTAGTTTTCATCTTTTTAACCTTTACAATTTATTCTGGCTTTATATCAGTCTTTTAAAAAGAATCAATCATCCAATCAGAATAATCACTGGAATTGTATTGTAAAAAACATACTTTGGTTATTAAGCAAAAAAATCTTTGTTCTTTTCCAATGCATATATTAAATATCTAGTTTGAATTGGAAGACAGACTTCTACCATTTAATCAAAGTGATTCCTTGCTGCATCATTTCTTTCTTAACTATTTGAATTAGTTCTGTATCTTAAAGCATCCAAAATCATTCCTATTTCCATATTGTCTTTATTTTTAATTATATAGGTTTCTAGTTTATCAAACAATAATTATTATTATTCTAAAAACATTTAAAACTAATTATCTTAGAGTATAATACTTTTTCTTAAGATTTATTACAGATTTCTGTATACTTTTATTAATTTTAAATCTATTATTTTAATGAATCCACTTCATTCTACAATTCTTAAGCTTTAACTTCTAATAATTCATAATAAATCTTCTTTCTTGCCCTAGAATTTCTTGCTGATTCTCTATTTTTAGCCAATTTTTATTATATTGGATCTTAATTAGGATCATTGCTATTCTATTAATTAAAATCTGATGACAAATCTGAATGATCTCTTTATAAATTTGGTGATTTCCTTTATAATTTTTATTAACTTTTACTAATATTATAAAATTTAAATAATTACGATAGATGAGTAGGTGTTTAATTTCTATTTTATTAATTTAATTTCAATTAAGTCTATTCAACAAGCTATGTTATTTTATTAGTATAAATGCTTTTAGAGATATTAACGTTGAAAAGATTTTTATTCTCTTCAATAATATTTGGATTCACCATCTGATATATTTCAGGTTTAAAATTTGTACTAATTTACTCTGCATATTCTATAATATATATAGAATATTACATATTTTCATTTCGAATTCATTTGATGCCCTTTAATTGAATTTTTATTATTATTAAGCATCCTCTTCAACTTTTTATTATTAATCTATATTTAATCTATCCATTCTAATCTCCTCAAATTACATTTCAAAGTCTCCACTACTTCTGAAAAGTATTCCTTTCTAATTTTATGGTTCTTAATATTCATATATTTGAATTTATGGTCCTCCTTCCTCTAAACCAACTGATGATCTGTATTGATCTGGTTGTACCAAAAATGAAACTGAAACTTATGCAAAACTTCCACCTCCATTATTAGATCCTATACTTTATTTATCTTACGGAGCAATTCTACCAAAACTAGCACCTAAACTAAAATTCAATATTTCCTTATAGATATTACGCATCATATTGACTTCCATATGAGACTCCACTTTTATTTCCCTAAAACATATCGCTCATTTTCAATTTTATTATAAATATTTATATTTATATATATATAATATATTACTAAGTATAATCTGCAAATAGTTTTTAATGGATAATCTAATAAATGAGCACATACAATCTCAATGTCCTCTATTAATATTTTAAGAATCCAGTCCCAGATTAAAAGGACCTTCATATTATAAAAAGCTTCATAAAAAATCAAATGAGTTTCAAATAACAAACGAAACACCTCAAAAATTAATAGAAAAAAATTGGAGAATACAAATGAGACCATTACTGATACCAGATTTAATGGGGAAAAGCCAAATTCAAACAACAAAATAGAAATGTATCAATGTTTTAAAAAAGCATAAATCACAAAGTTCTGATGAAAAGATTTATGGTTCTTATGGAAGCAAGTGGCGTAGATTAATCTCATAAGGGTTGTTCTAAGTGAAATAACTTAGACATAAAAAAATTCTATATCGATTTAAGATATTTGTGAGAGCAGTTTAATTTATAATAGCTTTCTATAAATTCAAGAAAACAAGAACTCAACAAATAAAGAATAGTAAAAGAATCTTAAAACCAAGAGTATCAATAGTAAAACCAAGGAAATAATCAGGATAATCAACATTAATTTCACTTCCTTAATTCTAATTAAATGATGCTTTATAAATGTTGCATCAATTCCATAATAAATCCAAATCTGAAATTCATAGTCCCTTATCTCAACTTTATAGGTAAAAACAAAAAACTTTATCTTAAATTAACTTCGATAACTTCTTAAAACGACCCATATAATAATTTATAAAAAACAAGAATCTTTTTTCATTATCAGAACATAAATCAGCATAAACAAGTAAGAGAACTTGTAAAACAGAATATAGTTAAAAAAGAATTGCTAGTATGTAATCATTGCATCGTAAACTCTAAATGTCATAAGCATATTAAACATAACACTGATTCTACTTTAAATTAATTGATATCTCTTGATAAAAACATGATCTATAATTTATATTAATAACTTAATGAGTAATTACAACACAATTCATTGTATTGTCACTAGTTTACTATCCTCTTATTGATATAAATTACAACCAATTTTGGCAGCAAATGTTGTTAAACTTAAATTGAAGTAAAACAATAATAAAATAAAAGTATTAAATAATTTTATTTCATTTATGTCTAATTTGAAACTGTCTGCTATATATTATATAATTTTCTATTTTATTAATTAATTATTCTACTCGAGATCATTCAGTCTTTCTTTTAACTACTTTAATTCAATGAATAAATATCATAAGAGAAACTTTTAACAAAAGAAAAAACTAAGGAAAGGACCACAAATGAGAAATTAATTAACTTTTTTTAAAAAATGAATAATGGAATTATTAAATTTTAGATAAAGATTAAAAACAATTTAATGATTAAAATAAAAAGACCATAATGATGAGACCTTAGAAAACCTAAAGTCCTAGTAATCCATCAGAAACCAAAAAGTGTAGCTTAACTATAAATGCCTTACAAGAGTATTTACTGAATAGTATTTTTGAAGAACTTTAGATTTATTTCAAAATAAAATTGGGGCTGAAATCTTATTGATTTAATTTTTAAGAGAATAATTGATATTCTGTTTATGACAATTAAATTATATAATTAATTAAGGGATTTGAAATTATGCTTAAAATGATAAATTTGTTTTAATTTCAAATAGTTCATTGTAAAACCAAAAATAAAGATATTAAAATATATGAAGAGAATTAATAATGCTATTCTATTAACTTTAAAGAAGGAGATTTCAAATGGTATATCCAAATAAATTACAATATTTTTGATTAAATTAGGATTTTTATTATTAAAAACCACAAATATTTTATAAAATCTGATTAAAATTTAATAAACAGCAATAGTATATTTATTTAATTCCTTAAAAAGCAATCATTTTAATTAAATAAATAAAATGAAGCAAAAAAAGAATCAAGAATCTGCACCACAAAACATACATAATAAATCTGAATTAGGATGTCCTTAATTAATTACTTCTTTTAACTGATTAAATTGAATTTCTTATTAATAATCCACTCCAACTGAATCAAATATTATTTTAGAGAAAAATTATGACATTTCATCCAAAAATTCTCTATTACTATTTTTAATAAACTTCTATAATGTTTATTAACTCAATCTTACTACTTCTTAGTAAGAAAGTTAACCATCCTTATTAGAATCAGCTATTTTAATAAACAAATCTATTCTTTAATCTCTTGTTTTAGCTTATACTGAACTCATTAAATATAAAAATTAACCCCAATCTAAGAAACCAGAACATCTACTATCTATTATATCAAATATTCCCCTTGCCATATTCTCTGCTTAATCCTGAATGGTTTCAATACCATTTCTGTATACTTCATAAGTAATGCCTTGAACCTTTAATTATTTACTTTTTATTTTCATATATCCTGAAATGAGATGTAATACTTTATAAAGTGAGAAGAAAGCATATAATTAACTTCTATTTAATCTATATTTGGCCTATAAAGAAGGTATGTTCAGATGTAATAAAGGTGGTATTTTATGTAACATTTTCTTTTCTTATGGAACATAAGCTTTTGGTGCTTTTGTATCTGTTGGAAACTGTTTTCCTAATATCTTAGTTAATTTAGTGCTTATTAAACTCGAAGTAGATATTTATTTCATTTCAAGGGCTCTACTTTTTGGAGTTGGATATAAGACATTTTCATAAAATTTTATTATTTTTTCAACTTCTTCATTTTCTTTAGATAAATTAGTTTTGAGTTTATTAATGAAATTGTCTAATTCATCCTAACATTTTTACATATTATCTATAAAATATTATTCTTAATCTGTTAAATAATGTCTTGGTGTTGAATTAGGAATATTGGTTTTTATATAAGATACATTTGATGGTCTATTTTATGAACTGAAAGATTAATGGGTAGTTTTGAATTTACAATTTGTAATAATAAAGGGATCAGAATTTTAGCGACTGGTCATTTTAAAATTATCATAAACATTTTCTAAATCTTAAATACCCTTTTAAAGTATACGAGATCTGAAACTACTCTAAGGTATTAAATGATCATATAGATTATTATGGATAATGTGTTAATTTGAATTCATTAATGAAGGTTTCCTTGATTTATCATCAGAAAGGTTATTATTACTTATAATGCTTGCATCCATCTAAATTATTTAGAATAAAAGTTTTTCATATTTCTTATCATATAACCAATGATTGTTATCTTTTGTGCTGACTAGATATGTTTCAATGGATAGATCATACATAATAATCTAATTACCATTTAAATCATAGAAATAAAATTTAGGGTTTTTTAGTTAATTAGAATCTGAATATTGATTTAACTCTTTTTCCACTAATTTCTCTATCTTAATTTATTTTCCTTAAGTGTAAAAACAATTTACTTTTTTACAGTTAATAGTGTAATGATTTGAAATATCATCAATAAATACTAATTTAAGTGCAATCAATTTAGATATAGAAGAAATTGGTTAACATAATTTTAGAAGAGGATTTCTAAGTTTAATGTTTGTATTTCCTATTAATCTTGCCATTATTAATTAAAATAAAAAATGGAATTACAATAAAAAATCTAAAAATTGATAGACTAAATGAGGGATAATGTAAGTAAAGCAACAGGTAAAAGAAATGATAGTATTGATTATTAATTGTTGACTGATTTAAGAAAAACTCATAGAGAATTATATAGAAGTATAGAAGGTAATAGGCGTACAAATTAATTGGAAAAAGATTAATTAGACAAATAGACAATCAATTCTGAGTGTTTGAAATATTCTAAAACTTAATTGTAATTACAAATAGGATAATTTAAAGCCTTACAAACAAATCATTATAATCAAATAAAAAAACAACTTGATTTGGAGGATAAAAATCCATTAAATAATAATAAAGAAATTTTGCATAAATTAGAAACTGAATTAGAAGTTAGAAGAGAAAAAAAGAAAAAATATGAAGAAATTACAAATGAATTTGAACATTTATAATAACACTATGAATAAAAGAAATCATAATATTTTCAAGTATTACCAGATTTACTTAAATAAACATAATCACATCTTATACCTGCATTAAATATGTTTGAAATTCCTCATTTAGCACTTCCATCTCAATAGGAATTCTTTTAATAATTACCTTAACCATTACATTAAATTTATTAAAAATTACAAACAAAATTCATACAATTAGAAATCATTTCACATCCAATTGCAGATAGTATTTATAAATAATCATAATTTGAATTAAAAGTAACAATAGAATCTGGAATATTTGATTAAATTGCATTAAATTATTTGGGAATTAAATTGGAATCATTTTATGAAAATATATACCCTTTTTCATTTAGTATAAGATACTTTACAACATTGGATAAGATTGTATTTTAAGTTGATCGAAAAAATCAAATAACTTCTGAAGAATTATTTTGTGGATTATTTTAAGGAGATCCTGGAGAACCCATATTTGTAAATGCAAAAAGTGATGAAGAAATTAATATTAATACTAAATATATGTCATTTAGATGGGCTAAATTATTAACTGGATTTGAGTTGAGTGCTCAAGAATTTTATTTATAATTATAAAAAAGAATATACAACATATAATTAATCAAAATATAATTATAGAAATTGTAAAAAAATGAGTTGCTTACAAATTTTCCTGGATTAAATTTTGAATAGAAATATCAATTAAAATATTTTGGTAATTGTTAAATAAATGATGATACTCCTTTTTGGTATAAGTTTTGTTTAGGAGAAAGTTTAATTTATAAATAAAATAAAGATACAACATTATTAGTTGAGGATAAAACTTTATAATCATATATTTAATTAAATTATAGATTTGAAGGCCAAGCTGAACATCTTCATGACTGTTATAAAATGGTATTAGCTAAAGAAGACTAATAAATAGAGATTGGTATCATAGTACCATTAAGTTATCCTCAATAGTATTAATTTTATATATAAGCAGGTCAGTACGTTATTAGATTTTATCAACTTAAAATATAAATATTTCATAATATGAATTTTTCATAATATGTAAAAATCTTGGAAATTGTTTAATCGAAGGGCTTTAATTATCATATTAAATATTAAGAATTATTGAATAATTATCTGAAAGAAGATAAAAAATGTAATATTTCTTAAAACATTAATGAGTAGTGTATAAATTTAATTTATCCATAAAATTATTCATCTTTTTTATCTTAATTTTTAATCTTTTCTTTAATCTACTTCCATTTTTTCTTTAGTTTCTTAAGCTCTCTGTATATCCTTCATTTTCATTAGAAGTAAATCTAATCTATATAAACAATCAGATGGTAAAGGTCTAGACTCTAATTCTAACACATAGGGTCTATCATTAAGTAGATTAATAATAGTAAATACCTATGTATATTAATATCCCAATATCTTTAGCCATTTATGTCTAAATGAGATGTCCATCGGCCACTAATAGAATCATAAGTCTCTAAGATTTCTTCTTTGCTGAGTTTTAATTTTAAATTCAATCCTGATCCAGTTTTGTGTGCCATTTTACAACGTTAAATACACATAGGTGATACTTTGTAAATTTTGCCTAAGAAATGATCTATTGGAGTAGTTTATCTAGAAAAGAAACTTTTATTTTCATCTTTTGGATTGAATTATATAACAGCACACAATTATAGATCAGGTTAAAAACAGAAACTTCGTTTATGACAATTCACATTTCTTTATCCAGTTATAATATTATAAACTGTAAATGGTTGATTAATGTAATAAAATTTTAAATTAGTATTTTGAAAATGTACTATAGAATGGCCATGTTATTCTCCAGAGAGACTATTATAACCCATATTAACTATAGGACTAAAAGATCCATATAATTTATAATCTCTTCCAAACATTATATAATTAGAAATTGGAGGATGATGAGATGTCTATTCCAAATAAATAGGACATCCAAGTATTCTACCTTAAAATGTTTCTCCTAAAATTGGATTGAATGGTTTTTCTTACTGAATTCCCATCATAAAACTAGCCATATGAAAAGCAATAGTCTATTTCAATTATTGTAAAGGATCATTAGATTTAGCTGCAAGTTCTAAAAATATAGGAGCATGTCCTTAAGCTCTAGCCATTCTCTCTAAAAATGATCTACTTTCAAAAATTTAGATAGGCAAAGAGACAGACATTACAGACTTTCCTTATATAAGATTGGATCCCATCCTTTTTATCATATTTAAGAGAACAGATCTTTAATCCTTCAATAATCTTTCATTATGATATGTTAAACCTCCTTTATTGTTATCAACTCTATAGAATTTAGTATATAAGAAATGACCTTCTTCATCATTAGTTTGTAGTTGTTTGTCTAAACCAGAAACAATAGTTTGATCTGAATATTATGAGATTGCATCTAAAATATATTGTCCATTTCCAACCTTTTCAATTAACTTTTAGAATTCTTCCTTTGATTAAATTTAATGTTATTCAGATGTTATTCTTTGTATATCAGATTCTGTTAATTTTATAGAGATTTAAATGGTTTCAAATAGTTCTAAATTCTTTACTTCCACATTTTCAGTTATTTATTATATTTCCTATTAAATTTACATCAAATTTCTGTCTGAAGATGTTATATTTAATAATAGGATTTTTAATAACTTTTCTCCTGCATCTAAATCTTTACAATCCACATATATTTCTTCTATTAGTAAACTTTTAAACTCCTGTTTGCTAAATGATATCATTTTTTATACTTTGAAGGTTATACAACAAGAGCAGATCTAATTATCTTATATTTGCCTAATTAATTTGCTAGATTTCTATCAATCTAATCATGATACATTTCTTATCCTGTATATTTACGAAATACACAATAGATACCATCTTTCTCAAATCCTTTTTATGTAAATACTATTCTTATTTTATTGTTTTCCTCTTATTCATTCTAATTTAGTGATTAAGATGAATGAAATTTAAAATTATTCTATTCTTCTTATCGTTCTTCATCTTATATACTATGCTATCTAGGTATTACATAATCTTCTTTAAACTCAAATTCTAAATATACCAAACTACATCCTTTCTTAGTTGGAAATACTTAAAATTGCTTAATTACATCAGGTAACCAATTTTATGTTGATGGCATTACATGTTCCTTTAAATAAATAAATAAATCATTATTTACATCATAGATTCTTCGAGGTTCAATCTTTGAATAATAAACTAATTTCATATGCAAATTATCATTTGGATCCTGATACAATTTTGCATTTTCTTAATCTAAAATTTGTTTGAAATTTTGAATGTCACTAAAACCATCCAAATTCTATAATGTGTTTTATAGTAGAATCTCCATATCTTTCTATTTGTTTATTCTTTTTCTTTACTTAAATGAACTATGGTAAATGAGGAATCATATTTTCAATCTTATCACGAATCATTAAGCTTTGTTTTGGTCGAAATATCAATGGTTATTTTTCAATATATGGCTCAATCTCTGGATGAGATTTATCGAATTCCTCTAAAAATCTTAAGTGTTCTTATTTTTTCTACCATTCCCCAGTGAAACAATCGATCCATTGCTAAAATTCTTTTTCACTATTCCATCCCAATTTAACTTCATTCGATGTTGTTGATAGTTTTATTGACCATTTCTCTTAATACTTTCCCAACTTCTTTAAGTTATAATTTGAAATATCTATTTATTTTTGAGTTTGATTCTTTGCATCTTATATTTATAATACCTAAATATTCCATTATTTATTACCTTTGTATTCAAATTAAAAACTAAAAGTTTTTCCTTCCACTTTTTTAAGAAACCTGATTGCTTATATCCACTTCCACTATAAAATTCTAAATTTTTCAGATACATTTTTAATTAATATTAATATCTGTATTATAATTCAAAATATTCCTACTGATATTATTATCACTTCTACTATCTATTCTAGCTAATTAACCTAGATTTCTATAGCTTAATTTAAATCTCTAATTTTATATTAAATTATTTTAAGAAATCTTAACAATTAAAGGTTCAAATAATTCTAACTAAATAGATAGATAATATAAAATTTAACATATAAAAATGCTTATTTATAGAGCCTATTAAAATCTACTGATTATTACTACATAATTTAACCTTAAAAACAATATTAATGAATCATTTTATTAATATTGTTTACTTTTATATTTTTTTATTGATTCAAAATTAGTTCCCATTTTATAAATAACTAAATCATTTTAGTTGTATCATATGTAGGGATTCTAGATTTCTTATTATTGCTTTTTGGTTAATTTTCTATTATCCTAAATTTATCGAGAATATCTGTAACGGTAAAATAACAATAACATAATATTTGATCAAATCTTTGAATAAAATTTAGTTAAGAGAATTAAATAATTCATATTTCTTTAATAACCAAACGGTTCATATGATTAAAAAATTACTTATATTCTAATTTTTTAATCATCAAAATAGTTTGATAATAAGAGTATTGACTTTATTGATAACTTATATTAAATAGATATTCTCAAGAGAATACAAAAATATGATGGAGATTATGAAATTTAAAGAATATAGATGAAGTGAGAATATATAAAGAAGAGTAACCATAAATATTATTAAAAAAATTGTTTAAAGTTTAAACTAATAATTTCTTAAATTATAATATTATTTTAACAGGTTTAAGAATCCTCTATATTAATCTCTAAAAGTAAACTACTCATGTTATATACTCTAAGTTGGATAATACAAAATAACAGAATTTTTAGAATTATTGATTATATAATTTAAATGTCGAAAATAATCCTAATAATTGTTTAAGATAAAATCCTAAAAGATTCAGATACAATTAATCCATATTAGGTTAGTTTAGTATTTTATTTTCTGTTTTATTAATATTTTTTATATAATTTAGAATAATCTTTCCCTTTAGAGTTTGAGTTAACTTAAACCTACAGATAGAAATATGATGTTCTCTAAACTTCTACTCATACAAATAAATCTAGCAAATATTTTAATTATGGTTAGTTTTTTTTTCCTCTCTAAATTGCTAAATACTCTATTTTGCTTGCTAAAACTGCAAAAAGCTCTTAGACTCTGAATAAATGCTTAAATCTAAGAAAACATTGAAATGATAAATAGTTTGAAGTTATATTGCTTAAGATCAGCTAGAGGGATTATAAAAATAAAGAATAAATTTTAACTTAAGATTAATAAAAACAATAATATGCCCTAAATTTTGAATATTAAATAAGAAAGCACACATCATTCGATATAAATAACAAAAAATTAGCCTAATTAGAATAAAAAAATGTTAATTCTTTTAATAGGAACCATAGATCTAAAATAACATAGAAAATTTTGTAAGCATTTTAGCAAAGTAGATTTAATTGATTTTCAAAAAGATCTTTAATAATATATATAAAGGATGTGTAATGCTATTTAATCAAAATTACTCTAAGAATTAAAATATTTAACTATTAATTATTAAGCCTAAATAGATATTTAGTCAATAACTAACATATTGAGTTATATATATCCCTATAATCATAAAAAAATGCTAAAGATTTTCAACCTTGATTTGATTTGGTGATATCTAAATGATGACATTCAATTTATACAAGCTAATTGTAATATTAATAATAGTTGAAGAATGGCTCTTAGCAGAAAATAAATTATAATGTTGAAATCATTTACTTATATATAAAATACTTTACATTTTTGAATTTGATTCGTAAAGTACAAAAGATGAAATACAAAGGATACAAAAATTTATTTATTTTGCAAAAGTATTCAATTATTAATTTAAGAACAGAATTAGTATATTATGTTTATTTATTATTTATTAACAATAACTCTTGCAACACTCCCTAATGCAAACTTGTCTATTGGTCCATTGCTGCAATCTTATACTGATGATGAAGATTAGGATCAAATAGTTTATGTTCATTAAAAAGTTTATGAGAATTTTGATTATACAGCATTCCCATCCTTATCTTGTTGTCCAAACAATGTTACTAAATTTAGAGTGACGAATTTAAATAAACAAGGGTAAACTATATAGCTATTTAATCTACCATTTTATATTGAGAATCTTGGTGAAGAACCTTTGCTTATTTAATGGTTAAACATCACTGAAGAATTTTCAGATTAAGATATTTAAGTCAAAGTTAATTAGATAACAAATTACATCAATTATAAAAGGCTTTGATAATTATTTAGGATTGAATTTAACACATTTATGTTAAAGAAGTTTAAATAATGATAGATATTGGAGCATTAAATAAGTTAATTTATAGTTTGAAGGTTTTAATCCTGTGATATTTAATTATCAATTTATATGTGGCAAAGACTATTATCCAGTAAGGTACTTTTTTTATTTAATTAGATTTGATTGGAGTAATCTAATTTTAATATTTTTTCAAAGCATAATTATATTAATTCTTTCAATGTTTGGGAAAATTTAAGCTATGAAGGTTGTTTTCATAACAAAATAATTAAGAAAGTAATTATTGAAAAGTTAAAAATATATATAATTTAATTAATTTTTTAGAGAAGTTAAGGTTATGTGAATTTAATTCTAACATCATTAACTGATTAAAATTGAATTAAATTTAATTCAAACAATATCATAAGAAAAGTTGAATAAAATTGCTTAAGAAAGTTCTCCATTTTAAGGATTTTTATTAACATGGTCTTAAGCATTATTTTATATGATTCTCTTATTAGGAGCTTTGTTTATATCTTTGTATTCATAAGAAAAAGCTGAGAAACCAATATAAATTTTAGTCTATATACTTTGTGTAATTTGTACATTTCACTTTATTGATGAGCTCTTTTGTGCATTTAGAAAATAAATTCCATTTTTTGTTAAAACTATTTATTATTTCAGATACTGTGATTTTTTTTCTTTAATTTTGGGTGTTGGAATGTTTGTAGTTTATATAGCTACAGAATAAATTTGGATAGTAAATAAATTCTTTTATATAGTTAAGTAATTTAATATCAATATGTATTCTTGGATCACTTATCAAGTTATTTAAGTTTATTTCTTTAAAAAATTGTCTATAATTTTTTTTACCAATAATGGCTATGGATATATTCTGCTCTGTCTATTTAGCTATTAATATTAGATATGAATGGGATAGTTTAATCCTAAGATATTTTAATACTCCATTATCTGCATAGATTCCATATTTTCGATAGATCTACAAAAAGAAATGTGCATCGGTTTCAATATTCAATANACCTTTGCTTATTTAATGGTTAAACATCACTGAAGAATTTTCAGATTAAGATATTTAAGTCAAAGTTAATTAGATAACAAATTACATCAATTATAAAAGGCTTTGATAATTATTTAGGATTGAATTTAACACATTTATGTTAAAGAAGTTTAAATAATGATAGATATTGGAGCATTAAATAAGTTAATTTATAGTTTGAAGGTTTTAATCCTGTGATATTTAATTATCAATTTATATGTGGCAAAGACTATTATCCAGTAAGGTACTTTTTTTATTTAATTAGATTTGATTGGAGTAATCTAATTTTAATATTTTTTCAAAGCATAATTATATTAATTCTTTCAATGTTTGGGAAAATTTAAGCTATGAAGGTTGTTTTCATAACAAAATAATTAAGAAAGTAATTATTGAAAAGTTAAAAATATATATAATTTAATTAATTTTTTAGAGAAGTTAAGGTTATGTGAATTTAATTCTAACATCATTAACTGATTAAAATTGAATTAAATTTAATTCAAACAATATCATAAGAAAAGTTGAATAAAATTGCTTAAGAAAGTTCTCCATTTTAAGGATTTTTATTAACATGGTCTTAAGCATTATTTTATATGATTCTCTTATTAGGAGCTTTGTTTATATCTTTGTATTCATAAGAAAAAGCTGAGAAACCAATATAAATTTTAGTCTATATACTTTGTGTAATTTGTACATTTCACTTTATTGATGAGCTCTTTTGTGCATTTAGAAAATAAATTCCATTTTTTGTTAAAACTATTTATTATTTCAGATACTGTGATTTTTTTTCTTTAATTTTGGGTGTTGGAATGTTTGTAGTTTATATAGCTACAGAATAAATTTGGATAGTAAATAAATTCTTTTATATAGTTAAGTAATTTAATATCAATATGTATTCTTGGATCACTTATCAAGTTATTTAAGTTTATTTCTTTAAAAAATTGTCTATAATTTTTTTTACCAATAATGGCTATGGATATATTCTGCTCTGTCTATTTAGCTATTAATATTAGATATGAATGGGATAGTTTAATCCTAAGATATTTTAATACTCCATTATCTGCATAGATTCCATATTTTCGATAGATCTACAAAAAGAAATGTGCATCGGTTTCAATATTCAATACAATTAAAATATTTATAATTTTCTGTATCCTATTTCCAGGTTATACATAATATACTAATTTTTTTACTTTAAAATCACTTAGATAATAGGTTTCTTCCTCGCTTATGTTCTTAGATTTGATAGATTAAAAAAAACATTTGTATATGAAATTGTTAGTTTTTTTGGACTTTTAATTGGTTTGATACTTTGGGTAATTGTATAGTACTTGATATCATTCCCTTTACCTACGTATTTTATTTAATTTAATTAATAGATCAATATTTACAGAAGTTTTAATGGTTTCAACTTGTTCTCTTATTGCATTTATAAGAAATGAAATAAATCTTTTTTGGACTGGCAACTTTTATGATGAAATCTTATTGGATCCATTTAAAAATGAATTGGATAAAAAATCAGTCAAATTAATAAGGTTTTTTAATATTGGTGTTTCTTCATATTTGAAAAAAAAAATATGCACTAAATTCAGGAACAGAATAATCAGTCAATATTTGTGAACCATATGAACTTGTAAAGGCAGATAAAGAAGGCGATTTGAAATTAGACTCTATATTATTTGATGGATTATAATCTTTTAAAGATATAAATTCTGATGAAAATGTAATTAATAAGAAATAACAAAATACTTTTGATAATTAGTAATAATAAGATATATAAACTTAATTAAGAGGAGTAGACCCTAATAATAATAGTAAAGCCTAAATAGTGAGAATTTCAATTAAATTGAGAATTAAGAGAAAGTGCATATTTAATATAATCTAATACAGAAAAGATAAAATGAAGATAAGTAGAAAAATTTTGTTTATTAAAATCCTGAGACTATAATACTTAGTGAATATTAGTAATAAAAATCTTTTGAAAAACCTAAAATAACTTTTAATGAGAACAAAAAAATAGAAGAAGTAATTTTAGAAACTAAGAAAATTTAATCAAAAAACAATGAAGAAGTCAAAAAATTATATAGGAATGACATCTAATTAGAACTTACATCTTAATAAAAGGTTTCTTAAATTAATCAAAATAACTATAGTAAACTATAAAATAAGGTTGATTAAGTTGAAGAAAAATAAAATCTATAATAAAATAATAAAGTTTATAGTTCACCTGCTCGATAAAAGTATTAAGTTAACCCCCAAAAAGCCTAAGAATCAAATGTCGACCGTTTTAAATAAAAGTAATAGCAAAGGCATTAGAATGAGAATTTTTAAAAAAACTTAGAGTTCTTAAAAAATCAAGAATAAGCAGGTATTTTAAAAGCACCTATAAAATAATGAGCATATTTTTGTTTTATTAAAATAAACAGACTTTTTATTCTAAATATCAGAATCTAAAGATGATGTACAAGACTACATAAAACTGTTCATATGCAGGTAACTGAATGAAAATTTAATATAGATTTGATATCTAGATAAGGTATTTCGGATAATTACAGATCAATAATAACTATTGATAAAGAAAATTCTTATGCTTTGTTGCAGAAAAAGAAATAGTATTAGAATAGAGAGAGCAGCAATTCAAGTCAATAAAAAAATGAAAATCGTTCAAATAGTGGATTATTTAAATCTGCATCACTTTAATAATTCTATCGTGCTCAATCAGCTGTTGAGAAAAATTCATATCAAAATTATAAAGGAAATCAATTACAAATCAATTAGATGAAAAATGTTTCATATCTCTCTTTGCTATAATAAAGTGGCTATTAATTAAAACATAATTATACAAAATCAACTAAAGAGTTAAATAACAAATGGATTGATTTTTTATCAAATGAGAATTAAAGACAAAAACCATTTGAAAATTAAGCTTACAAGAGATTGAATGAAAAATTGGAATATTTAGAAAAAAAGTTTCACTAGTTAAAGGATTCATTTGCTAATGTAAGTGAAAATTAATAAGATAAAAAAACAGATAGAATAAAATAAAAACAGTATTCTATGGTATCTAAATACTTTCCTTAGAAATTTATTTAATAATAAAAGAATGTTAGTTAAGAAGAAAGTAAAGTAAAAAAGGATATTAAATCTATCTTCAATATTTATTCATAAATGAAAGATATAAAAAGTTATACTTCAAATTCTTAATTATTGAAATAATCATAAGATAAAAACACTGGATTATTATAAGATTTTGTAACTTAAATTAAAAGAAATTCTAATAAGAATTCTTAATTATTAAAGGGTTCATAAATTAATCAAACAAACTCAAATTTAAATAAATCAGAAAGATAATAATCTATGGATTCCAAATATTTTTATTTAAATAAGATAAGTGAAACATAACCAAATGAACCTGTAAACTATTTAGATTATGTAGTTCTTGTATTATATTTCAACTGTAATCTAAGCTATAAAAAGTAAGAAACCTACAGAACTTGATGAACTCATTAAAGAACATTTTTCACAAACATATCAAGTGAATTTATAATTAATTTATTTAGGGATTAATTTATGCAAATAGATTAGTAATATAATTTGATCCAAATAAAGTCATTTACTTGCCAAAATCTAATCATCTAAAAACAATAGTTTTTGATTTGGATGAGACATTGATTCATTGCAACTCTAATTTATCAATTCAAGGAGACATCATATTACCTATTACTTTTCCAAATAATGAAACAATTTAGGCTTCTATTAATATTAGACCTTATGCAAAATAAATCCTTAAAACACTTTCAAAAGATTTTGAAATTATTATTTTTACAGCCTCTCATTCATGTTATGCAAATATGGTTATTGATTATTTGGATCCAAAAAAATAATGGATTTCACATCGATTATTCAGGGAACATTGTATTCAAACAAGAGAGGGAGCATACATTAAAGATTTAAGGTATATAATATATATTTTTAGAATATTAGGAAATCGAAAATTATGTAATGTTTTATTAGTAGATAATGCTTCCTATTCATTTAACAAATAAATTGAAAATGGAATTCCTATTATTTCTTATTATGATAATAAAGAGGATTAAGTAATTAAATTATTGATTTATAGGAATTATTACATTTAGAAAATTATTTATTAAATTTCAGGAGTGTTAAAGATGTTAGAGATTTAAATTAAAAATAATTAAAATTAAAATAGTTTTTAGATTATTCTGATTTTGATGATTTATAAAATAATTTAAAGGATATTTACTTTTGAAATATAAATTTATTTTTAATCAACATATAGTTATGAAAATAAACAAATATAATCAATAAATCTCATAAATTAGCTGTTCTATAACTTGTTATAATATAAGTTAAATTTTTTATTATTATTCTTTTATTAACTATAATTAATCATATTAATTAACCAAAGTTAACATTATTAATTTTGAAAAAAAAGTTTAATCTTACTGATATTACTTTTGTTAAAACATTTCATTATTAATCAAATATAATTATTTGTATTATTTCTATTGAAGTAATGATTATCTTTTTGAGTTTATTTTAAGAATAACTTAGATATATGATTTACTGAGTTTATATTAAGATTCCTAACTGTGATATATCTTAATTAATCTAATTTAATAAAAAGAGATTCTATTGAAAATCTTTTATGTATAATCTCAAGTATCTTAATTCATCAAAAATAATTTAGTTTTTACTTTATTCTAATGATGTCTATTCATCAGATTGAAAAATGGTTATACAATATCTATAATATGTTCTATTATTATTACTAATTGATGAAGTTTATATTATTTTATAAAATTAGTTAACGAACATAGAAAATTTAAAAATGATGAATATTTCAAAGTGTAGTTATTGTTAAAAAGTTCCTGATGACATCCTAATGTTAACATGTAATCATGACCTTTGTTTGGATTGTGCTGCAAAATCATTTTCAATTTAACAAGCAAAAAAGAACAAAAAAGTATAATAGTTTGAAAATATTATAAAGTTTTTTGTATGTGATATTTGTTAGTTGAAAACTGAATTAGATTCTAATAGTGTTTATGAATTAGAGAAAATTCATTTAGCATAAACATTATAAGATAGATCTAATAGAAAACCTGTTCTTGTATAAAAAACCAATATTAGTTCTGAAAAGTAAGTGAAGTCTAAATCCTAAACTCGATAAGATAATAAAGAGAATTAAAAAGAAAAGACAATAAAATTTGCAATATAGAATCCAGAAGCAAAATCATCATTTCATTTATCATAACGACAAATGAGTAAACATTAAAGTGAAAATTCATTTATTCAACATTCAAGAGAATAATGTTTTGATCATCCTGAGGAAGATGTTTCTTATTTTTGTTTTGATTGTAATAGTAGATGTATATGTCCTGAATGTATAATTCATGGAATTCATAAAAATCATGAGGTTAAAACAATAAAGAAATCATATCCATTAATTAGAAAATAATTAGAAAATTAAATTGAATAAAATGAATAATAAATAAATTAGATAGAGAATTAAAGATAAGATTTAGAAAAAAAATAAGTTCAATAAACTGCAATTTAAGAACACATGAGACTTTAAATAGCATAAGAATTTTAAGTAATTTTAAATTTACAATTAGGTTTTACATTAATTATTGAATAATAAATAAAATGAATTATTAGATAAAGTTTGTAATCTTCCTTCAATAATAGATTCATAAGAGAATTATATTAATAGATTAAATGATATTCAAATAAAACTTTAAAACCTAAATGATAAAATTTATTAGATAATTGAATAAAAGAGTGAAATTGAGTTACTCAATTATTATGGATATCTATAGAATTAAACTACTCCTTAAATTCCACCATCTCCTAATATTAAAGTAATCTAATTATCAAATTTAATTTTCTCATAAATTAATGATGCTAAAAAAATGATTAGTGGAATGGATGTTGATTATAATTAATGATATATTTCATGATTTAATATTTTATAATTTTTGTATTGGTTAGGATTACTTTATTTGTTATGCCAAATCTTTAGGTTTTGCAGAGTGAACTTAAGTTGCTAGTATTGTCCATTCTTTTTTTAGATTGTTCTTCCATTCATTATTTTCTATATAACTATCATCTCTATCTAAACAAAACTCTCCTAATTCACCATCTCTATCATTTTCAATTGCACAACTTGAATCAATTCTATTATTCTGATTATAAGTTTCTGATTGGTTAACTCTTGCTAATTAATTCTCTATTTCCATAAGGGATTCTTAATATCACTATTATAATAATATTACCTTAATACATAGGGACATATGAAGTAATTGTTTAATCTAATAAATTCTTCTTTCTTTAAGTCTAACCTTTTCTAGCATGACTAACTCTAGCAGAATTAAAACCAAATTCATTATAATCCTCTTATGATTAAGCCTTCTTTCTATTAAAATATATTTAATACTTCTTTTTCAGATTAAACTAATATTTATAATTAAGCAAATTAATCCTTATGTTCAACAAAAAATGTTTTGTAATACATAAAACTTTTTTAAATTTTCTCCCATTTTTAATTGAGATTTAGATTAGATTTGACTAAAATATCATTATTTCCTTCTATTTATTTTATATGTCTTTTTAATGATTCATTTTCTATTTCATAATGTTTGCATAAAATCATCTCTCTTGATAAATTCTTTTTAGTTTCTTCAAGTTCCTATTCTAATTTACGAACTCTATTTTATAATTAATCTTCAGTTAATTTTATTTATTGTGTAGATCTTTTAGCATTAATTTATTAAATTTAAAAAGCTTTAGCTAAATTCAACTTTGGTACTCTAGAATTATTTTTCTTAAAATCTTCTTATTTTCCATATTATTAATAGGATTCATTAAGACCAATTCCTCCATCAAATGTTTGATTCAAATTTTAAAAATTTTTCTTAAAAACTTAAGGAGCTTTAGCAGGAAATGGAGATGGTATTGGAGAATGAATCATATCTGTATTAATAGGTGATTAAATAGAATGTGTTTTAACTGGTAAATCTACATTTGGTAATCTAGATTCTAAAAATAGTAATTCAAATAATTTATTTACATTAAATTTAAGCTAAGATTTCTAAAAATTCATGTTATGCTCTTTCATAATCTTCATCTAAATCTATTATCTCTCCTTAAATTTTCATTTATATATTAGTAATCACTTTATTTATAAGGGTCACTAATTTTAATTGAATACTCTTTAAATAATTAACTTATAATTGTAATCTTACGATCAATTAATGTAATGTTTCCATTTCATCATGTAGTAAAATAGTGGCTGAATTAGGATGAATGACATCTCTATATCTTATAACAATTCCAGTTGTATCATCTCTTTAATCTGCCTACTTTTCAAGTTAACAAATTTTTTAAGCTTATTAACTGATGGTATGATTAAGTTCAAAAATAGTAGACTCCAATTCAGCAATAAACTTCTTTTCACTCTTTTCTGCTGCATAAGTTATCTCTTCTGAGATTAGGGCTTTGCCTTATGCAAAATCCCTCTCTTTTTAAACTTTCTCTAACGATGACATCAAATGATCAATTTCTTTTTGTTGTTCTGTAATTACTAATTTAAGTGCTTTCATTGTATTTTCATTCTCACGAATAGTAGTTTGTTAATTAATTCTTGGATTGCCAACGTCTTAATCTATCATTGAACGCATTGATTATTTATTCAATTTGATGACAGTTTGTAAATCCTCTATAGTATTTCTCAACTATTGATTTTCTTGATGTAAGAAATCAATCTTGGCTTTCAATTAATGTGGACTTTCACTCATAAAATAATTTATATAATCAAATATCATCTTTATCTTTATCGTATTTTATTGTGATCACTCCTTATTCCACACCAAAATAAG
Organism: Paramecium pentaurelia; assembly: GCA_905183005.1. NCBI lineage: Eukaryota > Ciliophora > Oligohymenophorea > Peniculida > Parameciidae > Paramecium > Paramecium pentaurelia. The sequence continues at coordinate 313,511 of CAJJDO010000017.1, read as the reverse complement.
ACCATTATCTTTCATAAATATCAGGAATCTAAATATTTTTAATCATAATTAATACTTTAAATGTAAGTGTAAATTCTCCATATTTCCTTTCACTCTTTTCCAATTACCCTTAATTTATATACGGTCTCAATTTGTTCCCCTTCACTAAAGTTACTACATTCTGTCTCTAAATATCTACATCATCATTAGTCAATCCTGGAGCATCCATCAAAATTATATATTGATCACCTGCAATAATATCTGTAGCAGGCTAAAAAGAATCCTATTATCCTGTTATTAAACCACTCATATCAACTTAACCTTAAGGAATTTAAATTTTATCTTAAAATTCATTTTCTGTTTTAATTACTTTGATTAAAGGATCATCTGTATTTTTTAGGTCAATTTTAATATTCTTTCTAAAAAAATTAACAAGTTTTTATCTTGATTAAATTAACAAACAATCTAAAACTGAAAAACTTCTGTTTACAGGAATAAAAACTGCCTTTAACCAATATCTAAGAAGTGAAAATACCCAAGGATTTAAACCCTTACCTAAATTACAATCATCATTCACAATACACACATGTCTAGTGTATGGAGTCTTAAACCAAAGAACATGTTTTTCCTAAAGTTATTTATTTATTGGATTAAGTGCAGCTACTTTAGTTTTTTATAGAGTTCCATTTGCATATATTTATGTTACTTATGTACTCCATACATGTTCTAAAATTTCATTAGATTCAACATCTTTAAGATTATGTATTACAATAATTTCTCTAAATGTCTTATTCGTACTTTATTATAGATTACGACTCAATCTATCAAGATATCTTTGATCAAGACTTGTAAAATCATTAACAACGCATAAAAAGTAATCTGCCAAATCGAATACAAGATCTGATATAAATGTTTCTGTAGCTTCTTTGTCTACAATAGATAATTCATTTTCTATTTTAACAGGACTATATGTTCCAGCTGTGTCCACTAATATAAGTTTTGTTCCATTATCTACATTTACATGCTTAAATGAAATGCCTCTAGTAGTAACCTTCTTTCCAGATGGTAAATTACTCATAGTGAGACTATTCAATACAAAAGTCTTTCCTTTATCATAGAGTCCAGTTACTGCAACAGTTGCTCCATCTAATGATTTTATATTGATAATTTCTTGGTTTATCATCTTTGGAGACAACCAAACTTTCCATCCTGAACTATTTATAGATGTTATAAAATCTATATCAACCACCCAATCATAAATGCTGGTTTCATCTATAATTGAAGTATTTTATTTCTTGAAATCTGTTGGATTTCCTTTAAATATACCACATTACCTTTACCGTTTGACTTCACTTTGTCTTTGAAATTGATTCACCTCATGTTGTAGTTCACGAATTTCTTTAAATAATTGAGATATTTATCTAATTTATTTAGAATCGTTTTGTAAAATAGCCTCCATTAATTTAATGCTTTCCTTTTCTCTAAACTTATATTCCATCAACACTGCTTCGAACATATCTTTTATCCTTATAACATCAGTAGCTTTATTAGTTTCTCGAATGAAATCAGCAAAGACTTGATTAATTTCTTATTTCAATCCTTTAATTGCATATATCAATGGAGCAATACGAGAATGAATTTTTGGATTAATATCATCATGAACTTATTAGAACTCTTATTCAAAGTTATCTAAAACCTTAGTATCAAAAATAGTATCATTCATGGATTTTTATTATTATTAAGACATAATTTCAATTTCAATTTTAATAATCAATTTTAACACATCTAGAAAACATTTTATTCATTTCAATAAAAAAATTAATAAATTTTCATTTGCTGCATTTCTAAATATTTTATTTAACTAAAAATTGCGTTTTCTTAATTTTCTACTTATCTAATATAAAATATATCCATATCAAGATGAAGATATTGTTTATAATCTAATCAGGTATCCTAAATTCCCATAATTAACTACAGAATCTTCCTTAATACAATAAAATAACTATATTAATTTGATTTCATATTATATTATTCTTCTTTTTACTGCATTGTAAATAATTTATAGATTCATACTTTAAATATCTTGGAAACATATTTCCTTTATTTATATCATTTTATTTAATAAATTATAACTTAGAAATTATTTAATTATCTTAGGATACATTTTAGTATTAGATAGTAAATATACTTTGAATATATTTTAATTTATTCAAATTAAACTCATCCTTAAATACAAAGGAGGTTAATTTAAGTTAAAAAAGGTAATATAAATATTACAGATTTCATAATATTAATGAACAATAGAATATAATTCATTAGAATTTTATTTGTTGAAATGAGTCTTCCGATCTTGGTAGATTGTAAAAAATAGTTGATAATATTTATAAATTATTTAGAAATTATTACTATTTATATATTTTGAATAATGAATTAAAATTACAATAAATAGTGGTGTAAACTTATATAAATATTAATAAGTGTAAAATTCTGATCTTAGAGTTAATAGTTGTTAGAAGTATTTCAATTAAAATATTATTATAAATTAAATTATAAAAAATGCAATAATATTAGGAATTAAGTTTTGGGCAAGTATTGTCAATCGAGATTGCTAAGATTGGAGATAATAAAAATATGTTTGGGACAAAAGCATTAATCTTAATACTTATATCATTAATGAGCTTTAGTTTAAAATAAGAATAAAACCAAGGTTATGAATATTTTATTAATGTAATATTTGAAGTTATTCTAGTTTTTAAGTATATTCACAAGACCACCATATATATTGTTTATACCAATATGTATCTTAATGTTGATTCTATACTTCTTTTTTTATGGTTGTCTTCTTTTGATTTCGTACTTGCAATATCAGAGTTAGAATAAAATAACTATGTCTAAAAATAATTTTAAGAGATTACATATATTGATGTTGTTGGGAATTGAATGTGCAGTGTGGCTTAGCTGTCCAATTGTAGATACTTGATTAAATTCTAGTTATCTATCAACTTGGGGATGTTCAATAAGCAAAGTAGTTCCTGGAGTACAATCCCAATTATAAACATATTTTTGCACTCTATTATTGTGTTAAGTTACTTCTATTTCTATCGTAGTTATCAATTCAATTAATTAGGATTGTATAGAACTTTCAATCTAGCATCTTATTGTTACTATTTGATTGTGATATTTATAGTAGCTATAGATTGGAATACAAAATTGCAGATACAGCCATATATTTTATGGTTGCTCAGCATTTTCAAATTGATAGACATAATATTGTTCTTGCCATATAAGATAACATTTGAAAATAAAATATATAAGTTTGGATCTACAGGATTATTCATTGTATCCTTATTGGGTTCTGATAATAAATTACAGAATTCATAAATGGAGATAACATCTTTGAGACTTTACTCTTGGCATTTCCTATATTCTTTTATTTATTTAAATAGCTTTAAGGATGGAAATGGAAGAATTTAATATTATACATGAGGAGTGGATCAATGAAATAGATGGACATAAAGAAAATGTGTTCATCTTTGGAAGCACTTGTATGGTATATAGAATAGGCAAGAATGGATTCATATATATTTATGCTTTCACTTTTTGTGTTAAAATATCATACTTAAAATTGTAATGATTCTAATTGTGAATGTAAAGAAGATTTATCTAGATCTAATACTTAAAATGGAGAAAGTATGACTCATAGATCATCATTCCAATCTAAAACAGCTTTATTGAGTAATGGAGATAAAAATAGTAATCAATATAATATTTCTCAAAATTTGGATGTGAGTTAATTTCAGAACACTATCAAAGATGGAAGTCATAAAAATGATTCATTTGTTGGTGGAGTTCATCCATAATATGAATAATAAACGTTAAGGCCATCTAAAGCTATTCTATTTTAACCAATGAAATTCATCTAGAATAATATAATCAATGAAGATCTCATTTCATAATATGTCAAAATATAGTTTCATTAAACTATTTAATAATTGTCATTTTCTTTACATTTAGACGAAGTTGAATATTTATCATTAAAGTACATTTCTTTTATGTTCTCCTTCAAGAAAAATAGTCTATCATCTCTCACAAAACTCAAACAAATTTAAAGTAGAACTATTCAATTTTCTTACTTCTTTCAAAATGTTACCAAAGTAACAGAATCATAATTTATTGATGCACTTAAATTGAAACACTTTGATGATAAAAATACATATGATGATCTTGTAAAAATGAATGTAACTGAAATATCGCGATTAGAGATGGTAAAAGATGATTTTGTTAAGAGTATTGTATCTGTCTTAAGAAAAAAGATAACATTATGGGAAAATTTATGTTCTGGTGATATTTAAAATATGAATCGATTTTTAGAGGATATTATCAAAATTTTACTTCAAATTGAATAGATTGATATGTTAGGATATGAAAATTATGAAGATATGATTCAAAATCTACGTATTAGAGGATTACAATCATTTCATTAAAGTTAGAATTTAGATAAATTATAAATATCAAGTATCATGCCACCATATTTGACAGCATCTCACAATTATTTCATTTCTAGATTTATTCATAGGGGATATACATATTATTATGATAAACCAATCAATTCTTATGCATGTGATGCATAAGGTTTTGTGTTTCCAATCAATATTAATTTATCTTTTAATTTTTAAAATCTATCTGATTTTACACTATTAGGATCTATTTTGAAAATTAAAGATGATGATGAATGGCGTCTAATTTTAGGTTTTTCTATGCATACATTTAATAAATTGATATTGAAAGGAGCTTTAGATGAATTTGGAATGGTATAATATAAATCTATTAATTAAAAACTTGAAAAACTAGGTCATCTTAAAAATGCTATATTGCATAAGATAGCCAAAGATGATAATGCTAAATTATTTAAGAAAACTAACACTATGCATTAAAAATAAAATACTTCAAAAAGTTAAATAAAAAGAACATATCAAAAACAATCTGACATTTTGTTATAATTTGGTAACATTTAACACTTTTTACCATTAATTGGAAAATCAATTACAGATTTACTTTCTAAAGATATCTTTAAAAAATTATAAAAAGAATCCTAAGAATAATTTAATAAATTAACAGACAATCAAAAAGCTTAAGATTTCTAACAATAAAATAATAATAAGTTTTTTGAAAAATAGGCTAGTAATTTATTCTAAAGACAAATAAGTTAATTTATTGATCGTTAATAGAGCTTAAATTAAGGTGGATTATCTAGTTCTATGTTAGATAAAGATCAATATAGAAATGTTATTATGAATAATTTTATTGATGAAAAAGAATATGTCTTTATTGTAGGATGAAAGATTGGTTCTTTATGTACCTAGAAATTATAATGAATTAATTGAATATTTTAATGATGCTGGAGAGAGATTAATGGAAAGTAAAAATGATATGGAAACTAAATCTATACGTAGATAATAAATGTAGAATAAATATTCATATATTAAATAATAATAGAATTGTTATCATTTATTTGATACAGAATTCTAAGATTTTATAGATAACAAAGTGAGAAAATATTATTCTAAAGCTTTATTAAAAGAAGCATTAGAATCTCATGATTTTAAACTCTTATAGCAAGTAAGATACAAGTGTGTTTCATCTATTGATGTAGGAGTTGGAGGAGTAAGTGACAAAGATTAATTCTTATATTTTGTGTGCAAATTATCATCATTAAATCTATAAAAAGCAAAAAGAAAGGATGTTTTAAAAATTCATATGAAAAAAGAAAAAAATTAATAATTTGATGGAGGTGAAGAATTAAGGAAAAGTTTGATTTAATAGGTTTCTTCTATGGATTCATTTGATAAAGAAAAACCTAAAAGATCTTTATCCATTTAAGAAAGTTTTGGTCCTTCTCAATAATAATAAATTAAATATAAGGGATAGATTGATTAACCAATTATTGTCACTTTGGCTATTCCAGATAACAGAACATATTTATCTTCACTTAATAGAGATGATGGACCAAATATGAAAGTCAATTTTGAAGCTGAAAATTAAAAATTAAATGAATCCTCTTTTGATATAATATGAGTTAATAATTAAGAACAAGAAAGAATAATAATGTTCTTAATAAAGCTCTAATTGTTACATATTTAATGACTAGTTTTGGTGGTTTACATTTGATTGTAATTCTATTGATTGTTCCCTTTATTAGATAAATTAATAAGATCTATTTTCATGTTCTCTCTGTTGTAAGTAGAGTAACACAAGAAGAGGCTGAAGATGAAATTAAAAAATTAACACTTTCTTAACATTTATTAGAAACATAAGATGATTCATGGGTTACATAAAATCAAGTTAAACTTATATTTTATAATAAAAGCAAGGATATTAATTTAAATGAGAAATATACTAAAAATGGTAATATCAATTAAAAAGGGAAAGAAAACTCTTATTTTTCTTCCAAATTAAGTGATACTAGTTTAAGTATTTGGAAAGATATGGGATTATACATTATGATTTCATCAATTTCTATTGGCTATTTAATATTTTCTATTATTATTATTCAAACTTAAATCAATACATTTACTCCTTTTATTGACTACTTTGATTTCACTGTTAGCACAAGTGTATATACTACTAGCTTAATTTCAAAATTATCGATTACTCCTGAAAGATATTTAAATTTATAATCTAACAGTATACCAACACAATTTACTTTATTGAATTTCTAATAAAATTAATAGATTTCATTCTTTCTACAAACAATCTCTTCTGATACTAGCAAAATCAAATCATATATTACTGAAATGTCAAAGTTTTTAGAGTAATTGAATCTAGATTATGGTTATGATTCTAATTCCTCAAAAATTGTCATTACTTCTGAGAAATATTAATCAAGGTTACCCTATATATAACAATTAAGTATTTTGAGTGAAATAAATCATTTACTAAAAGATAACTTATGTTATTATTCCTAAGAGATGCTCTGTCAACAATAGTTATAATTTGATTACTTTAATACTGCCTTAATGGGAGCATTAGATATTTTATAGAAAATGTAGTTTAATTACTAATAATTTTTAAATTAATATCATTAAATTATATATTCGGAATAATAAAATAATACGCTTTTAATTAATGCGTATTATAATTCTTAAGATTATAAACTATTAGTTATGTATGGATAAGAATTAATTTTTAAAACATTTAATAGATTATTATAACTATTAGAAACTTTCTTGAGTGATGAGAAAGAATCAAAAAAATAATTAATATTGAATTTATTTATAGGCATAGGAATACCCATCATGATAATGACAATCCTTTTGGTTGCTTTGGAAATGATTCTATTGAAATAAAAGGTAAGGAGAGTAATGCTTTCTCTTACCTTTCTGCCAACATTTAAGTTTTAGGATAAGATTGTACTGTCTCTAATTAAGGCAATCCTAAAAATTTGAAATAAGGGATTTATTTTATATTAAGAAACTTTAATTAATTTATATGGCTAATAAAATTAATATATAAATATATATAAACATGATTCATATAGCCTTATTTTGAACTTTCTTTTTAAGGAATATCTTCTTTTTTAGTATTATTCATATAAATCAAATAAAATAATTAGATATTCGAAATGATTAAAATTATAATCTTTTGATTCATGATTATAATCCATTTGATAAATTGATTGTCACTAAGAATAAAGAGATTATAGATTATTAATTTATTAAAATAACAACTTGAATTGAGATTATCAATTATTGAGAAATCAGTCATTTCTAAATTTTCTTTATCCCTAGAATGCCTGCAATTGATAGTTTATTTTTGTTAATAGCAATCAAACCTATCCTTTTCTATCCTGGTTTTAAAATTCCAATAACAAAATTGTACTTTGAAATGTCTTAAGTACTACTTTCAAATTCAGAAGAAAGAGCTTCATTTTAGATAGTTTCAATTGAAGTCCTTTTACTCCAAATAGACATTTAACTATTTTAAACACTCTTTTATTGCTTATCCATTTACTTAATTTTATTTATTTTGATGAAGGAGAGAAAATTAAATATTAATAATGAAATTATAATATATCATTCATTAATAATACGTCATGTTATTTTGCATAATCCCACTTTATTAAATATTCAGATTAATATTCAAAAAAATTTAAACTATATAAGCATGAGGATTATAGAATTAATTATATTGAAATAAATAAAATAATATATTTTCTTATATTATTTAAAACATTAGTAAGATAGTTTTAATTCTTTATTTATGATTGTATAAATAATAATATATATATATATTCTTCTCAATAGAAAAAGATAATCTCTAATTAGAATTATAATTTTTATAAATTTTATTAACTGAATGTCATCAAAAGATAAAGATAAAAAGAAGAAAACAGCTAAATTGGAAAAAAAAGACACTAAAATTTTAAGTATTCCTGATTTAGATCAATCTCAATTGATAGCTAGAGTAATTAGCAGAGGAGGTGATAAGGAAACTAAAAATATAGGTATCAATTTTATTAGAATCCAAGCCAATAATGAAGATGAGATGCAAACTTTCACATAATCTCATTCTAATGGAGTAGCATAAATGAATGATTTTTAGGGAATTTAAAGTCAATAATAATTCAGCACTAATTTTTTAAGAAACAACGATTATAATACTAATAAATTCATGTCAGACTCAACATATGAAGAATATCATGGGCAATTAAATAAAACTCCTTATTATTAATAGTAGACACTATCAATGTAAAACTATGCCCAATAGTATCCCTAACAATATTATCATATGGGGAATTAAGACTAAATTGATTATAGATATGAAAAAATTAGGAATTAGATTAATTTAAGTTTGTTGCCAAAGAGACAAGAAATACTTTATTAAATCTAAAAGGTTAGTACTATTATATGATGAATTAGATAGAAAATAGGATTGATGAAATCAAATATCAAACCTAATAAATTGAAAATATGACTAGAGAAGAGTGTGATTTTATAATTGATAGATTAAGATCAGCAGAAAATTAAAAACTTTAAAGATTATATCAAGATAAAGATGAACTTATAAGGTATGAAATTGAAATTATAAATTTCAAAGTAATATTGAATAAATTGATTCTCTATAATCTTATGCTTTAAATAATTAGGAACAGATTCCATAAAGTAAGATACTTGAAAACATTGAAAGAATTGCTAATTAAAGAATCAAAACCTAAATTGACATTAATTCAAATGATTTACCTCAAGAGTTCATTTAATTAAAATAATCATACTAATAGAATATCATTTAATAATAGTTGATAGAATTTAAGAATGAAGTTATTTGGAAATTAGTGAATGATTCTAAAATAGAAATATAGAAAATTTAAGCAGATTTAGAATAATAAGTCTACTAAGAATATTAAAAATGGTTAAATAATGAGGAGATATATAAATAAGAATTAAATAAATATAAACTTCAATGTACATTTTGTGGAGTTAATTTTGATTATAAATAGATTAATACAAATTGTCAATCAAATATTTAAAATGCAAGTAATTTTTTTTATTTTAAATAGAGCTTTAATTTGAATGTGAAGAGAATCCTCAAGAATAATATATTGGTACTTATAGACATTTTTTTAGCAAAAGTAAGGAACTTTAAGAATCATAGATGCAAATCTAAAATAAAAAAGTATGATAAATTAATAGTCTACAATCATTTATTACAATTTTTAATTCTAATTTCTTTGAAACCTAAAATTACATTTTCATCAAACCCTCCATATATTCTATCTGTTTCTTATTACAGAGTGTTTTAATAAATAGGTAACTAATGTTATTACTGTTAAGATTCATGACTCTATCTAGATACATGATGACCTGTTAAATTCTCTTAGAACTTGATATCAGTTGTCCTTCTTGAACTAAAACCATCAGATATAAAATCAGTTTATCGACTAAAATTGTAAAGAAATTATATATACTATTATGGACTGAAATATTCCATATCTATTGTCATTTCATCACTTTCTGTGAAATCATCTTATCTTCTGATTATTTTTTAAACTAATAATCTGGAATATGACTACCATGTTTTAAATAAGATTAAAACATTTAGATAATCATGAAGAATGTTAAAATTAGATTTAAATTGTAAATTATTTAGACAAATATTGGTTCTCTTTTGAGTTTTGTTTCTTCTATAATAGAGTAATCTTGTTTGCATTTCTTTATTAAATTATTTAATCTTTTTAATAGATTCTTAAGATCCATCCTTAAAGATTTCGTCATGATAGCAACATCTAAACAAATGATACAATAGATGATTATACTGAATATATCCATATGGATCACTAATATATATATAATAATAATATAGATACCTTCTAAGATTTAATTTGGATGCTAATTTTGCAGCATCCCAAAGATTATCATCATTTCCTCCACCTAATGGTTAACCAATATCTAGTAAGAATCGACATAAGAATTTATAATGCATGCTTTCACCATTATTATCAGCTGAATATTTACACCAAGTAGTTTTAATTTTATCAATTTATTCTACATAAGTTTGGATCATTGAATTCTATACCTAAAAGAATTCCTCAAATTATTCTATCAAGCCTAAAACAAATAAATTTAATAGAACATAATTTGAGAAAAGCATAAAAGTAATGAAATACAATTAATTGAAATCTGATCCACAATAATCAGGATTTTCTGAACAATATGGATTATGATGCATTGTATCAGTCATTATTGTTCTAAAATCATCTCCTGATGCACACTTAAATAATGCTAATAATGCATATTCAAAATTAGTAAAGTTTATGTATTCATCTATGACAGCTCCTTTTTTAACTTTTCCAAATAATTAACATCCAATTAATGCATATATAATCATTGTAATAATTAGAATTGAAATAAGTTTAGCTAAAAAAGGAATAGCAAAACCCATGACTCTAATTAATCTTGATAAATTGCTTAATCCTTAAAAAATGACTAAAAGCCTCAATTATCTTGTCATAAATGCAAGTCGTAATATTTAATAATTGGATGTATAAACATTTGATTCATAATAATGGATAACCCAATCATATTGAAAATCAGCAATGATATCACATAATGATATAAGAATTAAAAATATATAATATCTTCTCCAATAATTATCAAAGTATCTATTAATACCTAATTACATAAATAATAAAATTATCCAAATACCATAAAATAGAATTAAAAACCTTTAAATTAAATTAAGATTTCTTATTTTATCTTATTTCATATCATGATGATATTATAATTAACATATTAAATCTACCAATAATAATAAAAACATGAATTTCTGACTAATAGGATTATTAACTATAAATGATGATAATCTTCTAATAAGTCGAGTTGGTGGAGTTGAAAAACCAGGAGAGTCTTTCAAAATCATTGGACATAATTCAACAAATTCTTTTTAGGACTTAGTTACATTTTACATCTCTATTTTTTATTGATTTACTCTTAATTTAGAAAACAATGTTCCTGTAAAAAAACTTAAAAAGAACATTGAACCTATAAAACAAAATGATATAAAATAAGCATATGTAGATAAATATGATGCAAATGGAGCAGGACCTAAAATACTTTATCTGCTATTTTCTGCCACTTACATTATTTCACCCCATCCATCAAATGTTGATACTACAAATAATGTTGGTAATGCTATTGTTATATTATCAAAATTATGTTTATAATTAATCCATTTTCTATCATTTTCTATGCATTCCTATTAATTAACATTGAATTGCATTTTATCATCACAAAAACCAAATTAACTTTCATATAGTATTATACCAAAAACTCCAAACATTATCCAAACTGAAATTAATGTTAATAATATCTTAAGCATGTCTAATAATGATTATGCTAATGCAGCCCTTATATTATCTAACCATTTAATTCTATACATAAGTTTCATTGGTCTAAAATGTCCTAAAAATAAACACACATTTATTATTGGATTTTATTTGTATGTATCAATAAAAAATGCAAATAAATAAATTAGATCTATCACTTACCAAGAATAAGTTAAATAACTACCTTTATCCATAAATAATCCCTTAGCTATAATTGATATAATATCCTCTAATAATTTAAATACATTCAAAATTGTTAATATAATATATGGATATTAACTCTTCTAATCTTCATAATCGTGATATGTCCTAACTATCATAAGAAAAATTGAAGAAACCATCACTATATTTGAAAACCATTAAAATCTTTTTGATGTACAAATATTACAACAAATAACTCTAATTTTACTGTTTTTAGCAAAGAAATACAAAGCAGTTTCACATTCTATATCTTAATATAACTTTGGATTTGACATTAATATCTGTTTATTTAATTACTCTAATATAATTAAGACTTAATACTTAGCGATCTCTAGAATGATTTAATTATATCAAGTTTTATTTTTGGTTATTCTTTATCTTCATTAAAATCAAATATCTAAATTTTAGAGAAATACTAAGATTTGACCTTTTAATCATAAATTGAATCTATTTCTGTATTAAGAGCTTCATCATCTCTATTAGTTGAACCTTAAGATGCCAATATTTATTTTTAATTTTCATCCTTATCATGTTTTTCTTCTAAGTATCTACCAAACCCATCCAATAAAATTGCCAAAACTAATCCATAAGTTAAATAATTTAATATTAAAACCATTGAAAATGAGAAAATAACAGCTGCTGTTAGATTGAGTTCTGATCCAATAACATAAACTCCATACCAATCATCATTTGTCATAATATTAAATATAGTCATACCAGCTTTTAAAGGATTATCAAATGAATGTAATTATCCTAAGGGTTCCTTTTAATCAAATTATCCAGCATAAAGATCCATTCCAATGAGACCATATATAGTAATCATAATGAACATAAAAATTGTTAAATAAATATATTATTTAAATGTTATTGAAGCTATTTTACCTATCAGTACAGCCATTTAATTATATTTTAAGCATCTATAAAATAGAATACATTTAGTTCCTCTAATCATTCTCAAATATTATTATGTCAAATTCAAAAAATCACTGAAACTAAATTCAATAAAACTTGCTATCATAATAATTGCTTGAAGTATATTTTCTTTACTAGAAAAGAAACGATGTAAGGGATATGTAAACATTTAAAATCCTATTTCTATTAATAAAAATATAGTTGATATATCTTCAAATTTTGATATAACATGAGAATCAACTATTCCATATAAGGAGAGGAATATAAAATTAATTAGGATAATGAAATCAAAGAAAAATTAAGTAATTTTGTTATCAATAATTATAAGAGTGTATCTTCTTAAAATAAGTAATTTGCCACCAAAAGTAGGCATCCATATTAGATGGTTAAAATTGTTTAAACTATTAAAGATCTCATGAAATTACTACATTCTAATAGGATTCAATAAGAGGACATTATTTCCTGACCAATTTTTTGACTTGATAATCTTTTATTCTCTTTCCTTTTAAAAAATCTATAAATATAACTCTTCATTTGAATCAAACACTTATTTTGTTTTTGGTATTTTAGTATTAATTTTTTCTTGTATTTACTCATAATCTATATAAAATCCATGAATATATAGGTATTTTCTTACTCCCCTTAAAATTTCAAATGGTAACTTTCTTTCTACTCTTGTTCTAATATTAATAGTTCCAAAAATATCATTCTATCTTTTTCTAATTTGTGGTGATTATGTTCCATGACTGTCTTCCTTAATACTAAATGATCTTTAAATAGTGATCCTTCGAGTACTCTTATGTATTGGATAGCGACTTAGGGAAATATCTGACTATTAACGAGGTATGATTTTAATTTCTTTGTTTGTGAACATAGGTTGATAATAGATTTTGATTTTTTCTTTATGTGCAACTCTATTATATATATATATATTAATATTATACCTCTTTTTTTATATGAAGACATCTTTCAAACTCTTAAATTTTTAATCTACATAATAATTAACAGAATTTTAGAATTAAGTGAATTAATATTGGCTTAATTTTAAAAGTATTGAAATTTCTATTGGATCATCAGAATACATCTTAATATTTACTTTATTTTATTCTAATTATAAATCTTTAAATTTAGGCAACAGTAATTATTTAATAGAAAAATGTTTAAATTAATTCCAAAAAGATTTCTTTTGACTTTTCTAAAATTAAGTAATAATAATACCTACATTGCTTCGTCTAATATCTTCTTTTATTTATTTGACAATAATCTCAATTAATTATTAAATTTTTCCACTTTATTTTCGTCATCAATCAATTCCATAATTGGTCTAGTAGTATTAAGTAATAATTTATGTTTTTTCAAAACAGAATAAAAACCAATATATCTTAAAAACGATAAATCGAAATAAGAAATTACATCCTTCTATAGAAACATCTCTTGTCTCATAAGACTATGATCATTTTTCTATTTTGATAATTTCTCATAATCTTCACATTCTGCTGTTGCCTCAGAATAATGAATTTTTAGAACAGCTATCATTAAATTGATAGAAAAGAAGCCACATAAAAAAATTACTCCTAAATAGTATATCCATATTTAAGGATGAAATATTCTCATAGTAAAAAACATTACCCAACTCCAATCATCCATTGTTATAGTTCTTAATATTTAACCATATGAATATATCACATTATTAAATGATGTTGGCATTTTAGGAGTTTCTGAAGAGAATACACAAACCATTCCATCTGGACAAATATTTTAATAACATTAAACCCATTCTTCAATAGGTTCTCCTACCATAGGTTAGCATCGATAATTGAATAACCCTTAAAACAAAGATACTCCAATTATTGAAAATAAGAGAGATAGTATAAGTAAAATAAAAATAGCCTCAGCCAAAAATATTAATGATTTCTTTAAAGCTATCAACATATATTTGAGTCTTAATAATCCATCTCCCAAATACAATAATATTGTTATTATTCTTAATGGGGATAGATCAAATGAAATCTTTTTTGGATAAAAATAATGAAGGAATGTAATTAATGTACATAACAAATTAAACATATCTTCTTTACTACATAAAAAATGAATTGTTGGATAAATTCCTCCTGCTGCAATAATTCTTATTCCAATTTCAATTGCAAAACAATAAAATATAAATTATTTGTATTCCTCATTTGTAACTGGTGGATATGAATTACTTAATGTGAAAAAAGTCAAATTACAAATAATGAGAATGCCATTGATAATTTTAAATAAGACACTATCTACAATTCTTTAAAAATACTTTGGAATGTATAAGAATGAATAAACAATAAATTTTCTTAGTTTTAGAAAATTAAGATGGTCATTGTAATTCTAACATTTAAATGATATCTATTACATCTAATTCATATGTAAGACGTTCTAAGCCATGAAGTGGTGTGAGCACAACATAATACGAATCTTCAAAAGGATTACGTTCTGCATGTTTCTAATACTTTTTTAGTATTCTTGGATCAAGCTCTTCTTAAAAATCTTATCTGTCTTCAATAGGTTGCACTTATAAGAAATTCATGAAGCTTCTATTCTGAAAAGATTCTTAATCTCTAGAAAGTAAGTTTTCTTATGAATTCATATCGCTCATTAGGCTTTGATCACCTTAGCACTTTTTGATATTTTTGATGATATGATGTTTCTTACTCTAAGAATGCTGTAGATCAGAAGAGTTATGAGTTAATTATTCAGGTTGTACATGTGAAACCATTAGCCCTTCTTTAAAACTCAAATTAGGTACTGCTAAAATTTTTTCTTCCATATCTGATTTTTCGTCAATATTATCGCATTCACTTGATTCTGAAGAGTTGTCTTAACTTTTTTTTGTAGGTTGAAAACTTTTTGAACTCTTTAATATTGTTTATTGACGATGTTATTTTAGACTCTTCATCTCCCTAAAATATCTTGTTGGACTCTTTTTCTTCATTTGATTAGAAATAGTAAATCTTTGACTCTTTTATTTTTTTAATTCTTGTTACTAACCCGAAAACTTTTATGGTGATGAATTATCTTTTACAAGCATGTTATATTATAAAATTAATATAATTTAATCATTATAATTAATGAACAAACTCAATTGTTATATCGCATTACCTTATCATTATTCTAATTAGAATCTCTGAAATATCATTAGGTTAGTTCGATGACATCAGATATTAATAGTTTAAATTATTTGAAATAATTTAATTTTAAGAAAATTAAAATAAATTTCAAGATAACCTAATCTACTGCTAATGAATAATGTATTAAAATAGATAAGATTTCAATCTAAATTACTAAATAAGAATTCTTTGATAATTAATTTCTGGTATAGTTAAAATATATAATATTAAAAAAAAATTAGCATAACTCAAACATTAAATTAAATAATCCCTTCTTAACTAATATATTTTTTTTAATTTTCGATTGATAATAAATTAAAAAATAAGCTTTTACTATTTATTATTAAAAAAAAATAGAATAATAAATCATTTGAAAAAGGTTAGTGATTATAATATGATATTAAAAATAGGTTTGCTTTTATTTTTGTATATTAGCAACTAATATGTCATAACATATAAAACTCTAATATAAAATATTCATATTTAAATTCAAGAGACATAATATTAAATATTCTAGCATTGGAATATTTTGTTTAAAAAGTTTAGTATATTAGATTCATAATAAGATTAAGAATTCTTATAATTATGTCATGGTTGGTTTATTAATTATTAATTTAAAATTCCAGTAAAAATAACAATAAAAATTATGCAAATCATGTAAACATTAAATACTTGGCATAAGTTAGTGAAATATTAAAAACACTTGAAAATAATAATTATAAAAGATCTTAAAGATATAGATTTAAGAGAAATTACTTTATTTTTAGATACTCTATTATAAATTAAAAATTAATTATATATAATAATTTAAAATAATCTATTTCTGGAATTTATAATTACCAACCAATTAATTTGGTGGAAATATCCAAAACTAAAAAATAGTTAACAATTATAGTAGATGGTTGAATAAGAAATTCCTACTTTATTGGCAGAAATTAACTGAGTAAAGATAATAATAATTATTCTTAACAGAGCTTCAAATTAAATTAAAAGGAGAAGATTATAAAAAATAATTATTATTATTATAAAGTCGTTTTCTTAATTTAAATATGAGTTAAAATATATCAATCTTGAAATTTAAAAATTTAAGAAAAAAAACAAAAAACATCAAAATATAAATTTATTTTTTTTATTTTTAAATATCAAAAAGAATAAGAAGAAACTAGTAATTTCGCTACCAACTGAGAAATCTACTAATGAAATAAATGGGAATAAGTTAATAATCAATTATTAAAAGAAAATGAACAAATTTGAGATATAATAAGATTAATTATATTTTTGTAATGTTTTTTCTAATAAAAAGGGAAGAAACCAAGAATTTAGGATGAAAATATCCTCAAGGATTGGTAATATATTGATTAATTTAAATTTAAGCCTTTAGTAAAAAATGATTAATTAAGCCTTAAAGAAATTTGATAAGTTGATATTGAATATATATTCTATATGATAGATAGATGTTAGAAAAGACAAATGAGAATTTTAAAGAAAAGATTAATTACGAGATATTGTAAGCAAATAGGTTATATTGATAACTTAATTAAGGGAAATAAGTATTATGAAATTAAAAATTATCACAATTTTATTAATATTTGCATCTATACTAACTAGATATCTCGGATAATCTAATTGTATTAGTTGATTCAAATAGAATCAATGAATTATATAAGATTCTATATAGTTATCAAATAAAAACAAATTATTTGATCATTTGAGTTAAAAAATTTAGAGGATTATCACTATCTATAATTTATTTTCTATTGTTGATTTATTATTTTTTGAAAATATTAACTTGTATTTACTATTAAATAATATTTATTGTTCTTCATGGATTAATAGCACTAACCCAGGAATAATAAAAAACGATTAACAATTTCGAAAGAATTGGCTTAAAGAAAATAGAGCATTATTTAGTAATTTTAATGTATTTAATGATTTTGATTTTGATTAGCCGGCACTCAAATAGTAAAATAAGATTCTTCATCAAAATTAATGAAATAAGAAAAAGAGAATAGAAAAGAATCAATAGATTCATCCTTAAATTCTCGCTCATCTTTCTTGAAATAAAAAAAGTTTATTATTTGCTTTTAAAAGTAGAAAAAAATAAGATAAAGAAATAGAGGGTTATGAAGAGTATAATTTAAATTCATCTGATTATTCCGAAGAAACAATATTAACAATTCAATATGTTTCATATGAATCAAGAAAAACATCTAAAAAGTTTATAGAGAGTCTCAATGAAAAAACTCAAAATATCAATACCGAATTTGATTAAATGATGAACGAATTAGATCGTAAAGAAAAACTGTTGAAAATAGCTGATCTATTAGCATTAGAGTAAGAAGAACCATAAGAAAATGAAATAGCATACAAGAAGATTATTAAAAGATATGAAAAACAATATCAGAGAAATCCTTTTCAAGATCCTTATTATATATAACTAGTACCATTAAATGGTTTAAGCAGATTAAATTATGAATTGAAGGTATATTTAATTATAATAATAAGAAATACTAAGATAATGTATAATTTTTGTAGGTTCGCAAATATCTTGTTTTTATCTCTTTAGTATTACCTATCTTAGCTAAAGGAATGATGAATACAAGAATATACAAAATGTTGATGACAATCTTAATATTATTTAATGTTGTCTTATTTATAGTTGTTAAGACTTAGCATAGAGAGGACACATTTGAAATAGAATAGGTAGTAACTATACTATTTATAATTGAAATTCTGATGAGAATTTTTGTTTCAGGATTTTTTTTTACAAAAAATGCATTTTTTCGAAATATTTAAGATATATATGATTTCACATTGATATTTGCAACTACAATCAATCTTTATTATCCAGAGATATTTATAATAGATATTTCACCATTAAGAATGATTACTTTACTTTTTTATTTAGGAGACATATTTGTTGGTTTAGGAGTTATGCTTTTAGCTCTTAAATAATCAATAAAATTTTTATTGGAAGCTTTGATGATTGTTGGACTCTTTTCTTTATTTTTTGCAATATTTGGGGTATTTCTATTTTAAGGATTATTCAATTTCAGATGTGTGTATGATAATGGTGATGAAACTGATGGTTGGATTCAATGTCATTAAAATTAATGTTATGAAGATGGCATGACATGTAAATATACTGAAGAAACTCCTAAAATGCCAACATCATTTAATAATGTGATATATTCATATGGTTAAATATTAAGAACTATAACAATGGATGATTGGAGTTGGGTAATGTTTTTTACTATGAGAATATTTCATCCTTAAATATGGATATACTATTTGTTGATTATATTTGTGGGTGGGTTTTTTGGTTTTAATTTGGTTATAGCTGTGATGAAAACTCATTATTCAGAAGCAGCTGAAGAAAGTGAAAAACATTAAGAAATAGCTAATATTGAAAAATTAATTAAAGAAAACTAAGAATATCCAGAGAGAGAGTTAGTGAATGTATTTGATGTAGCATTTTTGAGATATATTGGGTTTTTTGTAACAATTTAAAAATATAGAGAATCATTTTAGAGAAAATCTGTTCTTAGTTGGAATTTGGAATCAGAAGCTTAGATGAATAAAACAATAGTTGAAGCTAGAACATTATCAGCAGCATAGAAAAAATTAAATTGCTAGTTTGTAAGAAAATAAATGATATTTTATAGAATGTAGAGAATTAAAGTTTTTAAACTAAAATAAGGGAACTTACAATGAAAAATCTTTTATTAAGCAAGTTTCATTAATTAAAATAATAATAAAAAAAAATTAATATTAAAAAGTATTCAGATGATCCACTAGAATTAGAAATTTTATAAAAGTTGTAAAATTTATCATATTCATGTCTATAATCATAAGTGAATTATTAAATAGAATAAAAGTATACAAGTTAACATGAGATTTTGTTAAAATTTATGTATTTTTATTTTATAAATTAGTGAAATTGATTTAGCATAATAGGAAGAAAAGAAATTCAATCCAGAAAAAATGAGAAAGATGAAATTTAAGCATTAATATCCTGATTGGTAGACTTAAGTAGAATAGATAAAGAAATAGGCTTAAAGATCTATCGAGATAAAGAGGAATAGGTTACCATATAGGTAAAAGAAAAATAATAAATGGAATTCTACCAAAAAAATTGAAGATGAAAAAGAACAAGAAACTAGTAAAAATTCTTGTGATGATTTTGAAAGATCTCCTGAATAGAAACTTAATTTTTGTTTTGAAAAGAATACATCAATTAAAAAAAAATCAAAGAAATTTTCAAAAATAGTGAATGGTGAAAAGGTTATTTATGTTCAAGGTTATTATATTTCATATTAAGAAATTAGTGATAAAATTAACATAAAAATACCAATTATAAAAAATAATTAAACTAGCAATCAATTTAAATATAGAAAATTAAGGGAGAAAGAAGTTTAAAATGGTAAATTGATTATTTCAAGTAATTGGTCAGGTAAAGATGTATTAGCTTTAAATACAAAGAAATTATAGATGTTTAGTCATATTTTCCTTTAACTCAATAAAAAGGATGTTTTAATTTGGATGAAAGGACTTAAAGGAATTATATTAAATTTTAATAAACATACTAACATTATAATTACAAGTTCAACTAGTTAAACATTTTTTGACTTGATAATTTTCATAAATTTTACATTTTTAGCATTATGGAATATTGTGGATTCTACAACTATTCATTCTGTCGAAAATGTTTCAACAATTATCCTATCATTTGAATTGATATTAAGATTAATATCAATCCCAATAAAAAATTTCACTAACAATCCTAATTATTTGATATAAGCAGCAATTGTTATATTGAATATTATTGAATTAACTATTAAGGATCTATTAATTGGTTTAGGAGAATAAAACTTAAGATTAATTAGAGGTACAAAATGCTTATTA
Source organism: Paramecium pentaurelia (assembly GCA_905183005.1). NCBI lineage: Eukaryota > Ciliophora > Oligohymenophorea > Peniculida > Parameciidae > Paramecium > Paramecium pentaurelia. The sequence continues at coordinate 292,493 of CAJJDO010000017.1, read as the reverse complement.
TTTTATCGATGTCTTAAATATAATGCTATGGCTGTTAAAATAGGACATATAGCATCAATGACGTTTAAACAATATATTTATTTAACATTTTTAATGTTTTTAGTGATTTTTATGTATGCTTTGGTTGGAATGGAGATGTATGCAGGTAGGTTTGATTAAACAGATTCTTTAGGATAATTACATTCATACGATAACATATTTAAAGCATTCATGACTATATTTAATATAATGACAAATGATGATTGGTATGGAGTTTATGAGATGGGGAGTAATATAAATTATACTTTTGCAGTAATATATTCTTATTCGATGGTTATCATATTGAACTATTTAACATATGGTCTATTTATGGCTATATTACTTGATGGTTTTGGGAAGTATCTAAATTAATCAATTGAGAATACTCATCTTTTTAAATCTGAAGAACATGCTTAATTGACTTAGAATTCTAATGAAGAATTAGAATAATAAGTATATTAGACAATCTTAAGTCCTTAAACATCTCAAACTAATATTATGCTAGAACGAACTTAAACATAAGGAAAATCAAAGGTTGGCCTTATATCTAATTTCTTTAAATCAATAAGTATTAATTATATATAAAATTAACTTAGGATCTTTAAATAAAGAATTACTTAATAAATCACCTAAACTTTATACAGGAATTGAATGTTAAACCTCTCTTTATATTTTTGAAAAAAATAATTATTTAAGAATGATGTGCACTAAATTAGCAACATCAAAAACATATATTTATTTTATGGATTTAGTATTGTACACTTCATTAGTTACATTTATAATGAATACATATTATGATTATGAAGATACTAGCAATTTAGTTTGTGATTAGATTCAGTTAATAATTAATATTCAAATGTTTTTAGATATATTAATAAACATAATAGCAAAAGGATTATTTTTAGATAAAGGATCATATTTTGTATCAGTATGGTAAATTTTAGATGTAATTTATATAATTTCACATTTCATCACTTTTAGTAATTCTTCTGATAATTATGCTCCAATTTTTGATGTTTGTTTATATTTAGGGTATTTAAGACCAATGAAATTGTTATTTAGAATAAGTTGGTTAACTTAATTAAGAATTGCATTAGGATACTCTTTAGTAGATATTACAAATGTATTGATTACTATGTTAGCTGTATGGATTATGTTTGGAGTATATGCTATTATATTGTATGAAGGATAATTTGGATTTTGTGAAGATAAAATGAATTTTAATATTAATTATGAATAATGTATAAAAGAAAATAGAAATTGGGTTAATTACAAACATAATTTTGATAATATAACAGTTGCTATTCCTTCATTATTTGTAACATCAACATTAGATGGATGGGGAGAATTATATTAAATTGCTGAAAACAGTTAATTACCAAGTATTGGACCATAGGCATTCAATAGTTATATATATACTTACTTCTTTTTTATAATATTTGTCTTTATAGGTTCAATGTTCTTTTTGAGTTTATTTACAGGAGTATTGTATTCAAATCTAAAAGCAAATTAATAAAAAATAGAAATGACAGATGAGACTTAATCTTAAAAAGAATTCTAAGAGATTGCAACTATCATTATTAAAGATTTTCCAATATTCAGTTCTCCTCCAACAAATGGTATTAGAAAATTAGCATCAGATATTACTAATAATACATATTTATTAATTTGTATGTATTTATTTTTAATATTGGATTTAATAATTTTATTATTATTTGAATCAGATATGAGTGAAAAGTATTTTAGATCTGTAAATAATATACATAATGCTTTGACTATTTTATATGTGATTTGGGTGATTTTGTTATTTTTGGCTTTGGGAGCAGGTAGATTTTTTGATAATTATTGGAGAAGATTTTATTTCTTTCTTATAATAGTATCAATAATAGATTTTATAGCAGATTATTGGATAGATTGGATTATGATCTATTATAAATCAACACCATATGATAGTGGTTATCAATTATTAAGATTATTTTTCTCTTTAAGAAGTCTAAGAGTGATTTTGATATTTTAAGGTCTTATCAATTTATAAAGATTAATGAGAGTGATGGTATTTGCTTTGCCTTTTTTAGGAAAGATATTTACAATCTTAATGATAGCAATGCTTATTTTTGCATTGATTGGATGCTAATTATATGGTTAAATTGATAGTGGAGCTGTAATGGATGATCAAATCAATTTTCAAAATGTAGCTTAAGCACTTCTTGTATTGTTTAAATGTGCTTCTGGAGATGATTGGAGAACTATAATGACAGATACTATGCAACATAATCCTTTATGTTTAGAAGATTCAAAATATTGTGGAAGTGTTAATAATTAATATTTTTTCTTTTTGTTCATGCTTTTGTCAAATTATGTATTGTTAAATCTCTTTGTTCTTGGTCTTATTGAATAATTTGAATAATTCTTTTAATTGTAAAATTCATTAATTCAAACTTATGTTGAAAATGTTGATAAGATCAAAACTGTTTGGTGTAAATACTCTTCAGAAACTCAAGGACAAGCTATGAATTATAAGTTCTTATGCAAGTTCTTATTAGATATAGGCAAACCTCTAGGAGGTAGTAGAGAAGAGAATCTTTGGGATGTAGCTAAGTTAGCTTCTTCATTCAAATTAAAATGGTATAAATATTTTTAATATTAGTGATCATTATGGTTATATATAATATAATTAATTGATGTATGAACTATTTAGAAGATGTTTTATCAATGAAGTATTCAGAGAAGGTACTGAATCTTCAATTGTAAAGATTAAGTAATTCAATAAAGAAATGTAGTTGAGATTAATGTATTACAGAAAAAATAGATTATTAGAGAGAACAAATATTAGTCCTAGTAAATAATTAAAAGCTAATTTCAATATTTTACATGATTTTTTGACTGTTTTAATACTATTTAAAACTTGGGAATCTTTTTCAAAATTAGTATTTATTAAAATTGAAAAAGAAGGTAAATTTTCAGATAGTGATGAAATCAACATTTAGAATGATAAAGTTAGTAGACAAAAGTATTATTATATTTATATACCTTAGTTTCAACATTTATGATTATGAGGATGAAATGTCAGATTCTGATAATTTAACTTCAAATCAACAAAGTAGATAATTATCTTAAATGATTAATAATAATATGAATTATATGAAGTATAGCAGTAGTATAAGGAGCAGTCCAAAAAGTTAAATAAAAAACAATTTCAAAAAAAATATTAAAATCAAGCAAAAAAAGAAATATAATTAAAAAAACAGTTTAAATGAACGAATTCTTGATCCAACAGAATATTTTGGAGAAATTAAACATTAAACTACTCTACAAAGTCAAGAAATTTAAGAATAAGAACAATTGCCTATTTACAGAAATTAATTTGATCTGTCTCTATAAAATGAATACCAATAAGGTACTTTATTAAGCGCAAGAAAAAATTAATGATTAATACAATACTTTATAAACTTAATTTATTTTGATTATACTAATTATAATAGATTGTTATTATTAATTTAAATGATTATTATATAATGAACTTTTTCTTTATTTTTTTACTATCATAACCATAAGAATGTCACTTAAGCTGAAAAACAAATTATGATTTAGCTTAAATTCAATAAGAAATATAATATATTTATCCAATATTTACATAGTACATTTTAAGAACTTAAAACTTGATTAAAAATAATAATAATAATTTTGGAATATTAATTAAAAATTATTTCACTTAATTGCCTAATCTGCTGAAACACAAAAGTTTTGTCTTCTCTTATTTATCACTAAAAACATTCCAATTTAAGTTAAATTAAATTTCTTAATTAAATCTCCTGGATATTGAACATAATTTATGAATTTTTTTAATATATTTAGATTTTATAAAAAGTTCTTTTATTTGACAATTGAAAAATTATCTTTCCTAAAATAATATTTATAAGTCTTAGGACTTTCAAATTCTTAATCATCAATATATGTTTTATTGGATAATTTTTATATGATAAAGTTTATATCATTAAGATATATATCAAATCGTTTATTATTTAATTAATAAATATTTTTTAATCTTTATTCTAAAATCTATAGAGTTTATGAAATAGATCTTTATTCGATTATCTTTTCAAATTCGACATATGTTTAAATTAAAAAATAAGGATATATTTTATTAATCGAAATTAATTTATTAACTAATTATCTAAATTTTTTTTTGATTGGATCTTGATTTTATTCGAAAACAGAAATTATCTTCTTTTTAACTTTTGGTATATGAATATTTATATTTTGAATCGTATTAGTTTTTTTTATATAATGCTTGAATTATTCTTCATCAATATTCAAAATGTTATCAAATCTGTATAATTAAAATAATTAGGGATTATCCTTCTAAATTAATAATGCACATTATTCTAATATTTTTCTATTTTAATTTAAACTCTAAACCTTCTTTCTAGATCTTTAAAAATGAATTCTTTCTTAAGTTTTAGGATATAAATATTATTTAATTAAGAATTCTTTATCAGGTATAAATTTAATCAAAGGACATTCAATTAATTTGTGTGAATCTTTTCCACAAGAAAAGCATTTTACATTAAAATATTAATCATCTTTTTCAAATATTAATTTGTCTCTAATAGAACAAAATAATTCATAGTCTTCAGGATGATCTTATAAAATTTTTAAGAAACACTTTCTTTTAAGTAACATAGCCTTGGTAAATCCAACACTCTTTAATGTTTCACAAGACTCAGTCCCTGTGATGAAATTTTTCATTCCAATAGAAGCTCCCTTATTAACAATCCCTAGATTAATTTTTCTTCCTTATTATAAACATATTTATACAGAACCTTCCTCTATATAATACAATAATATATCATTGGATTATTTCAAATCTTACTCTGGAGATAAGAGAACCTCTTCAACCTCTTTGATTAATTGCTTTTTGAATTATTCAGTAAAAGGTATCCTAAACAAAGTACATTAGTCAAAAATATTTTGATGAGCTTCATTTATCAATTATTGCCTTAAGAATTCAGATAAAGAATCAATAATTTCTTTTTCTTCTTCAGATTAAGAAACCACTTTATTTTCCCAATAATATGATAAATACTTCCTTACTTAAACTTATAGGCCAGATGACAAAGAAGTTTTATTCATGTATGAATTAATGATTCTTAATTTTCTTTTTTTTTCTTCTGAAAATGCAGAAATTTCTGTTATGATTGTACCAACTGTGTTAATACTGTAAGGTAATTGTATACTTGATATCATAATTAAAATAACTGAGACTATTTTTTCAATATTTGACTAAGGTGTTACATCCCCATATCCAACTGTAAATATTGTAACAGCTGTATAATAGAAGGCTTGAAGATATTAAGTATTCCAAGTCTATTCAAGCATATTAGTTGAGACTAACCAACTCTTACCTTCATAATTATCTACACTATATTTACCAACCTAAAATCATTATTGAATAGGATTACCCAAAACCAAAAACAAGAAAATAAATGAATAACATAGAATAAAAATGCTATCAATTTAATTAAAGCCAATATAGTAGAAGTTTATTTAGATAAATTCAAGCCTTCTTCATAATTGGTAGCATAATTAATTATTGTCTTATGATGTACTAAAAATATGAGTAAGCCTATATTAAATATATTATTTTAAATATCCAAAGATATATCTGTAAATGCTGATATAATAAAATAAACAAGTAATTAAAATACTGATAACCATTACAATCCATATGTATTATACAAACTATTTTTAATTATGTGAACTCTTGATTCAACTGCCTCTCCATTTTAAAAATATATAGTATTTAAACTTAATAACAAATCAAAAACTAATATAAGTAAAAACATTATTGAAATGTACTACAAATCATGGAATATAAATTATTGGTTAACCCATGCTAAATCTATAGGAATTATGTATAAAAAGTATAAACGAGCAGTCACAGCTATAATATCCCAGATTACCTTAATGTATTAGCCAGGATGAATAAGAGGTAACTTTTCTAATTAATTTATTATGGATTTTTTGATATTTAAAAAAAACTTCAATTATTATTAATTTAAGTGATGAAGTGTAGAAGATTTTCTTTTAGCAAATATCTCTTCAGAAGCCCCTTAATCTCCAATTAATGATATATGAAAGTTAGTTAATTTTTTTATTTTTCGAATATGGTCCAACATATTATCAATAAACTTTCTTATGTAATCATTTTTCTTTTCGTAGTTTAATTATTTTTTGTCATTGGTTGGTAAACACCAAAAATCAGCTTAAAACGGAGAAGATCGATACTACATTAATTTGCTACTTTGAATTTTACTACTTAGTAAATTAGACTCATTTTGTTCTGACAGCAATTTCGCTTCAAATGCAAAAGGAAGTGGCAATCTTTGTTTCATAATTTTAAAATATTTATAATATATAATTAATTTAATTTCTTAAATTATATGATGATTAACAGAAATATTCATTATATTATATTTTTTTATAATATTTCATCTCTTTTCATTCATCGACTTTCCAATCTTGGATTTGCTTTTCCCTTACCTTTTAAGTTTTTTAACATCAACCACTAATCCAATTTTTGAAGATATAGATAAAGGATATTTATATCTCAATATATATTAATGCGGGAAACACATAAACTTAGATAATTTTTCTCTTATCTTTTAGAAGAATATCAATTCATTAGGTGAACACTTTTCATAAATCAAATCCTATTTACAAAGTTGTTAATTTAAATTATCTTAAGGTTTATACTTTTTACATTCTCTTATTTAATCAAATTAATCTTCCACTTATTGTTATGTCAGAAGCTTTTAAAACATTTATTCTGCAAAGAACATATCATCCAAAATTGATTTTGGAACTAATTCAATTTATTCATTTATCAATGCTTTTCTTAATTGCAACTCCTTATTTTAATTCTCTATAGATAATGAACTATTTTTTCTAATCTTTGTTACTTTAGACCAAAACTTTGCAGCCGTTATAACATTAAATCCCAAACGAAATTGTTTTTAAGGTATAATTTTATGTCTAACTGCTCTTACACTTAGATGATTTTGATTCTTTTAAACTTTTTTTTGTTTAGGTGATTCTGGTTATTAAGGTAGAACAGAAATAGAATTTTATATAAAACTATTAGCTTAAGAACCGATAATTTGAATTTAAGCATGCTATTGATTTTGATTTATCACTTGAGGTTCTTCAACTGCTGTAAATATTTATTCATCTTGAACTTCATAGATATTGCAATAGGTAGGATCATTTGTAACTTAATTATACATTTTATTAGCTTGCATTGCTACTAATCTTTGAGTCTTAATAGTTGGTTTTGTTCTTGTTTTTGATCTTTTTATATGTTTTCTTTATTAAAATTATGAAAAAGCACATCTTTTAATAATAACTTCTTTTTCAGGAACAAAATGTACAATAGGACAATCAACAGTTAAATGTTTGTAAGAATGACAAGATTAACATTAGATTTTTAACATTGACATTTCTTTGTTTATATTGAAATCATCTACAAGTTCTTTATATTTTTCATAATCTTAAGGGAAATCTTTCATTATTGCTAAAAAGTCTTTTCTAGATAAAATAAGTAATTTAGTAAATTCTACAGTTTTGAATTTTTCCTTAAAATCTTATCCAGTAAGAAATGCAATTTCATTAAAACATTTTCCTTGTTCATAACTTGTAATATTTGAAGCAATAACATTTTAAGTATTAGGATCTTCAATGAATGATTCAACCTTTCCCATTTCAATAAAACATAAACATTAAAATTCACTTTTTTCCATTTTTTTAATTCTTTTGAAAAACTTCTAAAATTCTATAGTGCTTTCTGGTTGTAAATATTGAGAACTAATCTTTTCCACTAATTTCTTTTAAAATTTATCTGAAAAATTCTCTTTAATGAATAGACATTAATTTAGAATTCTAGAATTAGCCTCATATGTTAATTTTTCTTTCAAAGTTTAACTTAATTAATCAATGATAGTTTATTCAGCCTAAGTCTCTTCATCTTGTTACATATTCCAATAATAGTTTAAATATTATCTTACTTAAAATTACAATTTAGAATTTATTTGTTTTTTTTCCATAAAATTATTTATAATACTAAGTTTTTTTTATTTAATTTCTTTAAAAGAAGTGATTTTCTCAAGAACAGCTCCTACAGTGCTCACACTGTAAGATAATTGAATACTACTAACCATCATAAAGATAATTGCCAGAATATATTCAGGTTCCGTTTTTGGTGTTATATCTCCATACCCAACTGTGAACATTGTAACGGTAGAAAAGTAAATGGCTCTCAAATATTAGGTACCAAAGTTAGCTGTTACTACTTCTTATCCAACCAGCCATCCCTCTTCTAAATATGTTGAACCATAATATCCAACCTATTAGTATAATAAATAATAAATACCCAAAACCATAAACAACCAAATATATGAATAACGTAACAAACCAAACATAACAATTTTACGAGTTCTACAATGGAACTGCCATATTCTGAAAGATTTAAAGCATCCTCCAATTGTTCTCGTATTTTCATAATGTTTCTGTATTACACTAAAGAAAATAATAAGAGTAAATAATAGATGTCTTTTGAAATATCAACCTATTAACCATAGCCAACTTGGAAGATTAAAAAGATAATCAAAACCACAGTTGATGCTAATTCAATTCCATATGATTTTGTTAGATTATGCAAAAACACTTTTTTTCTGTCAACCATTATTTGTCCATCTTCATAATAACTACAGGCAAAACCAAAAAAGAAATCTATAATAATTAATCCTAAAGATATCAATGTTGGTATGAAAGCATAACCAAACAATACTTATTCTTAAGTCCAAGCCAAATCAACTGGTACAATACACATAAAATAAAACCGAGGTAATACTAAAATACAATCCCATCTAACTTTTAGTTTATCATCTGGATATACTAAAGGAAGCAAGTTTAAGCATTTTTCGAATTATTATGAGAGCTTGTTCCACCATTCTTGATTTTTCTTTAGACTTCTAGTGGTCTATCTCATAGTTTGTTATATTGTCTAAGAAATTGGTTTCAACGACAAAGCATTTTATCTTAATATTTTGAGATTGAAATAAGAAGCATTATCATTTATTAAGTTAAAATGAATTCTTGAAAACTTTGTCAAGTACTTTCTTTTCTTCATTATCGAATGAATAAAATGTCTTATATGAAAGTATTAGATCAAAGATGATCCAGCCTTTTCCTTTGAAGCCATACTAATATCGTATTATATATATGGTTACGTATCATGAAGTTTGATTAGGTCCTTGTTTGCTGAATTTATGAAGTAATTTTCGTTTTGTAAAATTGGACTTTGTAATGCTGCTTTTGCTTAAGATGACTAATTGAATTAAAGCAATATTGATTCTTCAGCTGGCTACTCTGTACAAAGAACAGGTTGAAGATATTGCATTATTCTTTAAAAAAATGAATGATTAATAAAGATCAAAAATTTGCAGTTTTTAATAAGATTTGTTTGCAGTATATATATATATTAATTAAATACTAAAATTAACATAATTATTTATTTTACGATCCACTATAATTATTTGTATTTTAATAAAATACTTTATACCTGATTATCTATAATACTAATTACATTAAATATTTATATATAAGCAAATGTGAGTTTTAACAAACATTAAATAACTCAACCTCATTTTTATAATTAATTGTGTGATCTATTACTTTTTAACACTAATTTTCTTGTTGACTATTAAGTAGTATATGCTCTTTAATTCATTTTGCTTGATCTTGGAGTGAAACGAGATTTAATCTTGTAAAATTCTTTATTTCTAGCAGTTTCAGTTTTCTTATTATATTTATTTTTATTACTTATTTTAAAGAATTTATTTAATCGTAATCAACATTGGTTGCATTTCCACTTCTAGTAATGGAATCTATTCTATTTGTAATTATTCTTTCTAATTTTTCTTCGAAATCTCCTATTTTTGTGTCTTTTTGATTTTTATTCTTTCGATATTTATTATTTAATTTTAAAAGATGTAATGAATTTCTCTTCATTTTCTTTAATTTTTCATCATCAAAAACATATTATGTTTTATTAAATTCCATAGCAAGATTCTTAACATCATTAATATGTTAAAATGATTTAATTGATATACCTTAATCCTTATTACCTTCAGATTAAGTTAATTTAGCTATTATTTCTCCTTCATTTTATAATTTTATAAATTTCTTTTATAAGTTATCAGTTTCAAGTTTTTTGTTTGCTCTAACAAAAAAGTCTTCATTTCTTTTTGTTTTTTCTTAAACTGTCACTGGAAATTGTTTTTCAAATCCCAATAAATCATTGTCATAATGTTTCTTGAATCTTTAATATATTTTTGTAATTATTACACATCATATAATTAAATAAATCGTTGACCTTTAAATTTCAAATAATTTACAGGAGTATTTCTATATTCTTCTTATTTAACTCTAACATCCTAAACCTTTTTCTTTAATTCCTTTAAATTATTATATTTCATATTAAGTTATCCATCTATCTCTTTCATAAACTTATTAACAACTTCAACTTGATGTTGTTATTCTTACACTATTTTTACTTTATTAGACTAAAAGAACTTTTAAAATGCTCTATCCTCCTCTGTTTTTGGTCTCTCGTAATTTTTACCTAAATCATACTTGATCTCCTCTGGAAAAATCCATCCTCTACTAGTAGTAGCATTTCTAATCAATCTAAACTTAGGAGGACCTTCTAATTTTTTGGTAGTATCAAATCGACATATTCTTTTTTTACAAAATTTTAATGCTTCCTCTCTTGGACAACTCTAATATTAAATTTATGATACGTTATCTAACAATTTTAAGAAAACCAAAGCACGTCTAGTATCTGCTTTATTTTCAAAAGTTCTGAATTTAGCACACTTGTGAACATTTAACTCGTACATTTATTATTTTTATATTAATTATTGATAATAAATTATAATAACATTAAAATTTTAATTATATTATGAAAAAAATCTTCATAATAAACATAAACATATATAGGTATATATATGTGAATAGTATCAATTATTTAAAATAGAGTATTTTCTAAAATAATTAAGAATAATTTATGTATAACTTAAATTATTATAATCATATTTTATTTTTTAATATATGTTATTTATAAGTAATACATTAAACCTATTTAATAATTGAACATTATACTTTATGAATAATTAATAATAATATATATTATTCATAAAATCTAGTTTAAAAATGTTTATTTGACTATACTTATTTTATTATTCTACTTCAAATCTAATCTGATGATAGTCTGAAGCTTCATCTCTAAAAGAGTTCACAATCAAGATTGAGAGTTATGATTTTTTATGATTAAGGTGTTCCTACATTAATCTAATGACATCAATCTATTTCTTTATTAATTCTAAAAATTATCGACAAGAGTTAATTGATTTACTCCTAGAGTATCAAGATATTAGATTATCGATTATTCAAACTTCACCCTTAATTGGAAATCATCTCTATATAAATTAATCACTTTTTGATGAATTTTCTGATAATTTTTGCAAGCAGGGAAATTGCATTAATAATATATTTTAATTATATGTATCTAGATAATGATTAAGAAATTCTTATATTATATTATGTTTATTATTTTTAAGCTTCTAATTATTAATTATCTTTTTAAGAATAATATTTTATTTCACAAGAATCAATTTAAAATGGTTATATCATTTCCTATTTCAAATATTTGGTAAATAGTAATATCTAACAAATAATTTATAAAATAATGTAAAAATGAAATTATTAAAATTCCTGATTTACTCAAAAACAAAAATAAAATTACTTAATAAATGATATAAATAATACTAAAAAAAGTGTTTAATAAATGAATTAAGATGATTCTATTACTTTAAAAATTTATATATAAATACATTTAATTATTTATTAAGGAGAAGATCTCATTTCATATTTAATCGATAGAATTATGTATAATTTCCATCAATCATTAATTTTGTATTATAAAATAATTTTGTAAACTATGATAATTTATTTTAATAATTATTAGATCTTTTTTAAAAATAGGAGAGATGAAATACTCTTTTTAGTATTATAAATTTAAAATAAATTGAAATATCTTAATTATTTTACTCTTGCAATAGTTCAAAATAATTTTAGAATTTGATGTATATTCAATTTTGAAACAATTTAAAATTTTATAAAATTTTGAATTTTTACAAAAATAATAAAATTGTATAAAACTTAAATGAAGATATCTATTCTAAAGAATTATGTTAAATTTATAACTACTTCTAATGAATATCTGATAAATTAGAATAAGCAATCTTAACCTGTATTTTAATTTAATGAAAATATATAAAATTATTGATAAACTTATTGCTAAACTACAATAGAAAACATTATTAATATCATTTTGCTTTTTAATGACCAGATTCATTTAAATGTTTAAATAATTTAGTTTTAGATTAGAAAACCTCTTAGCAAACATTGCATTTGAACTTTTCTTACTCACTTTATTTTTCTTTTTCTTTTTTTTTTAATTTTTTTAACTTAGCTTTATTGAGTTGTTTTGGTTCATTAGCAACTTCATCAACATCTTTTTTAGTATCTTAAATAATATTTTTTTCATCATCAGATTCACTTTATTGGATTAAAAATTTAGAATCTGATTATTATTTTTCACTATTTTATTATTGAATAATTATAGGTTATTTAATATCCTATTATTAATTTATTGGATTGTTTTTCTTATTTTTTAGTAATTATGTAAAATGATCATCATCATCACTATTTACATATTCATTTTCTTCATTTTTTGTTTCTTTTTATAATTCATCACTACTACTATTTTTTTCTTCTTTTTGGTCTTATTATTATTATTATTATTATTATTAAGACTTTTTCTTTTTATTTTTAATCTTTTTCTTTTCCTTTTGTTTTGTCTATTATTCAATTAATTTTTATTATTTTTATTATTCTCTTTCTAATTCTTTATTTATTTACTCTTATATTTATTTTTAGGTTTCCTCTAAATCTTAAGAACTCACACTATTAACTCCATTTTATTTTAATAATTCTTCTTATTCTCTTTTATCAACAGTAATCTAAGAAATTATATCCTTTAAATTAGATTTATGAATCTTAGAATTTTAATGATTCTTAAATTATGATTCTGATTTAAATTCTTTATCACAAATCTCACAAAAGAAAACATCTGAAGATTTTTCTTATTTTTCTGTAATAACTTAAAATTGTTATCTTTCCTTAAAATACTCTTCATTTTATTTAAACCTTTCCTATTCTTCAAGTCTAGCCTATTTTAATATTTCTTGCATATGAATTTTTTCTTATTCCTTAAATTTTTTCTTTTGTTATTCCTTAATTATTTATTCTTTTTTTAATTGTTCCAAATATTCTTTATATCTAGGATCTTTATTTTTTACTGTTTCTACTAATTTTTTAATTGTTTTAAGATATTTTTTCTTCTCTTCCTTTCTTTCAACTTTATTATCTTTAATTATTGCCCTTTTTACCCATCTATTAGGAGCATCCTTAGGGTTATATTTGTCTGCATATGCAAATTATTTATAAGTGGTAAAATTCTCCCATTTTACATAGAATTTGAGTACTTAATCAATTGGTGTATTTGAAGTACCAAAACCTGGAAGTTTTTCAAATTCAGTATTTGAGTCTTCTTCTTCTGAATCCAATTATTTATTATTAAAAGCTGATTCTTCCTCAAATTTTATTTTTTCAAATGCTTCTCTATAAAAGGCATAAAATCCTAAAATATCAATATTTATATCAAACCTTATTAATCATCTCCAAAACCAAAATAATGAGGTGAGAAATAATGCCATATGTTAAAACCAAATCCTTCCATAGTTTCTAAATCTGCCTTGTCAAGATCAGGATTCAAGATTTATTATTTGTGATTGTCATACCATGTTCTTTCATTAGGATCAGAAAGAACTGAGTAAGCTTCCTGGATTTCTTAAAACACTTCTTTTGCATCATCTGCTTAGTTCTTGTCTGGATGAAACTTCAATGCCATATTCCTATATGCCTTTTTGATTTAGTCTTGATCGCAATTCTACTCCAATCCAAGAATTTCATAATAATCTCTCTTTAATTACATATTTCTTTAATATAAATATTTATCACAATTTTAAGCTAATTATATTTATATATTCTAATTCTGTAAAAAAAATAATTTGGATAGTTTTGTTTATTAAAATTTAACAACTTTTAAATTTCTTACTATATTATGGATAGAGAGGTTATATAATAAAATTTATTACTTTCTTAACTTATATATATTTATATTTTATTATTATTTTTATTGATAAATATTTCTGTAAGTCAAAAGTAAAGTAATTTTAAGGACACTCCTAAATCAGTAGTGCTATAAATTAATCCTCAAGATAATACTAATACATTAATTGATATTAAATCTGTAAATAATAGGATAAATTTAAAATATGAATTAAAATGCCAAAGAATATATTTGTATTGTATTTACAAATATAAAAGAACTATTAGACAATATGAAGGTAAAATTGAATAAAAATTAAAGTTTGTTTTATTTGAGCTATTCCAAAAAATAAGTAAAAAATATAAAGGAAGGTAAAAAAATAATGGGCATATAAGTATAAAAAATATTTAATGTTATCACAAAAAAGAAAAAGGAGAATAAATTTGCAGAATTTGAATAAATAATTGCATTGTTAGAATTCTTATATGATTCTGTAAGCTATTAATAAAAGTCTTAAATAAATAACTAAAAGAATGGGAATTAACAGTTCAATTATAAAAAAAAAAGATTAAAATATTTTGGCAAAATATTGCAATACTTAGAGATATGTACTTCTTTATATGAAGCAACTTTAAGTACAAAGTTGCAAAATAGAAAGAATGAATAAAAAGTCTCAAAAAGGAGTCATAATACTTCTAATATTTACAATCATAAAACTAGAATGGCAATAATATATTGGAATATAAAGTTTTATTCAATTTTCCACAGTCAAAATAATAGTCTAATTTCAAATAATGAGTAATTTATTAATAAACCAATCCTTTTTATAATATTTAATGCCAATGATTGAAATCAATAATTTTGATGTAAAAATTTGATATTAATTTTAAGTATTACACTAATTGAGTTATAATTTGAAAATTATTTTCGTTATCTTGAATTATAATAATATATATCAACTAATTGTTTAATTTCTGTATCTTAAATTCTAATAACATATGGATTATCAAATTCTTTTGTGATTTATCATATAGTAAAGGGTTTTAAAATTACAAATTAATAATTAGTACTTATTAGTCATAATAATAAAATAAATTATTTATTTATAGATGGAAAGAGTAAAACAATTTAGATGTTTGGATAGCTTAAAATTAAAAAATCTGCTGATATGTTTTAATAGTATGATAATCTTTGCATAAATTATTGAAAATTTAATTTAAAGCATTGATCCATTTATAATGATTTGCCTGATTTTTTTGTTGGTAATGATAATTTATTAAGCATTATCCTTTTACTTTAATACAATGAGAACATAGCTAATTATATATTGTTAATATTTTATACTTACATTTTTTTCTGTAGAATTACAAATTGATACCTAATTTTTAATTTTCTAATAATTGGCAATATTCGATACTGTTTTTTTCAATAGAAATGAAAAAAAAAAAATAGTTAAATATATATTATTATTGGGAGC
The DNA here is from genome assembly GCA_905183005.1 of Paramecium pentaurelia. Classification (NCBI taxonomy): domain Eukaryota; phylum Ciliophora; class Oligohymenophorea; order Peniculida; family Parameciidae; genus Paramecium; species Paramecium pentaurelia. Next base: position 276,705 of record CAJJDO010000017.1, on the reverse strand, counting down.
AATAGTCATTAATACATATGTATTCCTTAGAATGGGATTTCATTATTTATAAATTACTGATTTAATAAAAGCAATATGTTCATCGATCTTACTGAAATTATAATTGTAACACTTCAGATAAGAACATGAAAAGGAATGTGAATAATTAAAGGAATCCTAAAAATTAAATAATTAAGAAATGGAACCATCAGTACCTAGAAGCATCAACTTTGATTATGAACCTTAAGATGCTTAGAAGCTTTTTAAGACTTTTGATGTATTACCTGAAGGAATAATAATACTTGAAAAAAATATAAAGGATGATTTTACAATTAAATATTCAAATTCTGCAGCCAAATACCTAATAGATTCTGATGATCATGATTAAATGTTATAAGAACTTTTTGATCTCAAAAGTGTTTCTCCAAAACAGAAAAGTGAAGAACATCTCTATAAATATTCATTTAGCATTTAATCTTAATAAAGTATGAGAAGAAGTAGTTTTAAAATAATACCTAAATAATAACCATATGTTAAATCAGCCTTTAAATTATCTTAATAATTTATTTTAGAGAATTAATCAAGTTCTTAAAAATAAGAATTCCTATTATAACAACCTTAACCAAATCATGATTTTTGTCTATAATTTCCTTAAGTTTAAATAGTATTTCCAACTACTTAAACAAAAAATGAAAATATGAATCATTCCAATTCTCCTTCAATTCATTATGCAACTTCTCATAAAAAATCTTTAGAAGATATAGATTCTTTTCATTATTTGTTAGTATAAATTTGGTTATAATTACATACATTAGTTAAAGAGAAAGTATTGAATTATTAAAATTAACCTCTTTATTATATCCATGAAAGTAATGCATTTGTAACCAATATTAAAAAGTTATAAAAAAAATAATGTTTGGATCTAAAAGTTTTTAGTGCTTTACATTACAATAAACCTTTATTAGTCATAATCCTTAGAGATGTTAATCATAAAGATTATATTAAAGTATTAAAAGATTACAATTCATAAAAATCAAAGACTTTATCTTTTGTAAGTCATGAATTTAGAACTCCCTTAACATGTATAATATAAATGCTTGAAGAAGTTATTGAAAATAAAGCCAGTTTGAATTTGAGTGAATAATAACTTATTTAATCAGCATTAGATAACTCTAAATATATTCTTAATCTTTCAAATGATTTATTAGATTTGGCATAAATTAGAGCTGGCAAATTTAAGATTCGAAATGCAATATTTGATTTAAAGTCTCTATTAAGAGATTGTCTTAATATGTTTGAAATTTAAGCTATGAAAAAGAATATTTAATTAAATTATTATTATGATAAATCATTACCAACAGAAATTTGGAGTGATTTAAATAGAATAAGACAAATAACAGTAAATTTAATAGGGAATGCTTTAAAATTTACTTTGGAAGGTTCAATAACATTGAGAGCCTATTTAGATGGACCTAATGAAATTTGTATAGAAGTTAAAGATACAGGAGTTGGTATGAGAGAAGAAGACTAACCTAAATTATTCAAAGCATTTGCTAAGATTGAAAATAAAGAAACTAGTTAAATGAATGCTTAAGGTGTAGGATTAGGGTTATTAATAAGTAATTCAATTGCTACTTAATTAAATTCTGAATAAAGAGGTTTAGGATTTAGATCAGTATATTAAGAAGGAACAACATTTTGTTTTTTAGTAACTAATAGTAAATCAAATTATTCAGATGAAATAGAAAATTATGAAGATTCGAAAAAAGAAATAGATGTAGATTTAGAGACAAAATTAAATGATTTTAGAAGATAATCAATGACTGAAAAAAAGTTTATATTATAAAAGAATTTCTGTTCTTGTCCATAAATATTATTGGTAGAAGATAATCATTTTAATGTTGATTCATTTTTACTTAAATTTAATAGAACTTTTTAATCTTTAATAAAAATAGATTATACAATCTCTGGATAATTGGCTGAATAAAAAGTATAATAAAGATTTTCAAAATAATTACATATTTGTCATCCTTATAAACTTATATTTATGGATGTAGAATTACCAATCTAAAATGGAATAGTAACATCTAAAAACATTAAGAATTTTTACAAAACAATGAATATTCCAGTAACAATTGTTGGATGTAGTGGATATGCTGAAGAAAAAGAAAAAAGAGAATGTTTATAATATATGGATGATTATATTGTAAAACCAGCCACTAAATCTGATCTAGAAAGAATATTGAATACTTACTTTTTTAAATGACTCTTTGTTTTATATTTATTTAATTATATATATAAATTTCCCGCTCTAAAATGCTTCAATAGTTATGGACTGAATCAACTAAACCAAAATCTCTTGATTCATTAGATTATCATTCAGAAATAAGTGAAATCCTTAGAAAACTTGCCAAAAATTCTGATTTCCCTCATTTATTGTTTTATGGTCCAAATGGAGCTGGAAAGAAAACAAGAGTCCTTGCATTTCTTAAAGAAGTCTATGGATCAGGTGTTTACACAGTAACTGAAGAAGAAAAAGAATATAAAATAAATGAAACCTCAAATACAACAACTTCATGCACAGTATTATCATCCAAATTTCATATTGATGTTGCACCATCAGATGCTGATCATCATGATAAAGTCATCATTTAAAAATTAATTAAAGAAGTAGCAAGTTCACATCAAGTAAATAGTAAATAAACAAAAGATTTCAAAGTAAATATTAATATTATATTAGGTTGTAATTATTAATGAAGTTGACAATCTAACAAAAGAGGCTTAAGCATCTTTAAGAAGAACCATGGAAAAGTATATAGAAAGATGTAGAATTATTTTGATTTGTGAATCTTTAGCTAAAATCATTAATCCAATTAGAAGTAGATGTCTTTTAATTAGAATACCTGCTCCTAATTAAACTTAAGTTGCTCAAATCTTAGATAAGATAAGCACACAATATAATTGCAAAATAAGTCAATAATTAATAAATAAAATTGCTATTGCAAGTAATGGAAATCTTAGAGAAGCTATTTTATATTTATAATCTACTAGAGTCAATAATACATGCATTAAAGATGATCAAAATATTGGAGCTCAAGAATGGAAAATACATATCTAACAGAATATTGTCATACCAATAATCAAAAATTAATTAGTTGAAACTATGAAAGAAATCAGAGAAAAGTTTTATTAATTATTGGTTAATTGTATACCTGTTGATAGAATTATGTTTGAAATGCTTTAAGGAGTGTTAAATTAATATAAAGATCATGCAAATAAGACTATTCTTTATGAACTCATTAAATCAACAGCAAAATGTGAAAATAGAGCAAGATAAGGATCGAAAGGTATCGTTCATCTAGAAGCATTAGCAGCTGAATATATGACCATTATAAAATAGTTTGCATGATTATTATTGTTATTATTATATATATATATACAAATTCTAATGAATTCAAAAGAAATACTTGCTGATTTCTGAAATCTTTTATTTTATAATCTAGTTTTCAAACTTTTATTCTGGTAGCACCAAAAGGATAAATTTTAATTAATCTAATTCTTTAACACTCTATCTAATTCTTATGAAATCAATAATATTATAAACTATAATTAAACTATTATAAATATATAATTATTATACCTTATTCCAAATCCAAAACTATAATAATTCATATAAGAGAGTAGAATCTCTCCAGCATATGAATTCCCATCATTAAACTAAGCAAAAAGATTATACATAGTGAATTAAATATCTTAAATATATTAAACAAATATATTTTTAAATACCTATTCTTAAACTAATAATTCAAGTTCATCTAGATAAGGAGAATATTGTAATGTCTCTTTTTCTATTGTGAATTCTGAAACTGAAAATTTGTATATTTATGCAACAAATCCTGTGATTCCCCCTGATAAAATAGAAGCATATGATTCAGAATCATAATAACGTTATGTTGATAATTTATCTGGATAACAAAAAAGATATTAATAAGAAGGACATAAATCAGAATTTAAAGTATGTTGAATAATTTACATCTTTTCTTCATTTAAATAAGTAGATTTTACTAAATCAGTTGAAATTTCATCTAAAAGTGGTTACAAACTGTCTGTCAAATTCATAAATAAATTAATCATCTATTATTATTCTTATGTGTTTCTTGTCATATTTGTTAAGGGATCTGTTTTTATCCAAAATCCTATACATAATGATATATCAAGCTTTTATTTGAAGGCTACAAAATTTTAGGCAATTCTAAAACTAGGAGCAAATTCTTAAAATAAAAAATAAAAAAGAAGGAAACCTAATACAAAAAAAAGGATCCAACAACAAAATGATGATACTATTATTATAATTTGAAATAGATCTGTTTTTTTCTTTAATTTTGAATCACTTAATTAAATATATTTCTTATGTGCATTTAAATTAGATTTCTCTTTAGCAATATTATTATAATTTATCATATCGTAATAATTAATTAATTTCCATGCATTTTCTCCTAAAGCTACTTTAAAACAACTAAATCGTGCTATTAATTCCACTATTTCATCAAATGACAATCTATTTAAGATTTAATAAAATTTTTGCTTTAAATTTGATTTAGATTTTGTCATTTAAAATTATGAAACATAAATAATTGTTACTACTAATAAATTTATCATTAATAATATTAAAAAAGTATCCTTTAATGTAACCTTTTAGAAAGAACTTATAAAATTAGTTAATGAATCTAAAAGTATTTTCTATCCATAAAAAGATTAATTTCTATGAAATGAATTATTATTAAATAATTAATAATCAAAAGTTTCATCAATTTCATATTAAAGATATGATTATAAAATTGCAGTATGAAACTGTATAAAATAATTAGAACAATCATTACTGTTAGCAAAATAATCAGCATAATATTTAGGTTAGTTACATACTGTATCTTGAAATTGAGATTATTACATCTAAGAAAACCCATATAAAAAAGGTATTTTACTTATTGTATTTTACAATAATGCTGGACTAAAATCAAGGATTTAATTATCATTCATATAAAGTTATAAGATTATTGTATAAGGCACTCCTATATAAAATTATAAACTTTAATATGCAATACTATTTGTAAGTTGATGAAAATATGTTTGGATTTCATTATTTATCAAATATCCATTTATAAATAGCATTATAAATATCCAGAGTGCCAAAAATAGATTTAAAATTATTCCAATATTTACCATTTTCATAGATCCATTAAAATTTACTATTTCTTATATCATTTATAATTAAGAACCTTATTAAATTTAACTTTAGACTAAAGCCTAAACTTAAGTATCATTTTATTTTTCAGACATCTTAATTGAATCATCATTAATATTACTATCGTAGCGATTAAAATTAATATTTTCTTATTTCTAATTTACAATCTCTTATTCATTTTAAACGACTTAAATTTATTTTATACTTTCCATTACTGCTATCTCTTTCATATCTTCTTCTAATTCATATAATTGATAATCTTCTATTTTTTTTTTAGAGTCAATGGATGGTAAATGAAACTATGGTTAAACCATACGCATAGATGCTAAACCTGTTTATAGTAATTATCTATTTGACAAAGGTTATCTAGAAGTTAAGAAAGGCAATTTAGATTGAGAATGACTAGCATTTAATTACTATTTTTATGTAATATCAACTACAAATCTTCCACTCATATCATCATCTTTGAATAATTTTTCAATTATTTAAGAATGTTAAAAAGTACAGAATTATTTAATATCTTAAATTGTGCCATTATCTGTTGTTAATTATTTTTCAGACATCAATTAATCTAATTAAGTAAAATGTGTAGAAAATGATGTAAATGGATTTTATGCTTAATGCATTGAGTTGGATGTGTAAGTCTTTGAAAAATCAGCTAATTTATATTCTCTTATTGTAATTAAAAAGAATATATGATCTCTAATTACATAAAGCTAAAAGTTATGTAATAATTCAATATGATTTTCTGCTTAATCTAGATTATTTTATTTCTTTTTTATTGTATTAATAAAACATTATTGAAACGCTTAATCTAATAATTTTATATTTTAACCTAAAATTAAGTTTGGTTAAAATTCCATTCTTTATGAATAATTAATTAGTGATTGAGTTTATGATAGACATTCCAAATGATTATCAGGATATTACCAATATGATCTTACATTATTTAATGAATTATTCACATTATGATCAATATTATTTTTTAAATCTTTTATCAAATTTATAACATTAGGAATATAATACAAAATACTACTACCTCTATGAACAATATCAAAAATATTTATATCTTATTAAGATGACTTTTATAATTTTGTATATTCAAAAAATCGTTTAGAAATTCCTTAAATTTTACCATCTGAATCAAATATTACATAATCTTACTATTAAAATTAGGTTGTTAATATAGAATATAATGTGAAATCATCTTCAATATTCGGATTGTATAAATGAATATAAATTGGCATTAGATAATTTTAAGGATCCTAAATAAATGTTAATTTTCCAGTTTTCATTAATTATGTATATCCATTATCAATAAATTAATCAATTAATTCATCATGAACTTAAGCTATAAAGTCAGGCATAAATTCATGTATATATTAATAGTTTTGTATATATTCTTAGGAACATCCAAAAAATTACGAGATCTATTATTTATTACAATTAATCAATTTTCCTCTTTAATTAATTAAACTAGTATTCAATACCATATATCGATCTAATTTGAATATATAAATTATTTACTTTATAGTAATATTTGATTATTTATTGTTGTATCTTATAGTATTTTGTCAGCCTTTATTAAATCATCAATTTATTTCTCAATAACTTTGCTCTATTATTTAATAAGTAAATACCTCTTTAATATCATTTAAAATAATTCCAAAATACATTTATAAGATTCTTAAACTAAGTATATCGGTACTTTAACATCCTTTTAATTTATATCTTTTCAATTCATAACATTATAATATAAAATTTCTACATTTAAATATATTATTGGTATAATCATCAACCTAATCCAAAATTTCTATTTATTACTAAAATCCTTTTCTAAGTGATTCTAATAAGGCAATCTTACTTTAAACTACTTTTTGTATAAAATTTATTGCATTTTCACTATTTATTAATGCTTAAACTGTAGTTTAAGTATCCATAACATTTATAGATTAAATTCTTGAATTAAAGTAAATTTAATTTTAATTAATGATATAATTTAATTATTGTTACAATGCTTTAGCATATGCTTTATCATAAATATTGGATATTTTGTAATATTTCATAAATTAAATAAGTGTTTTCTGAGGTTTATTTTACAAATCATAATTACATAAAATTTAAATCAACATTTTCTTTTTAAAGTGGGATTAACTAATCAATTATTATAGGATATCTTGTTAATTAGTAAAAAGGAAAGTAGACTACTTTTTTTTAGTTTTACTCTTATAATTTTATGAAAAGCTTTTTTATAATAAGGACTATAATAAAAGAACTTTGGATGTTTTTTCAGATTAATTAAATAAGAGTTCATAAATTTAACATTTCTTGAGAGATATTTCAAATTATATTAAATGATTCTCAAAAAAATGTGATTAAACTTTATGAATTAATTATATAAGAAATCCCAAAATTAATAATGTGTATATCATGTTTATATTAAATGATAATGCAGTCATAAATATGATTTATGTTACATTTTAATAAAGCATGAATTAACTATTTTTATTATAAGAGTCAAAACTTATTCCTAATTTAATTATTTATTTAAACATTATTAATATATATGAACCAAGTTAAGATAGTTCATTTAATCCAATAGCTAAAATTAGAATTAAATGAGATAACAATTCTAATTTAAAATTATTTGTTCTTATTAATCCTTATAAATCTATTAATTTAGTTTATCTCCAAGAGTATTATGTTATTGTAATTTGTATATACATTATTATTAGATTAAAAATCGAAATTAAATAAATCTCGTAGTCTGCTTATAATTTATTAAAATAAAAAATTGCCTTAAGGGTAGGATACAAAAGAATGTAGTTTTCAACCAATATTACAGATAATGTTACTGTGTGGAAATACGATTGTTTCTTTATAAAAAAAATGTTCACAAATATTAACAAATTAATGATAATGTGTGTAATTAGAAGTATTGATATAGTAGAATTGCTTTCATATCCAATTAATTAAGTTGTGAGTAGAGATTCTTTTAGACTGGAATAGAATAGTCTAGAAAATTTGAATTACTAAATACTTTGTGTCGCTTTAGTGTAAGTTGTCCTCCATTAATTATAATTCTTATAACCCATTGATTATCACAGCAATTCTGAACAATTGTAAAGCTAATTGATTTCGTTAGTAACAGGCAACAGTAAAGAAATCTAGATAATTTTCAACTAGTTTCTAAAGAAAGGCAGGAATTTTTTCAAACATTTCAAATAATAGATAATTTAATTTCAAAATAAAATTTTCTCTTTGCTTTGTAGTTATTAATAAAGATTTTTAATTTTTTTACAATTTTCAAAATGTGCAAATAGAAACGTAAATGATTTTATTTCAATATTTAATCATATTTAATTCATAATTCTCATTAACATTTGATGAATCCCTTTTTTCTATATTATTTTTGGTTCAAGTAAGAGTAATACAAATTTTATCTAATGTATCTGATAATATTGATAGATAATCCATAGACCTGAGAATATAATATACAATAGCAATATACTAATATTATTTTATTTATAATTACATAATTCCAGTTAAGTTAAAGTAATCTGACATTGCTTAAATAAATAGATCACTTAAATACATACTTTCATTAATAAAGTAACTAAAACAAGTGAAAAAGCATGATTAAATATCTTAGGCATATTGAACAAAGAAGTTTTAGTGAATCTAAGAATTTAAAAATTAAGTATTATTTTTTTAATATTTTAAAGTTTACCTTTCTATATAATAATCTTATTAAACCATTTTTTTATAATTTTATATTACTCCTCCTATACCATTTTATGTAATAGTTAAGTAAGAATCAGTTGTTTTATAAGGCTATTTTATTTAACTTGTATTACAAAAAACTAGAAATCTTTAAAAATTCAAACATAAATCCTTTCTAAAAGCATTTAATATTAAATTTTTCATTGTATAATTAAAATAATCTGATACAATTAAGTCATCCAGTATTATATTAAATAAATTTGTTGAATTATCAACATACATCAAATATAATTCTACAGTCTCAGTTTAATTAATTAAATAATATGGATTAGATGGTATTAGATGTTCTGTTTTAATTAATTCTCCTAGTAAAATAGAACTATCAAATAGCTTTTTGAATTTAATATAGTTCATAGTCATCAATAGAGAATGCTTATAATTATTATAATAAAAGGCTCTATAATAATATGCCCCAATCAATTGTGAACCATAAGAAACTATAAAAAAAATTGGTATAATTAAGCAAAATTTAGAGGAGAATTTAATATTTTATAATCTTTGAATTGTATGGTTATTTTTCTATTATTAAAGATTTTCATTTGCATCATTTTTATCAATTAAATAATTTTTTTTCGATTTTAAAGTATAATTTGTGAATTATGAAAATTCTTTTGTTTAGTTTATCTAAGCTTTTATTGAATTTATCTCTATTAAGGATAATAAAAAGAATATTTTATTTTTTAATTTAACTTGAACATATATAAAATAAATGAGAGCCATCGTTAGTGCATTTGCACATCCTATCTAAATTATTTCTATCAAATAAAAATTAGTTTGAGAGAACTCAACCTTTAATTTTAGATATTCGATTTCATCATTTATCACAATATCATGAAATTTAAATATAGTCAAAATATTCTATCTCATAAATCCATTAGCTTTAAATATAGAATAATCATGAGTAGAAATATTTGAATAATTAGTATTCTTTTATACTCTAACCATTTTCTCTCTTGATATAGTATAAAATGAGTAAAAATCCATTTTAGTTATAATCTTATTGTTATGTTTATCATACTCTATTACATCAACCATTTCCATTCCTAATTCTCTGCTTCTTTTGCTTAGATTCAATGTGTAATTAATGTGAATACCTCTCCATAATGTAAAAGCATAATTTAATTTTGATTGCCTTTAAACTTCTATATATGGAGATAAATTATATAAGCCATTTTATACACAATATCTATTCCATTATAAAAGAAATGATCCTGCATATGAAAATGTTAAGGCTTAAGGATTTATTAAGAAATTAATTGAGGATTAATATGATTTAATCTCATTTAATCCTGATTATTTATTGATAAAAATACTACAAACCACATAAAGAATAAGAAAAATTATTAGTATTATTTACAATTTTTAATTCCTTGATACCTTCTTTTTTTCTATTATTTATTCAATAATTGACATATTTATTTTATTTTCTATAACAGGATTCTTATTTATTGTCTTGGTTTCTAATTTCAAACTCCTATCTTAACTTTCCAAATTATTTTTTAAATCAGAAAAATGAAGGATAAAATAATAATAATCAAAATTATCCAATTCAATATATTCTAATTCAAAATTATGAGATGTCATATTTTAGTCTAAGTTTAATTATTATTAGATTAATTCAAATTGCATCGAAAATTTTGGATTTAACAATTATATTTATTTATTCTTACATATTTCATTATCTTATGGAAATGCTTTTCGAAAAGTTTAAGTAGGCTTAATTGGATGTTGAAATTCATCTTTGATATTGAAATTTATTTTCAACTCTAAACAATCATTAAGATTAAGGTTTTTTGAAAATGATGATTAAAATTCAATTTAGTTGTATTATTATAATGAAATAAGTTAAAGAATTTAATATTCTATGCCTGGAATATAAAATTATATCATTGCTTTTTCGAGAAAAGTTTATTAACTTATTTCTTAGATATTTTCATCAAAGTTTAACAATTGATTGAAAAGTAACTCTGAAATCCCAAATATTTTACCAAATTAATCAAATAAAATAAAATTATGGTTATCATCAATTTCTATTATATTATTTATAATTAAGTCATTATCCAAAACTTCATGATAAAAAGAAATTCTACAAGATATAATATAATTATTTTTCAATAAAAAAGTCTTTAAAAGATATTTCTCTACAAATTCATTTTCTACATAATTAGTCATTTATTATTCATAATATCCTCTTAAAAATTATGGAAATAAATCCAAAACGTTATCCAAATATTGGTTCTTAAAATATTCTTCTAAATACTTAGCTTTAGGATTCAGAATTGCCCATTTCTTTTATAAATAACTTACTTTTATAAGAAATATTTAATCTAAAATAGAATGAATATATATACTTTTTTATAACTTTAGATTTAAATTACGATCCCAACCTTATTAATCTTTAGCTCTCTTTCCAATTTGAAATGCCTAGAATAGAATTTTATATAATACTTTCTAATGATCACCATAAAAAACAGAGTAGTATTTTTAAATTGCTTAAATAGTTTTAAGATCTACAATATTATAATTTTAAAGAGTTTGAGTTTTTAAATTAATATTATTTTCTAGTTTCTTCTTTAATTTTTTCATTTTTATACAAAATTTTTAGGTTTAAATTCTAATCATCTTATAATATTCAGATTCATTAATATTAGTCTAAATTAAGTTTTAAAAAAACTTTAATTTAGTAATTCTAGCTTATTCTAAAATATCAAAATTGGTCTCTTATTATTCAAAAATTGGAATTAACCATGAGTTATCTTATTGTTATTTTTTAGATTTTTATTAACATTCTTATTATATTAAATAAATATTAGCCTTAACAAAAACAATGTCTAAGAATGTCATTTTTTATTGATTTTATTACAACAATAAAAAATACAATTTATATAAATTTTGTTAAAAATATCTTTCTATAATTAATCTATCTTAAATCTTAACATTATTATAACTATTTGGTTGTAGATTGTAAAAATTCAATTTAAAACATCTTTAAATTAGTAAAAGTTTTAATGTTTCATCATTTTAATTATAATTTACAATTTATGAAATCAATTATTTTAATTAACCATAATTTTAAGCATTAAACAATTAATTTGTTTCAACTCTATTTTTAAAAGATTGTACAATATTAATTATAAATAAATAGAGTAAAAATAATTCTATCCAATCTAATTTCGTTATTCCAGCTATTCCCATTACAAATAGGAATATTCTTAATTTTAAAATAAAATGGCTATTTAATTCAGTATTATTCATTTAAATTATAGTTAACAAAATTGATTCTATAAGTAATATTGTGAATTGCAATTCAATTATTGGCAATTTGATCTTTAATATGCATAAAACAATTCGAAAGAGATAGATAATAATTTCATCTGACTGTCTTGAAAAACTACCATCTATCTATTAACAACTTGTTTAACAGTTGAAATAAATATACATGACATTCAATAAAACTATCAAGAGAAACAAAATTAAATGGACGTATTGATCCTAAATCAAAATAGCATATAAGGAGTTCAAAATTATTGGCATAGACTACATATAATAAATAGTTTAAACAATAAAGGAACCAATAAATTAATGAACTGATATTTTCATTTTGATTACAATTTTAGTAATAACTATATGAATAAAAATGCTTAAAATAATGATGTAAGCAAAAATCAAATAGTTGCTGTTCCCAAAATAAATTAATAAATTTATTCTATATTTAGTTAGCATTTCTTAAATGAAGCTAATATTTAATATAAATATTTTACACATTTTAACCATTAATTAATTAAACAACTTGTATAGTATTAATTATATAAAGGAATCGAAACCATAAAATGCTCTTAAAAGTGATATCAAAGTTTTCTCTCAACATTAAAAATTAAAAATATGCCAGATAATCTCTGGTTGCTTACTCTATTTTTTTTATAAGAGATATTTTGTTTTTTTAATTCATCTAAAAATATAAATAACTTAATAACTAAATTACATTATTAAATATTCGAAATTCAAAAATATCACTTTGTAATAAAAATTGATTGATTCTGCTGATAAATAGTAAAGTAATATAAAAATTAAATAATAATCTTGTCTTTTATAACTTAAAACTAAAATAGATTGGAAAAATAGTAATATTTATTATTATTATAAAAATGAATTATGAAAATAATTTCAAAGGAAAGTAGAGTTATATTATATATTATAGGAATAAAAGGAGCTTGGAATTTAATTTATTTAATTTGTATTGTGATATAAAAATTTATATTATTGAGCGGTTGAATGCCTTTAAAAATTAAATAAATGAAATCAAAACAATTATCCTCTAGCGCTGCTAGTGAATCAGTTTCTGATTTTAGTTCTGAATTATCATTAAGATCAGGGAAAGTACCAACTGTCACAAAATTAGAAGAGTTAGCTTCTGCAATAGAATAAAAGTCATCAGAGTCAGAGAATTAAGAAGAAGTAGAAAATCCTGAAGAAATTCATTCACCATTAGAGTTCAAATTAGATTTAAGCATGATTATTTAGAAGAATGGAAAAACTGAGGAATTTTATAATATAGTTCTATAAAATTATTTGGGAAAACAAAATAAGCCAATTGAATATTTATTTAAAGATGAAAATGGATTTGATGATGAAGAGAGAATACGGTTTTTAAATTGGTTAGTAGAGATTACATATGCATATTAAATGAATTATTCAACATTTTTCATAGTTTGTTCTATTTTGGATGAATTTTAAAAGAAAACTCAAAAGTAAAGTATTTTATAATATTTATAGTATTTCAAAAGATAATCTCCATTTAACAGGAGTTAGTTGTATATATTTGGCATCAAAATTTAATGATGTAATACCTTTAAGATTAGATTAAGCAATAGATATTTCACATAATAGATTAGGTCGAACTAAAATTTTGTAAAGAGAATTAGAAATTTTTTAATGTTTAGATCATTCACTTAATTTTTCTAATGGATTTTTGTTTTTAACTTTGTTATTAAGACTATATTTAAGTAAAAAAAAAGATAAAGAAAATGATATTATTGAAATAGCATATTTTACATTAAAATTATGTTGCTTTGATTATGAACTATAGAGTAAATATTACCAAAGTGAAATATCTGCAGGTTGCTTATCCTATGCAGTTATGTTGGTGAATTCAAATGACTAAGGAATAGTGAGTGAACATATAACTACATCCCTTGTAAAAATCTATTATTTATTTATTAGTTACATTTACTAAAATCAGCAAATGTTGTTAAGGATAAATAAATAGTAATTGTTGTTAAACATATTGAAGGATTGATAGATAAATATTTTACTGATATTTAATTTAAAGGAAAGATTTAAAAATTAATTGAGTATAACTAAACCTAAACTGAATTGTTGAAATCTTACCTTCAAATAAGGAATATTGATCAATGAAAAAGAGTATTATTTTAATTATTACTAAATTTTAATAATATAAATTAATGATTAATCGAGACACTGGATTCTAAGATTTAGAAAGTGGAATTCAGAGCAATAATATCTCATCAGGATAATTGTTTGATATCGATTAAGCTAGTCCTATTGGTGGTTAATAATTAGATCCAACACTTGAATTTTCTTAATTGTAATAGCTTGAAGCTGTAAGGATGAAGAGAGATATATTTGATAACAGTCATAAGAATGCTATACATTTAGGTCATAAGGCTGACGTGAATGAAGAAGACTGTCTAATGAGTAATTTAAGGTATTTAGATTTGATATTAAAGTGGTAAAAGGAGTGAGCCTTAAGGTTCTATTAGTTCAATTAGTTGTAATTTAAAAAACTAAAAGCCTTTATTAAGAAAGACTACAATAAATAAATCTAACAAAACAATTTAAAATAAATAAAAACTGGATTAAGATGACTTCGTTATATCATCCCCACTTTAGATTAATGGAACAATGAATTTGGGATTGAAATCTGATGCTAAGATTGCAAAATATTAAACATTTGTATAATAATTAGAAGATGAACAGGAGTAAAACGAAAGAACAAAGCGAGCATAAATAAATAGAGATACTATAAAATAGTAATCATTAATATAGAGAGGGAAAAGCAAAGAGATGAAGACTGGGTATTGATGTAATTATAGATTTTAGTTTAAATGAAGTATGGACATAAAAGGCATTAATAATTATAAGATTAGTTTCTCGTTTTATTTAATAATTAAAGACTAAGACAGAGAGAATAAAATTTAGATTAATTACTTAAAGAATTTTTGAAGTAATTTGTGATAATAGTGCAAATTTCGAATATATGTTAATAAATAGATTAATTAAATAAAAGCCTAGTATTAGTTTAATAATTTTTTATTAAATTTAAAATAAAGCTCTTAAATTATTGAATTGGATAGAATCAATTAATGCATTCTTTGGAAAATATGTGAAAGTAATAAAACCTGATAGTTTATTTAAAATAGTTTGGGATATTATATTATTGTTATTTATTGTAGTGAATATATTTTACATACCTATTTATATAAGTTTTGATGTGAGATCATAAGGAGTATTTGAATGGATATTTGATTTATTGCCATCATGGGTATTTATAGCAGAAATATTGTTGAATTTCAATACTGCCTATTATGATAAAGGATTGATGCATGAAGATCGTAAATAAATAATGAAACATTATGTAAAAGGAAACTTTTTCTGGGACATAATAGTCATAATTCCCTTTTTAATTTCATATATGGATATTCCATTTGTTAGATATACATTATTATTAAGATTAACCAGATTGTCTCCATTGATGACAAGTATTGAAGAAGTATTAAATTTGGAAGTAATATATTAAAATTTAAGAATTAGGATAATATGTAAGTATTTTTGGATTTGTTAAAATTAATATTCTTTCTATTGCTCACAGGACATTTTTGTGGTTGTGCATGGCATTGGGTAGCAGTGATAGAATATGAAAATTATGGTGAAGAATTAACTTGGTTAACTAAATATGCACCAGATGCAATGGATTATTATTGGTTTGATAGATACATAATTTCTTTGTATTGGAGTGTTATTACTACAGTTACAGTTGGATATGGTGACATAGTTCCAGTAACAACAGTAGAGAGAGTATTTGTGATAGTTGTTACTTTATTGATTTGTGGTGTTTTTGGTTATTGTTTATCCAATATTGGAAATATTTTTAAATAGATATCTGATAAAAAGGCTGTTTATAAATAGAGAATAAGGGAAATTAATTAACATATAAGAAAGAGAGGTTTAAGTTACAATTTACAATTAAAAGTATTCAGGTTGATTCAATTTAGGTTAAAAAATATTTCGAATATTTCTTCAAGGTTAAGTAAGAGGAGGATTAACATGCCGAATAATTCATTGAATAATTAACAAAACATTTAAGAGAAGAAGTTTTAGTTGATATTTATAGTAAAACATTGACTTAATCACGTTTCTTAAGAGAGAACTTTAGTGATGAAACTATCCATAGATTGTGTCAGATAGTTAAAGAAACCAAATTGTATCCAGAATAATTACTATTCTAGAGAA
This sequence comes from Paramecium pentaurelia, assembly GCA_905183005.1. Classification (NCBI taxonomy): domain Eukaryota; phylum Ciliophora; class Oligohymenophorea; order Peniculida; family Parameciidae; genus Paramecium; species Paramecium pentaurelia. Next base: position 260,171 of record CAJJDO010000017.1, on the reverse strand, counting down.
ATGATTCTCCTAAGGCACTTTGGTTTGTTCTATCTGGCGCTGTTGAATATATTGCTGACCATTAAAGTAAAAATGTCAACTAATGCTTTTAGATGAGGATGAGCATTTTTACACCGAAACCTTTTTGAAAAAAATAACATAAGGGTAATAATTAATAATCAACATCATTTTATAGAGCTGTTATTGGTGAAAGAGAATTCATTTCACAAACACCTTATGAATACAATGCCAGAGCAACAAAATTTACATAATTATTAGTTATAGAGTATTATTTTATATTCATTTTAAATTAGTTATTAGTAATTCTATCTAATACTATAAGAGAATAGTGAAGAATTTGAGAAATATAGTATGGCTAAAGATAATCTAATATTTAATAGCAATTACAAAGGTTTTGGATAAATTTGTGAAATATGTGGATGGACTCATCGATTTATTTAGTAAGTCTACATTGTAGATATTTATAGATGTCCATTTGTATTTTTATAACCAAACAAAAATAAAATTGCTAGTTCTTTTGCTTCAACTAAAACTAATAAAAGATTGATATTTCCTTATAGAACATTACCTAAATCTAATTGGAAAAATAATCTACCTGATGTCTAAGAAGCAGCATTAGGTTATATAGTTTTAAATAATATAATACCAGAAAAGTAAAATTAATATATATTCAAGAGAAATAAATGATGCTTATCTGATTAATCTAGGATTTGAGTTAAATGATAGAGATGATGATCCATAGAAATTAATTCCAAATAAAAAGAATTCCTTGTTTAAAGATTAAAAAATATTGTCCTAATTTGATAACAATCTATAATAATAACCAGTTCAATAACCTTCAATCTAGACTGTATTACCTGCTGATCTAAAGTCTTAAAATTAAACAGCAATCTTTCTAAAAGATGGTTAAAGACCTAGTATGACAAATGTAAGAATATTTGTTTAATGGATTATTAGGAAAGTGTCATAGATTGGGATTAAGGCAGTCAATTTAGAAAAAGTCTTAATAGAATTAAACTTTAAGGATTAGATAGAGGCAAGACTATCTAATCTATAAAAGGGAAATATCATTAAAATAACAATGATGTATTGGATGAGTCATTAATTTAAGAGGAAGTTAAAATACAAAATGCAAATTTTGGATCATAAAATTATATACATAATAAACTAAAAGTAGTCAAAAACAAACTTAATAACAATTCAAACAATATGGGAATTAGAAAAGTATCATGGTTAGAATTCGATAGTGGAACAAACCAACATCTAGGTTTTATTTTTTATTAAAATAATATAGATAATAAACCAATCAATTTATTAAAGCAAGCTAGTAAGGGAAGTGAAACTAATTTCGATCAATCACCTCCCTCTTGTTCATAAGAAATAGAAATCAAATAAAGAATAGAGGCAAGAGAAAATAGTATTATTTCAAAAAAAACAAGCAAGTAAAATAGAATTTAATTTTTAAAGTATTGAAGTCAATCGTAGAAAAAAAAGAAGAAGAACTACATAATTATTATAATTTTTTTAAGGATCAGAAATGGATAATAAATCAAATAAGAAAGTTGAAAAAAGTGTTCCAAATAATGAAGCATATAGTTCTAGTGTATATACAGCAGGAGTACCTAGTAATTCAGCCTTGGTTGATTCGAATAATAAATTTGATAATAATGGGGATAATAATAGTTTATAAGTAGGTCAATCAATGGATGGAATGTAAAAGAGAATACAAGATATTGTTCGAGTTCATTTTGAAATGGATATGGACAATGCTAAATCATCAAAAATATATTTTCCTGATTTCAATCTTGAAGTTGTCATACAAAGGATTAATGTATATTATGAAAAATTAAACGAAAAAAAAGAGGAATTTGATATGAGAGAAATGAAAAGAACAAAAACCAATTTCACTCTTTTTGATCGTATTAGATAAGCTAAAAACACTACTATTAGAGGAAGCTTTGTAGATAAGGATAAATCTCTATAAGATAATGATTGAGTATATAACTGATATTAAAATATCACTTTTACATATTTATTATACATTCAAAAAGATTATTCTTAACATAAATGATCTGATATTTTTATTTGATTATCAAATTATAATATGTATAGCTCATGCAGATAGGATATTAAATCTTCGAATTAGGATGGAAAAGAATCTTTTCTTAATAAAAATGTTAAAAGTCTATATGTTACCGAAAGTTCTAGATAAAGTAACTTAAAACACAGAATGATCAGTTTTTTAACACGATAAGCAACAAAAGACTTTCAATAGAAGCTTATCTATAAAAACTTAGCTACAAAAAATAAATATGTCAAATAATTTATAGACAAATTGTTAGCTCGGAAATTCTTTCAAATTCATTTTAAAGAATACCATTATAGAATATTAAATGAAAAATATTCTGCAATATTATAAAGAGTAGATGAGAATAATAAATTACTTAAAAATCACTTAATCAATTATTGTCATCCTTTTTATTCATGGATAGCCAAAAAAATAAATAAAATACCATTAATTTACCCATAAAGTATCTATAAAACTATATGGGATGTCTTAGCAACAATTGCAAGACTTTATTTTTTATATATGATTCCAGTTGACATCTGTTGGACATAAGAATAATTATTATTTGACAATTATTTTATAAGTACCTTGATAATGATATCAATTTTATTAGTCGATATATTTATAAGTTTAAACACTGTATTTTATGAAGCTGGCTAAATTGTTACTAAAAGAATTTAAATTATTAAAAATGTTTTATGGTAATCGTTTGGTTTGGAGTGGATATCAACCTTTATAGTTTTTATTTTATTTTTGTATTCTTTAGCAACAGATACTAAAGTAGATATTAATTAGAACCCATATTACATAATTTTGTTACTATTTTTATCACATTATAAGAATGTATAAAATAAAGGGAAATAATATGAAATGGCTTTAAATTTTACAAGATAAGCTTCATCAATATTATAATTATTCAAATTTACATTATTAATATTTTATGTAATCCACATTTTTGGATGTCTTTGGTTTTGGGTAATTTTATTTAATAAACTATATAGGGAGGTTAATTTAGTGAGCTTTATAGAGAAAGTAGTTGGATAGATGATCGGAATCTATTGGATAAGTCTTGGAATATTCAGTATTTATCATCATTTTATTATGCATGTGTTACTATGTTTACAGTTGGTTATGGAGATATAACACCTAAAAGTGATGAAGAACGAATTATAGCAATATTGTTAATTATGGTATCAAGTGTTTAATTGCCATATTCTATAAATACAGTTGGAAATGTAATTTCAGAAATCACATCTTAATCAGAATTATAAAAAAAGAATATAAGAATTATTAATACATATTTACATAAAAAAAGAATTCCATATGCATTCTAAGAATAAATAAGAGAGTATTTAAAATAATATTGGATTTAACAATAAGAGGAGGAAACAATGGAAGAAAAAACTATCATAAATTAATTGTCAGAAAAATTATAAGAATAATTAATGTGGTAAGTCAACACATAAGTAATTCGAGAAATGCCTTTCTTTTCTTAATTTAGTAGACCATTTTAAAAAGCTTTATCAAAAAGAATAAGTGTCGTTGATTTACTTCCAGAAAATGAATTTCGTAAAGAATTAGATTAATTTGTATGTTATGTTGAAAAAGGGGAAATTTCAGTATGTGCTGAGGGTTAGAATAAAATTAAGATTAGGTAAGTTATGGTAGGGGAAACTTTTGGATTAAAAGGCTTTGTTTTAGGAATACCAACTAATGAAATCTATAAAAGTGTTGGCTTTTCTAAATTATTAATGATTTGTAGATATGATTTTATCTAACTTCTTAAAGAATTTCCAAGAGATTTTGAACTCTATTGCAAAACAAGAGATGGAATACAATTTTCAGATATTGTTTGGGATGAATAATGTTTATCCTGTTAATCACCTTCACATTCTATCATTAATTGTCCTATGTTACATTATATACCATAAAGAGATTTAATTATAAAAAGATATTAATTTGATCATAAATAAATGAGAATGAAGTTTAAAAGAAAACACAGAATTTGTAACAATACTCTAGATCTAGAAATTTTGAAAAAGATTTAAAATGAATATTACAAGAAATATCATTTTGATTTTTAAGAAAAACCACCAAGTGAAAATAAAAGTCAAATTTAAATCCCTAAAATTATAATATAGCATTCTTCACCACCTGCACCATCTCGAAAAAACTCTTAATTAAATTTTAATGATCCATTTAATTTCAATTAAGTTCAAGGCTTAAAGCATTCAATAAGTATAATAGGAAGACCTTAAAATCCAATCGATTATGTTAGATAAAATAATTAATAGATTATTAATTATGATCCTGAATAAGATAATATTATTAATGATGCAATTGAAGATTAATTAAAATAAAGATTCTATTAATTAAAGAATTATAAGAATCTACCTCCAAAAGATAAAGAGGCAATTTCATTTTTGATCATGAAATACAAAAATTTCAAAAAATTTGAGAAAAAATAGCTGAAAAACTTTGAATAAAAGAAATCATATACAGATTACTATCCAGAACATAATGGTGAAAAAATGATACATTTAGCAAATCTAAGAAATAGAGATGACATCATTTCTAAATTAATGCCCTATTTGCTCTTTCCAAATGTATATTTTTAAAGATTTTAGAAGAAATTATATTGAATTATTTTTATTAAAATAAATCAGATAAAATTAAATATTTATACAATTAATATAGGTAAAGTATATAGAAATATCATTCAATACAAAGTATACAATTAATTTTAATTGAATGTTAGTGTTTTTCAAAATTTTCATGATCTTAATTTAATTTAGTTATCTATTTACAAAGATGTTCATATCTACTTTATATTTTTTCACTTTTATAGCTAAAATGTTACCATTTTAGTTTTTAATTCCTTACAATAACATCTCCTATTGTAAAATAAAATTGAGGAACTCTTTCATTCTTTTTCATCTTAAAATCATTGATAAAATCATTCCTTGTTGCTTATATCCACTGAATTAAATATTCATCCTTTTCAGATTGTGTTGTTTGAGACTCATTTAATGTTTGTAAAATTCTCTAATATTTTTATTTTAATTCATCAAGTTTTCTTAATTAATTCGTTTTCTTAATTTAATTTTAGGAAGAATAATACTCAAAAACAAAGTGTAAATCGATATTTTCAAAATAAACTTATTTTTTGCTAATTACATGTTCCTTGCCTTAAAAAATTGCCATAGATATGTTATATAACAGATTTGAATCAAACTACTTTTATTGTAGATTTTTCCTAAATAAAAATATTGATGTCTCAATGTTGCAATTAGCTATTGGTATTTTATACTATAAGTCTTCTGGATGTAATTTGAATGAATTCGATATATCAATTGAATCAAAGTAAATTATTTTAGATAAATTAAATTTCTAGAAATCATTAAAAACTCTATTCAATTAAATGCCACCTATACGTACATCTTTTGTTATTCTAGCTTTGTATATTGCATCATATTAATAATTTTAATCCTAAAGATATTTATGCCATTTTAACATAAAATTAGCATTTTAAACCAAGAAAATTATTATAAAAGCCTTTGACAATCTTTGTTAAAATAATTGATGTACATTTTTAGTGTATTTTTAAATTCTCTTCTCAAATTACAAATGCAATATGAATTCTCACATTATTCTTAATTGTTTGTTCCTAAACTGATACCACAATTAGTTATTTCAGTTTAGTTCTCCCAAAATGAATATGATCTTTTTAATATAAGATCTAAATTTATAGATAATTTATTACTTTCAAATTAAATAATTAAAATTTTATCATAATTCTCTTCTTTTAAGGCTGCAGTCTTAAATAAACATTTTAAACTAGTTCCTTCTTTTAATTGAGCAAAATATTTATTAGAATAACAAATTTAAACTACATGATCAAGACTTTTTTATTTTTTAATAAATGGTTTAACAAATAATTATCTTGCTTAAAGTTTTATTTAATTAATATTAGTTTAGTAAGGAAGAGAAGGTAATATTTATTTTTATTATTTTAACATCTAAGAATTTGCTAAGTATCTGTGAGAAGGTGAACTTTCATTTTTATAGAAATGAGACTCCTCATCACTATTAATTTAATTTTCAAAAGTAATCCTTCGTTATGGTATTAGTTATTTTGCAGAATTAGTTATTAAAATTGTTTCTTCAAAATCAGATGTTTAATTATTTTATATTCTTCTTTCCTTAATTTTCCTTTCCTCTGGACTATGATATTTTTATTTTTTGAATTCATAAAATCCTTTGTATTTACTTAAGTATGATTATTTTGGAAAATATAAAGTGCTTGTTATATAAGGATTTTGCATAAAATATAAAAACTATTTTAGTTTAATGATAAAATAAACAAACAAAAATTGATTAGATAAAATGAGGTTTAAATTAAAAATTGAGTTTTCATTATTTAATCTCCATTTTATAGTAAATAGTTTTAATTTTGCCTTTAGAATGTATTACTAAGTTATTACTTAATCAAATTCATATTTCTTATTATAATTTTTATTGTTTAATTTTAGGCTTAGTATGAATCAAGAATCTAGTGTAATTTTGGCTTAATTGCCAAGTTAAATGTAAAATTAGATATCATAGTTGATTAATATAGTATCTGCAAATATTGATAGAAGGAGATTTGATTAAAAGAGAGAAATATAATTACTTAGTTTGATTGTTAAATTATTTTCTGGAGGCATTTCCTCTATAGAAATATTCTTGCGTTACTCTCCTAGAGATTTGTTAGACAAAGGTTTTACTTTGAGAGAAGCATATATTTTGATAAGAGAATTAGGAGGATAATGTAAATGTGATTTCCCAAAACCAAGCAATAAAGAAATTGAAGAATTATGTTATGATAAAGATATAAAATAGCTAGTTTTATATAAAATACCATTCATATAACCAATAGCGAATCAGAAATATAAATATATATTAATATTAGGTCCTTAAAAAACTGGGAAAACTTCATTTCTATTTAATTTAATTAATATTTACTATGATGTTGATGTTGATAGTTTATATAGAGTGAAAAAGTAAATTAAAAATAGAGATAGCTTATTTTATAATGAATATTTAGTTGAAATGTCAAAATAAGAAAATTTGATTTTTGTAGATTTTATAGGAATGGGAGATTTAGAAAAAGATATATTTGATGATAATAAAAACAATTTTTTTTAAGTATTGTTAGAATACGTTTAAGATAAGGAAATTGTAGCTGCATTTTTTGTTAATTCAGCTTCAATCAATAGATTGGGATAAGAAGAAATCTATACAATATAAAGATTTTTTGAATTATTCCATAAATCTTTTTCTCAAAGGATATTTTTAATTCTAACATTTTGTACAGATAATAATCCTCTTCTTAGTGTTTATTCACATAATAATTCACCCACTCCTAAAATATTGAAAAATAAAATCAATGAATATCAAAATTAAATTGAATAAAAATAAATACCAAATGAAGATTTAAAGTTTTGGTTTGGTATTAATAATAATTACCTATATTTTCCAGCTATAGATTTAGACCATGAGTCAGAATAAATATTAATTAATCATAACAATATTCATTATTAAGATTTCAAATAAAATTGTTAATCTGTTGAAGTTGGTATAGATTTAACTTAATCATATATTGAATCTGAAAATTTGATTCTATAAGAAAATGAAATTGAAGTGACACCAAGATAAATATTGTAATTTTATTATGAAATTATGAGAAAAGAACTATTAAAGATTTAATTAAAAATAAATACTATTTTTAATTCTTAAAATTTAGAAAAATTAAATTAAATAAATCATTTTAAAAGATTATTGAAAATTGAATAAGAAATACATTCATTAGGTATTTTACCTTAAATTCATAAATCAAAATAACCAAACAAGAACCTTATATTATCTACAAATTATATAACATTTGAAAATAAATATGAAAAAAAATAATTAAAAGCAACAAAAGAGAAAAAAATATTATTTTGCACAGATTGTTAAAAAATATGTCATTATGATTGTGAGCTTGGTTCTAAGTTAGATTTAGCTGAAGCTAAGAAAATGTGTTAGAATATTCTTATTAATTTTAAATTCCTGAGTTAAATGAAAAATCCAACTAGAGTTCATAAAGAGAGCAGTTTAGATATATTATATTATTGTAAAATATGCTCTCAAAGAGATATGGTTAATTAAAGTAATAATATTAATGGTGGTTAATCATGTTTAATATCAAAACATATTTTAATTAATGAAGTTACTTTTGATGTAAATAATGATATTTATTACATAAGTAACGAATAAGTTTAACAAACATTTAAACAAGATTATGATAATCTCAAAAAATAAAAGCAGTTATATGTTATGAATTAGACCCTAAATTTAAATCGTTAAATTGAATTTCTCAAAAAAATAAAATCAATTAAGCATTAAATAAAAGAAATAAATGATAGTTAAGAAGGGTTGGTTTCTCTAAATTTGCAAGTTAGAAGAGATCTTTTAGAAAAAACTTAAAGAGCAGGAATCTAAATAAAAAGTTGTAATTTTGATGGGATTTAGAATGTCTATAATAATCTTAGTCATTCATAAAACTAATAAATAATAAAAGGCAATAATAAAATTCTATTTTAACTTTATAAATTAGTTTAAAAAGAAATAGATGAGTGATATATTGTTCGTTAATTTCTATTATTTTTAACTTCATATGATATTTTTAATACTTTTTATCTTTAATTTTGCTAATCAACTTTTATTCTAGTTTTTTCTTTAAATTTTAAACCTTTGTTTTCAGTATTGTATTTCTTATTTCACTAAGATTTATTATTATACCCATTTATTAATACTGGCATATCAGAAAATGTAAAATTTAGATAAGAAGAATAATGTAGCCAAAATTTGGAAAAATTTTATATTATCTAAATTCTTGAATCATTAAAAATATGTTTTTTTATTATTGATGCCTAGATGGTTTCTTATAAGTCAAGATCTAGTAACTATCTAATAAACCATTAATTTATTAATTATAATAATAAATAATAAAATATCCAAATTAAACCATATCTGATAGTATTTTAAAAAAATATATAATGCTTAAAATATACTTACTTTGATTAATTTTTTTTCAAGTAATAGTAAAATATTCATTTTGGTTAAAGAATCCAATAATTGTAAATATTTGTTTAAGAAACAAACATTTTTACAAATATTTTTAAATAATATAAAAATATGGGTTGTCATTAATCCAAGAAAGTTCTAAAAGAATCTTCACTATAAATAAAGGAAGAAGTTGCATAATAATATGATCCAAATAGTATAATATTATAATAAATATAGAAAAAGAAACATAATATTTAGTTATTATAAATGGAATACTTTTTGACGCTCTTAACCCGGATGAGTGATACTTTTTTTTACTTGTTTTGAAAAACCTAAATGATATCTATTATAGAATTCAAACCATATATAAATTCGAAAAAAATTATGGTCTTCTAATCTATACCACTTCAATATATTTTTCAACAAATTAACAATATTTTCTATATGAACTCTTTTTTTGGTTTTGATTATATACATTTGCTTTGGTAATATTTTTGATATCATTTATATCTAAGCATGTTTTTCTCTTGCTGAATGAAACCAGTATGTTTCAAAGATAAAATTAATTTTGATAATAAAAAGAGTAAAGCATAACTCTAAAAGTATTTTAAAGAGTTTATCTTAAAGAATATTGTTGTGGAACAATTCAAAAAACATAAAAATATAAATATTCTTTTTAGGCCATCTGATAAATTAATTAATATTCATTTACATTAAAATATAATTGACTTGGTAAGACACAGTTAATTCATGGTAATAAATAAATCAAAAAAAATAAGGGTATTGTTTGTTTTAAAAGAAGATTTAACATTTTATTTTTTAATACTTTGTTATAAGATTGAAAATATTTTATATATTAGATAATATTCTTTATTATACATAATGAACATTGATAACATTAAAACTTTTTTTGAAAAGAAAAAGAAATAATTTTCTAAATTATTGATTATAATCTGAAAATATTTAAAATTAACATTAAATCAAATAATGAAAAATATTTAATTAATAATTATTACAAAATAATGAATATGAATTAAACGAAATTGGATTGCTACAATAAAACTTAAGCTGCAGGTAGTGGATCTAAAGCAGGAAATACATTTATTTCTGGAACTTTGATGTCCAATTGGCATGAAGAAGCTCAATTAAAAGAGGACACTGGTTTTGGAAGAGCACCTATTCCTTAACATATTAAAAAGAAACATGCTGATTTAATGCTTAAACCTCCTGAAGAAATTCCTCTTTATAAAGAACCAATAAATTAACTAGATACAACAACTAGGTTATTTGGTAAAATATAACCAGACATTCCAAAACCAGCTTCACAAAAGTAATTCAATTATATAAAATTAGCGTTGGTGGCACTGTTAATAGAGCTGATTTAATACCTAAAGTTGGAAAGAAAGCCTAATTAATTGAATAATAATATTTATAATAAATTCAGACAGAATTAGATTCTAGAGAAGCAGACAGTTTCAGTTAAACATAATAGAGATATTTTGAAACAACATGTAAATCAGAATTTATTTAAGTAATTCTAAATATTTACTTTATTAGAAACCAATAGAAAATAATACTATTGGAAGAAGAGTAATGAGAACACAAAATGGAACTGCAATAGATGCAGACAAAAAAGATGTTGATTTATTAAGTGACATGGGATTTTATTAAAAGTATCATTATAAACTTAATCTATATTAGACCTTAATTATCATCTGATTAATAATTAGCATCAATATTACCATAAGAATCATATCTAACAGCTAAACCTATTACATTTTATTCTGAAAAGTAAGCTTAAGGAATTATTTACTAATCTAAGCCAATAAATGAAGTTAGACCATTTCATAAAACTGATGAATTTGTTAAAAAATTTCATCACTTCACTCATGTAAAGAATTGAGATTGAATTAAATATCTAATTATTCAAAATTATCATTATAATTTAGTATCACTATTATATATCAATTGAAATCCTCCAACCTTCTTTTTTGTCTTATTCTAATTATCTATAACTACTTTCATTATATCTTCTAACATTTTAGGTATTATTTAAGCAGTAACTGGTGTTGTTGTATCACTAGATGGTGACATATTAACTTCAATCAACCAAGTATTAAATTATTCATCAATCATAAAATCATAGCCATAGACTTCAAATGATCTTTTTCTATTTTTCATCTAATCACAACAACATTTTAAACTGTTTATAACAATTTCTTTAAATTTAGGTTAGATTTTCTCTCCAAAAATATCCCATCCAAATTCTTCAAGTAAGTATTATTAAAATTCCTCTTATGTCCACATATTACCTTTAATATCTGATTCATAAAACTTTTAAGAATATTTTGCAATAGCATTATTAGTAAGATGAGCAAATTTATTATGAAATTAATTTATGTCAAATTCTTCAGCTGAAAATCTTATATAACATTCATTATAGAAATATATTTTAAGTGGTACTAATTCAGTAACTAAAACCCATTAACGAATATCAAACTTTCTATTCTTAATTATTAAAGGATTCTCTATATACTTCATTGCTACATAATTCATAGTTTCTTTATTTACACTATCCAAAATTTAATTTAAGTCATCTAAACATTTTATACCTCTTCCTCTAGATGAATATTCAGGTTTAACAATCCAAATATTTCTTGTACCTTGTAATGAATTCTAAGGATTTTTATTTAATTATTTTAACAAATCCTTTATTTATGATCCATATTTTTATATAAATTTATCTCCTTCTTAATCTTCATATCCATTAACTTTCAATATCATTTCAATCTAATCTTAAATTAATACATCTTTAGGTTTTTCAGGATCCTTTATCAATTGCAACCATTCACCAGGATTAACAAATGGAAATTCGTCTTTAAGTATATTTTTGATCATACTACTTAATGAACAAACTACTTTATTCAAAATCATTATGCATAAACGTATTTTAAATCTATCTCTATAATTCATTATAAAAGATTAATTTTTATTATCTTCAATCATTCTTATTGTATTATTTTTAAAATCTTTTAATCGTAATACATTTTTATGTTCACTATCTTCATAAGGTTCTGTAATTACTTTTTTATTCTAATTACAAATATAATTTTAATCAAATTCCATTAATATACTATGAATTTTTGAGATTTTAAAATCTTCAATAAAGTCTGAAAAATCTACTAAATCTCCTAAATCATAACATCTAGGAAAAAATGATTCCCAATTAGATATACATCTTATATTTCTTGCCAAACCAAATTTAGAACAAAGACATAAATTAGAATCAAAATGATTAATCTATTAAAAGTCCATCAAATTTAAAAAATCATCACTTCTTAATCCACAAGTCCATTTAAGATCAAAGAATGGACTATATGCATCCTCATTTTCTGCCCAATTTCTATCTAATAAAGAATCTCTTAAAGCATGATACCCATTTGTTATTATAAACACTTTTTGATTTTATGCAACATTATTTTTTTTTTTCCAATTAGAAAAATCTTAATAACCTCTTGCACTTATTTTTTTCTTTTTAGAATTATCTTCATCTTCATCTATTTCATAATCCTTTTAACTATTTTTAATAGCCATTGATTTTTTCTTTGGGACATACTTCAATAATTCTAATTAAATTTAGACTTTGATTAATTATTTAATTTTATACATTGCATTTTAAAACAACTTCTATACTTATAACGAACTTTATTACTTAAAAATTTTTTAATTTTTTAAATATGATCATCCACATTTTCTTTTTAATGATTAATTACTCTTATTAATTTGAAATCATCTTTTGCTAATTTATCAAAATAATATTCCTTTTTTCCCATTAAAACAAGTAATTGCATTAAATTATATCTCATTGGATTTATCTCTTCATTTCTTTAGTCTTATTCCTCAAATTATGCAGCTAATCTTTTTTAAGTTGTTAGTGCTCTTTAATGCATCTAAGGTTCATTAATAGTATCTTCTAATCTTTTTAATATTTTCAGTTATCCTTTAATTGGTTCTTTAGATTTTGATTTTGCTTATTATAATTTTGATTTAAGTGATTAAAATAGTTTAATATTCTACTTAAAACTAGCTTTATTTCCTTAAACATTAAAATAAGAAGTACGATTATCCAACATTTATAGGTAATTTTTATATAAATAAAATATAAATTATCTTATCATATGGTTGTACATTATTAGTATAAAAAAGATCAAATCAGAATTATTAATTATTAATATTATTTTATAGATGTAGCTTTATATAATTTAAGTTATTTCTATTTCAAAAGAAATTTAATTATTTTATGTCTTAATAAAAATACATGCTAATACTCAATCAAATGTAATCTTTTTTGTATTATAACAATTAATCTGTCATTCTTAAATGAAGCATAAATAATTCATAAAATCTTCCTAGATTTTCAATTATAACATTCTTAAATTCATTTCCATTTAATTCATTTTTCTTTTCATAATAAAATTTAGCAAATGTCTTTCCATCAAATTCTTTTATTTAATAAGAGAATCCGAGAAGATCATTCAAAATTTCTTTAGGTGAACCTAAAATATATACTTTATAAATACCTTTTAGTTGACAAATCAATTCTTCTTTGAATGCTTTAACAGAGAAATCTACTAAGATTGCTAATTCATGTTCTTGACCATTCTACTGGTTGAATATGTTGATCATTTACACTATTGGTTTGCAATCAAAATATTAATAAAAGTCCCAAGGATCTATATGGATCTTTAACTATTGTTTCTATAAATATTCTGATTTTTTTTCATTATATTATGAAAGAATATCGTATAATTCTTAAGCTAAATGATAATACAAAGGACTTTGGATTTACAAACTGAATGGACTTGGTTTAGATACAGTTGGTGTTGGAGTATGAGATTACAAGGATTCTAACTAAAGATTGAATTACATTTAAATATTACTTCTTTTTCCAATTCATCATTTAATAAATCATCTTTGGAATCTTTATGTAATACAGCAACAGTAAGATTGCTATGTCCTGGTCTATAACCACATGATTCCGAAAGCTCTTTTAAAAGATTTGACAAGTACACTGTTTTTGTAGTTCTTTCATAAACATATGATTGAATTGTCTCTTATAATTTTTAATGTGCAACATAATGACCATAAATTTAATCCATTATTAATAATGTTTTATTAGTTTTTGCTTTTTATTTGGCATATTGTAATGCAAATTTTGGTAAAAAATAATTTGAACCTTAATTATCTGCTTATTTAAACCAAGTAGCTTATTTGATTGGAGACCTCCCATAATAGATGATCTAATCGAAAGCCTACAACTTATTTAAAAGCTCTTTATCTTTAATGATAAGCATTTGACCATACGTTATTGGATGAAAGAGATCGATATATACATTATGTGTTAAAATTTAATTCTATGGAAGCACTCTTTTTGGTAATATTTTATTATCAGCAATATTTTCATTTGATTCTTTTATGTCTGCAATAGTACATATTTCATTTTGAGGACAAGCTTTTAATGAATTAACTTATTAGATAGGCTCTAACACCTCAGATTGTTATAATAATAATGCTAATTGATTTCTTTCAAAAATTGACATGACTACTCCCAATGAATTTCCAAACTTTAAAGTTTCACCTAATTTAACTGGATGATCATTAGCAAAAAGAATCATATCATCTGATTTCTTAAGAATTAATGAAGACATCCTACTAATTACTTTCATCATTAATATTAAAAAATAAATTATTTTCTAAGCATAAATAAAGTAATTCTATTTTTTATTATTAATATAAATATTTCATATTTTTTGTTAAATTTTTGAAGAATAATTTAAGTTAAAACTTTGAATAATATTTTAAGTATTAGAAAAATTACAAGAAATTCATATTCTTAAATGATTAATATATCATTATCTAATATTATATATATATTCAGTTTGATTCATCCTATAGTACATACATAACATTAAAATTTCATAATGTTATATTTATAATTTCATTAAATTTAATGGTATTTAAAGTTTGATATTAAAAGGAAAATCAAAGAATTATTAAAAAATAAAAAATATAATAATTAATATTCTTTTTTTTATATTTTTTAGTTATAGATAACCCCAAAATACAAATAAGAAATCGAATTTTTAATAAATGATGATTGATATATTGCTATATTTATGAATAATTTATGATAATTATTTCATAGTTAAATTTAATTTTCTTCAAAAAAGTATAATTAATAAATTAGGAATAATTAATACTTTAAAATTCAAAATAAAAAAAAATTATTAGCAAAATCTTTAAACAAAAAATTAATATATGTTTTTATTTATTTTACTTTGTATAACCAACTTTGGGTTAAGCTAATAACAAAATAATCTAATTTGTTATTATGAAAGTGATGATTCAGCTTTAGTATTAGACATTTAAAGGCCATAATTATAATTGATAGAAATTTAAGCTGATTCTTCAAATGGTGATACAAGAGGTTTTGGATTCTGGTCAAAATACATTGCTAACTTGATTCCTAAAGAAGAATCATTTTTTTATAGACCTTTTGATGATCCTAATTGTCAAACTGAAGTATGCTAATTTAATGGGTTCTATTTTCTAAAATTACTTGATGATGATGAATTTAACTTTGCTGCAATAATCTTAAATATGAATGATAATCCAGTTAGCTTAACACATGATTTTTATTTGTTTAAAAAAAATTCAGATGAGATTCAGTAATCATCAGTTAATTTTGAAGCAAACAATTATGAATGTATATGGTTCTATACTTCAATACTGTATTCATCAGTTGATCAAAAAATTCGATTTTACACAAACTATAATAATTAGTTATTTGCCTTTGATTATAAATTAATGTCACAAAAAATTACAATAATTTTAGGAGGGTATGACACTGATATTTCATAAAATTTTGTTTTAAGTTGGAATTCTTTACTATTTTTTAAAGGATATTTTTCTCTTATTTAAGAATACGTTCCCTTTTTTTATGATGACAATTTCTTTAATAATTTATTATCAAATTGCCCATATTAGAAATAAAAAACTCTTTAAATATCAGAGGATTTATTTAGATCAATGGATCCGAATCAAAATATAAATGACCTTGAAGTTTTAGAATATTTATACTTAACAAAAAATTAAAGATATACCGTTAAAGGCTGGATCAAGTAAAATTATATTGAAGTACAGAGTAATTATTATTATAGGCTTACAACTACTATTTGAAAGAATATGGCTTAACATAAAATGTAATGGATCAAGCAGTTATTTCAATTTCATAACAACATTATATATTTAATAGAAAGACGGGAGATCGAATGATTGACTTTTATTATACAGTATTTTATTGATTAAAGTATAGGTCGACTTTGAAAACAACAATGAAACTGTAATAACTTTTAGAACTGAATTTTATAGGATTCCTTTATAAGTTCCATTATATGAAGATGAGGAATTAAGAAAATTTGATGCATTGAAAATAAAAAAAGATTATTTTTATGAGAAAACTTAATAATGGCACTATCTTGTAATCGATAAAGGAAGAAATCCAGTGAATGGAGCTACTTTACAATTAAGATTATATTTTGTAAATGAAGAACCTTTAGTTTATAATTTTGGAACATAAAATTATAACTCTTAATTTTCAGGATCTATAATCTCAATTAGTTTCAAGGTTTCAGCTTATAGCTTAAGTCTAAAAAGCAGATGTAAACTAGAAAAGTTTTTTTTCATGTCTGGACATATTGAGGATAATACTGACAGATATGGTAATTATTATATTAAATCATAATAGATTGTGATTCAAGCTGTAAAGATTGTAATGGTCCAACTAAATATCATTGTATATCCTGCTATACTGAATTAAATTAATTTTTAACTTAATTTCATTCATGTGAATGTTTATATCTAAACGAATATAATTAAAAAAGTGGAATTTGTGAACCCATAGAAAGATCCTAAAGTTTAAGCATTATGAAAGGAGAATATACAGATTAATCTTGCTAATTTGGATATTTTTAAGTTTAATTTAACAATTAATATTTTTGTCTTTAATGGTATTTGATATTATTTATTATTTTAGTCCTTAAAAATAAGAAAAACATATCTTATGTGGAGACTGCTTTTATAAACCTATTACTTGGTACTTGAAGCCTATCTGTACCTTTGATTATTTATAAGAATAGAATACATACGCTTATATAAAAAGCTAAAGGTCAAATATTCAGATAGATATATATTACATCAATAATGAAATGAAACTTTAATTAGTAGAAGGAGCTAGTGAATTTTGTGAATCAACTTAGCTTGGATGCTAATTTAGTAGTGAATTCCATTTAGGTGTATAAATAAGAATGAAATGTAAAACTAATAGATATTACGATAACTTTTAGTGTTTAAATTGTATTGAATCATGCATAGTATGTTAATCTAAAGATGTTTGTTTAACTTGCATTGAAAATCATTATTTTAATTATTAGAAAAAAATGTGTTTGTCATGTCCAAAGGAATGCACAATATGTTAAAATGCACCTACTAGTGATTTTGGATATTAATGTCTGACATGCTAAGAGTATTTATATATTGTTAATATAGAAAACATACTGTAAATCATTTAGGATAATGTAAACCATGTGGAATTTATTGTGAATTTTGTAAAGAAGATTTCAATATTTAGACATAAGAATATTTTATTAGGTGTTTAAAATGTATTGATAATAAAATTATGTCGATTCGATTCAATGGAGTAGATTGCATAATAATTGATATTCCCAATTGTTAATAAGCTTTTATAACCTCCAAAACTAAGTTATAATACAATGCTCTTACTTATAATTTCTAACCTTCTAATGATTTATCAGATGAGTAACCAATTTGTGCTTTATGTTAATGGAATTACTTGTATTTTTTTGATTAACATACTTGTATGGAGATGGATTAGATAAATTGTTAAATTGGATTAACTAAAAGATTTATTTATAATGGGATTGATTATGGAGTTCAAGGAGTTTGTTTAATTTCAGATAGTACATCTTCTTTCAGCATTTAGGGTGAAATTTGTAATAATGAAATACCTAATTGTTATTGGTGTTATACGAAAAAAATTAAGACAAATGCTTATTGCTTGAAATGCCATTAAGGGTATTATACATCTCGATTAAGTGGTTAATGTTTATTATGTCCAGATAATCTACACTGTAAAACATGCTATCATTCAACTATAGGATATAATGATGAATGGAAGAATAATATAATTGTTTTGAATTACTATCTATAAACTTAAGATAATAATTCATATTTTGTAAATTATTAAAATTATGATTTAATAGTATTGGAACAGTGATTAAAGTTAAAATTTAGATGATTATTAAATAATATGTACTTCATGTTACTCTGGATATGTATTAAAAGATAATAAATGCATTAAATATTGTGATGACAGTTGTAAAAGTTGTATTTATTTGAATGATAAATATGTATGTTAAACTTGTGGTTAGAACATATATCATAATCTATTAAGTTTAGTTTAATATTAATGCTCTGTTTGTCCTAGTTATTGTGAACTTTGTAGAGAAAGAACAGATGATGAAATTCTAAGTGTGAATTCACTGTTTATTAAAACTATAAGCAATTCTATTTACACTTATTAGTGTTTAAAACCTTATGAAAATGATGAAACTTTATTTTATGATAGTACAATAGGACAATTTATATCATGTTAGAATTCTGAGCAATGTGAAAATGTATTAACATTTGAATTGAATTTATTTTGTTAAGATGAAGATTACTTTGATTAATTGTAATTAATTTAAGATACTGACTTAAAAAACTAATTTAAGAAATAAAATATAATGTTTTCACAATTATTATAATCTAATATTTAAGGAAACAGCTTTTAAATAGTAATATTATATAATATCTACTTAGTTTGATATTGATTCCATTTATGAAATAATGAATAAGAAAACTATTAAGAGAATTAAATTAATTCTTTAATCTAATATTGATTAAGTTTGTTCAATTCCTTAATTGAGTTATATAACTTAAGCTTTCTCTTAGAATGTTTTTTCTGCAATGTAATATATTTATATTTAATTAAAAATAGTGATATTTAATTAACATTTAAATCTAATATTGAAAAAGAATTGTAAATAATAATTTTTGAAGAATTACACTTTATAGATTTTACAGTATTGAATTTTTAAAATGTAGTATTTACAATTTAATCTAATATTTACCATAAGAATATTAATGCATATGGATTTAAATCAATTCAATTGTAATTATAAAATGTATTAATTTCTACAACTTCTTTAACAACATCTACATTATTTTATTTTTAATTTAACCAATTGAATTAAATAGTTTTCAATAAGGTCATCATTAAAAATATGAATATTAACAACAAGAATTAAAAAAACTTTTTTTCCTTTTTTTATGATTCAACTTCCAAAATATCCTCAATAGAAATAAAAGATTTTATAATTTAATAAAGTATTTTTGAAAATACAAATATCTTAGAGATAAAATCTACTAATATTTAAAAGATTATTTTTGATCATATTAGCATTAATTCAGTATTCAAGAATAGTTCATTATTTAATACCTAGAATGATTAAATATTAAATTAAATTACAATATCAAATTTTACAATATCAGGAAAATTAGAAAACTCATAACCATTTTTTAAATTAAATTATGCTCTTTAGACAAATATTGAAAAAGTTGATTTAATAGATTTAGTAATTATTGATTCAACATTTCTATAATTAGAAAGATCAGGGTCAATTAATTAATTATTTATATAAGGTTGTCATTCTTATGGATCAGTATCATTTATTCGTAATAATGTTGAAAATTAAATAGCTAAATAAATTGCATTTATATATTCAATTGATAATTTAAAAGTAAAAAATCTTATATCCAGTTTCAATACTTAAATATTATATTTCTTAGCTTTTGATTCTATAACATCAGAAATTACTATTAAAAATATTATTCTAGAGTTGATTATTATTGATGATGAATAAGCAATTTAAACCCAATTACAATCATATTTAATTTATATTCAATTATAATAAGCTATAGTATAATCATGCTACATTGTTAGAGGTTTTGGTATATAAGAATTCATATTTTCTAATTTATAATCACTTATTATTACAGATCTAATAGTTACATAATCTTAAATTCTTTTATTACATTAGTATTATGATTGTTCTAGCATAATAAAAGCAAATAATAAATATCCTAATTTAATTTAACTATTTGATGTCAAGAATGCTAAATTAGATAATTTTTTGATTACTCGATTAAATTTTATAAATTCAGGTTTAATTTCATTCACTACATAATCAAAAACTTAAACATCAATTATAGATACTTTAACAATCAGAAATTTTGTAATCTAAGATAATATATTAATCACTTCATAAAAAGATGCAAGTGCCTCTTTAATATCAATCATGTCTAATTAAAAGATTTTTGTAGATATTTAATTAGTAGAAATTAAGCGTAATTAATTACACAATTATTAACAAAATCTTTTAAAAGCTTCAGCTGTTGCTTTACTTATTAATTGTCCTTCAGGAATAGTTAATATAAATCAAAGTTAAATTTATAATAATTTTGCAACTAATACTACTGATAGTGTGATTAATATTATTGCTGAATAAATTATGTTAAACTAAATTTAATTTATTAATAATTCTTATTAGAA
This sequence comes from Paramecium pentaurelia, assembly GCA_905183005.1. Taxonomy (NCBI): domain Eukaryota; phylum Ciliophora; class Oligohymenophorea; order Peniculida; family Parameciidae; genus Paramecium; species Paramecium pentaurelia. The sequence continues at coordinate 239,283 of CAJJDO010000017.1, read as the reverse complement.
TATTGAAGTTCTTTTAAAAAATATTGATTGGCAATTCCCATTAAATTAAATTATATATGAGAATAACTTAAAATCCATATTTAACTTTAAAAATACATATGGAAATTCTTATCTTGAAGCAGATCTTGTAGTTGTTTAAAATAGTCTAGTGTAGAATTCATAAGGTCTAAATGGAGTTGGATTGTACATTAGTGCATAAATAGTGAAATTATATAATATGATATTCAAGAATTTAACTACATTCTTTAAATATAATGACGAAAATGGAGGATGCATTTTTATTAAGATTCCCATAAGTGGATGTAGAATAGACATCTAAGATATTGTAGGATATAATATCTTAGCCAAAGACTTTGGCAGTTTTTTATTTATCTCCTCTAATTAAGATCAACTAAACTTGACAATTAATAATTTAACTTTATCAGAATGTATGTCTAAGAAAGGCTCAGCTATCTATGCGGCTTTCTAAAAAAATTCATTATAAAATGTTATAGAACTTAAAAAGATAATAGTTAAAAATTAAAAAGTTGCTTTATTTAATTATTTGAAATAATTAATAAATAATAATAAAAAACTGTTGGATATTAATAATAATGTATTAGTTTATGTTGAAAATACAATTCTTATCTTAAAAGACATTTTAATTGATAACATCTATAGAGAATCTATTTTGGAGGCTATTGATTAAGGAGATGTAACTTTGAATAAAATAACTATTTTAGGTGGAACTGCACCATAATAAAATATTATTCTAATTCAACTTAGGGAAGGTATTTATTTATTATTTTATCCAATTAGATTTGTCTACTGTAATTATAATAAAAATGATTTCATTCAATAATATGAAACAGGTTCAAAAATAAAATGGAAGATGTGAAATTTAATAAATTATTATCTCTCAAAAAATCAATAATATGTAATGTAGTTCAAAAGGCAGTTCAAACAATCAAAATTTAATAATGGATGAAAAAGAGGATAACATTGAATAAAATGAATGTTTGAACTAAAAATTGCTTTTATCAAATACTGACTTTTAATAATCGGCTATTACTATAGGCTAAATTAAAAGTAACGATTTAATTTAAATATTTGACATAAATCTTTCGAATAATAATTATTCAAACTCATTAAGTGGTCTCATTTATCTTTAAATTAATAAATAAGGCTTAGATTCATATTCTATATTGATTAAAGATTTAATTATAATGAATAACTTTTGTGGTTTAGCAGGATGTTTTTATATCAATTTTGATATTTTTGATATAGCATCTACTACATCAATATAAAATAGATTGCTTGCATAAAATACAGAAAATATATTGTAATTAGTTAATCATGATATAATAATTTATAATTATTAATGCTAAGAAAATGTTGCAGATTTTGGAACTTGCTTTTTATCCAATTAAACTAATGTAATAATTTTTAATTCTATATTTATAAAAAATCAAGCTAAAATAGCTGGAGGGGCAATTTATTTTAGTGGAAAATAATCATTCTTATTTCTAGTTGATTGTCAGATTATTAATAACAATGCTAGTATAGCTGGGGCTATTTATTTTGATAACAGTGTTAGGTAGGAAATGAAAAAATATAATTCTTTTGTTTTTGATAATTAGGCATCATATTATGGTTAAAATGTGGTTTAAGCTCCAACCCATTTATCTATTACTTTAAATAATTATCAATACATTTATAATACAGTTATTTTACAAAATTCTAGAGATACTTTGATAGAATCTGTTAGTAATTCATTATTGTATAAATAAAATGTTATTTATTTACCAAGTGGAACACCTATAAAAGAATACAAAAAATTTAATGAAGATAAGGAAGAGTTAGAATCCTAAAATTTAACATTTAGAATAGTAGCTTTAGATGATCATTATTCAAAATTAAATAATTTAACTAATTCAAAATGTGATCTTTAGACTTTTATTTTTGATATAGAATAAAATAAATTACTAGAAACTTCAAACTTAAAATTTGTTAATAAAAGAACTATTTCTTTTGATCCTATTACAAATGATTATAATTTAGATGATTTAATCATTTATTTTGATAGTGAAAATACTAATAAAACATAATTATAATTAGTCATTACTTGTTCTAGTATTTAAATACCTTAATATGACGAAGAAAAATTAATAATTTAATCATTTCATAATAATTATAAATTACTAGTTAATATCAACACTTTCAAATGTCGTGTGGGTTAGATAAAATCTCTCATAGATCTTTCATGTCATGAATGTGATCCAAGTTTAGATTAATATTCAAATTAACTGAACTTGAATAAATGTTATATCAGAGATGAATAATCTACAATAAATGTAACATCTCATGGATTAAATTTACGTTCTGTAATTATTTATTATAAAATTATATTAGGGTTTTTGGAGACCTTACTTTGATAATAATATTATAGAAGAATGCTCAAATTTAGTGGAAAATTGTTTAGGAGGATGGAACTATGGTGACAATTCTTGTTTTAAAGGTCATATAGGGGCTCTTTGTGAATAGTGTGATATTTAAAATATTAGAGGAGATGGATACTTTTCTACATCTTAATAATATTCATGTGGGTCATGTGATGATATAAGTTATAATTTAGTTTAAATTATAGGATTCAGCATTTGGTAATCTATTATATATATTATTAGGTCTCTAATTACAATTGTTCTTAGTGTTAAAGGAGCTAACTCCGTTTAAAATTACTAATTTGAATCTCCTTATTTAATCAAGATTCTTACAAATTATTTACAGATTATTAGTTCATTAACTTCTTTTAAGTTAAGGTTACCAGTGGATGTCTTTTACTTTTTAAATGGAGTTGGTAATCCAATACAACGAATATCTTATTCTTTGGATTGCTATCTAAGTATTAAATATTTTTATTTTATTAGGTTAGATATCTTCTTTAGATATTCATTATTTAAGATTGATTTGGCAATTAATAATCCCTTGTATTTATTTTAGTATACTATCAATCATTTATTCGATGTTAATTTATACCAAGCATCTCAATTATCGAGGACCAATTGTAATGACTGCAATTATTTATATGTACATATATTTTCAGCCAAGCATTATTGGATCACTAATAGCTTTGATTTCAACAAGAAGAATTTCTAATGTTCCTTGGATTCAAGCTAATGTGGCATTTAAATTTGATACATCTACACATATTAATTGGGTTCTGACTTTTTGTATACCCTTTTTGTCTTTATTTGGTATTTTAATACCCTTGGGCTTACTTTTAAGTTTGTTTAAAATTAGAAACAAACTTATTTATAAAAGAGGCAAAAGTCTTCTTGGTTATTTATACTATGAGTATAAGCCAAATGCATATTTTTGGGAGATCATTAAAATCATTACAAAATAATTACTAATATTAGCCTTAATCTATTATGAAGATTCAATCATTTTAAAAGGATCTTTAATTTACTTTATTCTATTTAGTTATTGGTCTTTGAACCTAAAATATTAACCATTTAAATCTGCTAGATTAAATCATTTAGATTATTAATCAACAATAATTTGTGAAATATCTATTATAATTGGAATTGGTTTAAATATGGGATAATAATAAGAATTTTTTAACATTTCAGTTTTATACTTTTTTACATTAATAGCAATTAATATTTTTTTCTTAATTAAGCTGATATTATACATTTTTAATGCCTACATGAACGAAATGGAAAAAACATTTGATTTAATTAAATCAACAATTTTAGAAAATTTGCCAACAAAACTAAGAATGAGTTAGTAATGTTTAAGATTACTAAGAACTAATGTTGAAAGCAGACAAAGAGCCAAATAAAATTTTTAGAAATTAAAAATGGCTTACAAAAAACATTAAGCATAGAAAAAATAATCTATTAATGTTTTTTTATATAATGCATTGGCTTCATAATAAACAACTCAAAGATTAACGTATATATTTACTTATACTTAGCACTATTTCAAGTAGAGGTAATAAATTGAGTCAAATGAATTTAATCCCTTAAGTAAAGTTTTCAAATCCATATAGTGAAAAATGACTTCATTAATCTTCATTCATATATGATTTATAAATTTGTTTTAAACTATTTATTATTTTATGAATTCAATTAATATATTTACCTCATTTAATTCATATTAAATAACATTATTTAATAGAGAAACTAAATTAGATTTGTAAATTTATCTAAATTATTTATAGGAAAAAAACTATTAATTTTCCTAAGAGTTACAAATTAAATTTAATATAGTAATGGAGATTATGAATTTTTCTCATAATATTTTTCTATGTCTTAATTCTCTGAAATTGTCTAATTCTTAAATATTTACATAAACATGATATAACAATGTCTTTGACTAAAAAGTGAAATTTCAAAACAACGATTCTTTTAGTTAGGCTTCGAAAAATAATAATCTTATTCTTTGATAACTATTATAAAAACTTTAATTTATTTTATTGATCTTTTACATTTTAAGTTAATCCAAAAAATGATTTATTTTTTAAAAATTTCCATTTTTTTAAATTAATTATTAAATTTGCTTTTTTTAATAATTTGTTTCCTAATTTACTCTTATAATTATCAAAAATATGTAAATACAAATTGATTATCTTTGAATTATCATTTAAATCAAATTTAGTCTAACAAAAAATACTTAAAATTTTTAAGACAATTTTAATCCAAATTATTATATATATAGTTACCTCTATATAAATAAAATTAGATATAATAGTTTGAATATTATTCATATTATTAAATGAATGAATGAATGAATTTTACTAATATATAAAAATTCTGTTAAAATATATATTCTCCTTTAATTAAAAAATCTATATAATTATAAATTTTCTATATACAATTTATTAATTATATCTATAAAAAGTAAATGATTCTTGGTTTAAATGGATAACAGGGTAAAACAAATCCTAAACACAGGAATATTATAAAAAAGGCCATTGAGAATTTAGATAATAAAGATAAATAAGAGGAATAATAAACAGCTACAAAGAATAATAATGCTAAATCAAATAAAACAGAAAAAAAGCAAAAAACTACCCAAACAAAAAGGAAGAGTTAAAAAAAGGCTGAGTTATCAAAGTCTAAGAAAATTTAAAAATGATGAAGTTATTTTTTAACAAATAATATATTATTTCATATAGCTTCTTTCTTCTTCTTATCTTTGGATTCATAAAATTAAATATATTGTGAAACCATTTCATTGACTTATGCCTAACTACTCTCCTTAAATTCTCTCCTTATTATTTTTGTATAAACACAAAATAGCAGCACAAAAAATATGACCATAACTGTGATAATGATAGCTATAGTCAGATAAAGATTTAGAGATTAATCTGGCTAAAAAATATACCCATCAACATAATTGCCACAAGATTCAGGTGGAGTTTCAAAACTATAACAAATATCAAAAAAAACATTTGCTCCAGTTATTTTTCCTAAATAATCTTAATGATTAATTATGATCCCTGGTAATTACTATACACCAGCAGTATTCCATAATGATAATTATTTCTCTAAAAATTGATTTGATTTGTAATTAATTGTTTCATTCTTTATCTAAAAAGTATGAGTTTCTTATTAATCTCTTATGCATTTTTCAACAAGTTGATTGTCGATTCCAACTTCTTATTAAACTTTAGGAGAACAGGTTTCATATTATTATGCTGATGTACAATTATNAAAAATATGTAAATACAAATTGATTATCTTTGAATTATCATTTAAATCAAATTTAGTCTAACAAAAAATACTTAAAATTTTTAAGACAATTTTAATCCAAATTATTATATATATAGTTACCTCTATATAAATAAAATTAGATATAATAGTTTGAATATTATTCATATTATTAAATGAATGAATGAATGAATTTTACTAATATATAAAAATTCTGTTAAAATATATATTCTCCTTTAATTAAAAAATCTATATAATTATAAATTTTCTATATACAATTTATTAATTATATCTATAAAAAGTAAATGATTCTTGGTTTAAATGGATAACAGGGTAAAACAAATCCTAAACACAGGAATATTATAAAAAAGGCCATTGAGAATTTAGATAATAAAGATAAATAAGAGGAATAATAAACAGCTACAAAGAATAATAATGCTAAATCAAATAAAACAGAAAAAAAGCAAAAAACTACCCAAACAAAAAGGAAGAGTTAAAAAAAGGCTGAGTTATCAAAGTCTAAGAAAATTTAAAAATGATGAAGTTATTTTTTAACAAATAATATATTATTTCATATAGCTTCTTTCTTCTTCTTATCTTTGGATTCATAAAATTAAATATATTGTGAAACCATTTCATTGACTTATGCCTAACTACTCTCCTTAAATTCTCTCCTTATTATTTTTGTATAAACACAAAATAGCAGCACAAAAAATATGACCATAACTGTGATAATGATAGCTATAGTCAGATAAAGATTTAGAGATTAATCTGGCTAAAAAATATACCCATCAACATAATTGCCACAAGATTCAGGTGGAGTTTCAAAACTATAACAAATATCAAAAAAAACATTTGCTCCAGTTATTTTTCCTAAATAATCTTAATGATTAATTATGATCCCTGGTAATTACTATACACCAGCAGTATTCCATAATGATAATTATTTCTCTAAAAATTGATTTGATTTGTAATTAATTGTTTCATTCTTTATCTAAAAAGTATGAGTTTCTTATTAATCTCTTATGCATTTTTCAACAAGTTGATTGTCGATTCCAACTTCTTATTAAACTTTAGGAGAACAGGTTTCATATTATTATGCTGATGTACAATTATCTCTGAAAGATTACTAAATTTTGAATAATAAATACCATATAATCGAACCATTTTGTTTTAGTTAGATTGAATATACATAATTATCTAAGTGTCTCTTCAACTATCATTCTACCTGTTCCTATACCTGATCTATCAGGATCTGGTGAGCAGTATTTACCATAAGATATACAATTTTAATAATCAATTGGTCTATCTGGAATTGGTATAATTTGATATAATGGATACAATACAGTATAGTTAACTAATAAAAGCAATATATCCAAAAGAAAATACCATTATCATGTTTCAATTTTTCATAATAAGGTTGATATTCTCTTAAAAATTTATATGTTTCTCCTGATGAAATAGAGAGGGCAAATAAAACATCTATATTTTCTTATTAGCGAACATCAAATTTGATGAGTAATTGAATTTATTCTGTTTCCAAGTCTGCTTTTGGCATCTTCAAATATTTTGTTAACATCTCTCCATCTGATTTAGATATAAAAATGCTAGGGATTTATAACTTATAATATTGATATAAATACTCCATATCCTGTCCCATCATCAGACATGGTTATATTATCAATTATTTCTTCCTTATTGTCTTCAATAATTGCTAATTAATATCCTGCATTTTATGCATGTCTAACTTTTGTTACGAAAGAGCAACTTCCTCTTTTTATTAGTACAAAATGACTCTTCACAGTTTAATTAATTTCTGTGCATGCTTCTATTGGATCTGAAATATCAAGAGTCCCACTTAATCTACGACCCCAAGGTATATTTCTATATTGAGCTGTTTATTCAACATTTACCCAAAATTAGCTATGCTAAATTTTATTTCTCCATTTTTTTGATCCAATTCTTATTTTAATTCTTCTGGACCTATAACCTTTAGTTTTCCTAAAGTTAATTCAATTGAGATGAAAAATAATGCAATTATTAACATTCAATTATTAATTTTATTATCTTCAAAAATATATATGTACAATAATAATCTATCATCCTAAATTAAATTTTTCATTATTATTAATTATGTACTAAGAGTATCTATATCATTAATATATTATTATAATAAAGAATTGAAAAAAAAGATTACCTTTATACAATATTTTGACTATCTAATCCTCTATTGGTATTTATAATTTATATAATAATTTTATTAATATTCCGTTTTATATGAGATTAGTTGTTTGCATTTTACTCCTATGTTCAACAGCAATTGCTATTCCAAAAAAGCAAATATAACTTAGAACAAAATACAATTAACCAATTAATGCTTAAGAAATTAAATTAAGTGATGTAGATTTAGCACTCTATTAAACTGATGTTCAGTAAGATGGATAGAGAAATCATCTAAAATCAGAAATTACAAATTGGGCTGCAGCTAAAAGTACTTTAATAGAGTAACTCTCTGCTTTCTATAATTACTTCGAAATATTTTTATCCAAATAATAATAGATTGGAATATTTTTAGTTTGCTTTATTTGTTTTGCCTTCTACTTGATGGTAAAATCTGAAGATAGAAACATAAAAAATAGAAAGCAAAACCCTAAGAGAATGCCTTAAAAATATTAGGAACCTAATGTAGTAATATTAACAGATTCTATTATTGGAAAAGAACAATCCCCTTAGCCTTTAGTATCAACTATTATAGGATCGATAATTTATGAAGAACGAGTGTTTTTATAATGTTTAAACTTTTTAGGAATAAATCAGCTGACGATTTGAAAAATAAGGAATAACCCCATCCTTTATAGAGATCGAATTCATAGCCATTTATTAAACCATATCATCCAGATTATTCGGCTGAAGAAATAAACGATTTATTGAAGGATATCAATTGATGAACTTACAATATATATTCACAGTAATTATAGAAATATTACTATATGAGTCACCTCATTATAGGATATTGGCTTAACATTCACTAATTATTCTTAAAGTAATTTAAAAAAATGATTAAATTTTATTTAAAAAATATTAAATGGTGAACGTACCTAAAAACAGAAAAACATATTGCAGAAAATGTGGAAGCCATTAAAGTTGCAAAGTGTCTTAATACAAAAAGAGCAAGGAAAGCCCATTTGCTTAAGGTAGAAGAAGGTACGACATGAAACAAGCTGGGTATGGTGGATAAACAAAGCCAATTTTCAGAAAGAAAGCAAAGACAACAAAAAAAGTGGCTTTAAAGTATATATATTTTTGGAGAATAGGCTTGAATGCGTCAAGTGTAAATTAAAGTGGTTGAAAGTTATTAAGAGATGCAAGACTATAGTCTTTGTTGATGCTAATTAGCTCAAAAAATAATAAGAAGCCAAGAAGAATGCTAAATGAGATAATATAGTATTATAATAAGATAAATTATGTATATTTAGTAACGATTTATACTAATTTGTTTACATTTAATTTCTTTATTCTTCTTAAGATTAATCTATAAATTTATAATAATCTAAATGATTAATACACGTATGTATGTTTTAATGTGTTTCCAATAGAATATTTATATATATAATTAAGAAATCTTATTTTAACACTCTAATACCTTTAATGATAATGATTTTTTTTAAATTAAAAAAATATTAATTTTTTTGATATGCCTATATATTTGATTATTCAATCAGGCAATTCCCTTGAAGTTATTAACTGATTAGTTCGCTAGTAATTTCAATTCAACAGCTTTTCTTGACTTTTTGTATTTCCCTACATAAACCATACAATTAAATTAAAACCTACTTTCTATTATTAAAATATACCTTAACAATGAGCCTTATTTTGAAGTTTTCAATATCTCTTTAGTAACTCCAGCTTTTTATAAATCATCTAAATGAACAAATATATCTGATTTATCTTCATCCATAACAATAAACCCATAATTTTTTTACTCATCAAAAAATTTTAGTCTTCCAGTATAAATTGGATTAGTTGGTTATTTCTTTTAATCTGTCATTTGTAATTTGTTACTTAGTGAAGGACAACTAGCAGTTGATACTAAATCTAAAGGAGGAAAGAATTCTAAATCATCAATATTTGGAATTCCTTCTTCATATCTCTACTAATTAAAAGACAATTATTGATATGAGGGTTATTCAGTTTTTTTCTTCTCTTCTTAAATTGGAAATGGTTTAAATGAATTTATTTAATCTAATGATGGAAATTAATAATCATCTTAAAGGAAAGATTGTTATTTTGTTTATGAAAAAAACACTAAAATAAATAAATATATTTACATGCTTTATCTTATGGAAGAGATTAAATTTAAGTAATTATTTATTACTCTTTTTATTCCCTCTAAAAATCAAAAATTTAATGTTCTGATAACGATTTCTTATGTCTTCTAACCAATTTTTACTATTCTTTTTCTGGTGTATTATTTATTTAAGGCATTAAATTCTAAAACTTAAACTTAGATTTACATCTTCAAATATCTAATCAAATGTGTAGAATTTATCTTATTGTAAATTGTCTATCTAGGCCATCATTTCCTCCATAGCAATTAATGTATTCATTTAAACTGTTGAAACTAAGGCCAAATATCCTGTTGATTTGGGACTATAACAGAATATCTTTAAAGTTCTAGTGTATTTTGGAGGAACATAGACATTACAAAATAATTGGTTCTTCTAATTTGTGAAGAATTCTTTAATCTTAGTTTTCATTATTGTTGCATAAAGGGATATATATTACTAAAATTAATTTGTGATCAAAAATTACTTTTGCATTTAATGAATCATTTTCTATTATTGTCAATGATAATTCATATCTTTACATTAATTTTGGGAATTCTTAATCAGACTTGTAATTCTATTTGGCAGTTTTAAACAAATGTTCTTTGATTTAAGTATCAGGACTATGGAAATTGGCAACGGAGAGTGCATCCAACAAATGCATACCTGACAATCTAGAAATGAGTAATTGATTGATACCAATTTCGCCTCTGTATATTAATGTATGCAAATCATTATCATTCAACACCTATCTTTATTATTATATCATAATTTAAATATATATAAATATTTGTAAAATAATATTATTTTTATAGTTTGAAGTATATATACCTCATTAATCCTACAAATAGAATTGGATCTATATACAATATGAATAACTTGGCCATTTAAATTTAAATATTGATTTTATTTATAGAAATAAATTGAACAAGACTGAATGCCTCACTATTATTTGGTTTATATTCTATCAAAGATTGATTCTTTAACATCCATTCTAAGTCTTCCATCATCTTTGGATCCTCTTCCTGATTAAAATTATCCTAGTACAATGACTTTACTGGATTATTAATAATTTGGAACAGCACTCATTTGATAGCCTTTCTCTTTGTAATTGTTAATAAGTTCTAAATAAATTAAATTTAATAAAATATACCAATTGCTTGATCAGCAGATTATTAATTCGAAAATGTAATGGTGGCTTATTTATTATTAATCTATATTACTAAAATTTCTTACTTATATTCCTAATATATTAGAATCATCATTTATTAATTATTTTAATTCATTCTAATTAGATCCTTCTCTAATATTCCTAATAAATATAGGAAATGATCCTGTTGATTTTGGTTGTTATTAATGTTGTTATTATTAATCTAAAATATAATGATGGATATCAACATACCTTTTCTGCTAATATTCAGAATACCATTCTTTTTTGGTTATTATTGATGTACTTAAACATTGGCTTAATACTGTTGATGACCATGATTCTGAATTTTAATTACCTATTTTCTTATATCCTTCTTCATTATTTAGGACGAGTACATTTTTCCATTCTCTTCATCTGATTCTTATTTCGACTTTGATGCTGAATGTTAGGAAGGTTTATACTCTTATTAACGATCTCTTATGATGTTTATACTTTTAGAAAATATTTGATTTTTTTTCATATTATATATATATATTTAAGAAATAATCTCTTATTCAAATTACAAACATAATAAATATTAATTATCATTGCTTTTATTCATAAAAATGATCACTTTGAGATAGAGGCTGCTAAATGTTTAATAGCCTCTGCTATTGAAATGCAATTTTACACTATTTTCAAATTAAACATTTTATTGTTCTAAATACGAACATCATCAAATTAATTCACATATTGGAGATAATGTTATAAATGTAGTAATTCCTATTAATTATAAAATTTATTTATACTTTGTCATTCTTATCATCAAGATAAGGTATGATTGGTATCCCATTATCAATTTAAAAGGCAAATGAGTATGCTGAATTATCCACTAAAATAATATCTTTCATATTCCTATTAAGAATTCTTAAGTCTTTAATGTGACAATTATTTGATATTTGAATACAATCATCTCGAAACAATCTATAAGATACAAGATTATGTTCTGGATCTAAATAATCAATAATTTTGTTCGCATAATCTGGATTTGATGCAGTGAAAATTATGATTTCATACTCTTTAGCCATATTCTTTAAGAATTATTAGGCATGAGGTCTTATGCTTATTCCAACCTAAATTTGAAATATGATATACCTAATAGGTTCTTTCATTATAAACTACTGGAATGAAAAAATCACTTTTTAAACAACTAAATTCATTACAATGTACTAATGTTTCATCTAAATCTATTATCAATGTCTTTTATATTTCTTAAATTTATTAAATTATATTACTTAATTAAGGCTTAATTTTAGTAGAAAAAGTATATTGTTATGGGCAAACTATGAATTTTGATTTTTATAGATTGTTGTATAATTGAGAGAAATGACTAATATACATTTAAGCCATAAAAGAGTCTTTCAAAGATCCCATTAGATATCCAATCAAATTATGCATATAGTATTAATAATTTTAAAAGGAGATTGCTAAAATATTGAATAAAATTAATATTTACTTTATTCACTCGATAGAGCTTCTTATTATATTATAGTTTCAATTGATGAAATTATTTCATCTTTCTCATGTAAATAGGGTAAAGTCTATCCTATTGAGTTTTCTGGTTTTTTTTAAGTTTTACATTTCATATTAATCTATTTTCTACTGACAGATGTTTTAAGATCTCTAAGAACATGGCTCTTTCGTTTCTTAATTTTTTTATTTGTTTCAATTGATATCTTTTGTTTTTCTACTGAAATACTGAAAATTATTATAATCAAATACAATGATGAAGTTTAAGAAATACAAGTTAAATTATCATCTAATAAAGGACAGATTTGAGTAAATGATTATGATTTAATCATCTCTGTTCTCTTTTTGGACAAATGAGATTTTGATGATAGATCTTCAATTTTTGATAAAGATTATTCTTAGAACTTCTTATAATTTTCTAATTAAACTTCTTCATTTTCTTATTAACTTTCTTATGAAATCAATGCAATATCATACTTTTAACAGTCAGGCCACAGTGAGATGCTTTTATTTAGGGGACTTGGTTTTTTTTTTCGATTCTCAAAATGTTTTAAAGAACATAATTTTCTTATGATTAGAGATAAGTTATCTGATTTTGTTGATTAAGCTTTTCCTTGTGTAGAGTATCAGTTTCAAATTTACACAACAGTAGTTCAACTTTTTCATTTTTTTTCATAATGTATTATTAAATAATTTACGTATAAGAGATTAAAAAATGAAATTGAATAGATGTAAATGAAACGGGGTACTAAGATTAAAATTAAATATATTATACACTATCATATTGTTAGTTAATTTCTCTTGAATATGATATAATAAATTCTAAATAGTTGATTGAACAATTTTAAAAAAATGATAATAAACTTAGTGAATTTTCAATTTCCTTCTTCTTTAGTTGGTAATCCTCCTTTTCTAATCCAGCGTATTCTTTTTCCATCTTACCATTCTCCTTCCTTTTCAACTTTTGATGAGCCAATATAAATTCCTATACCATTTTATTTTCCATTTGCCCATAATCCTTTATACATCTAAACTACATAAAATAGACAATTACCCTTCCATCAGGCCATTAAAATTCTCCATAGCCATGCTTTTTATCATCTTTATATTCCCCTTCATATTTTCTACCATCCAACCATGTAAAAACCTTAATATAATTTAAATGTTTACTCCTTTTCCATCCATTTTATTATTCTTCCATTCCCCAACATATTTTCTGTTGTCTTCCCATTAATATTCTCCTTTACCATGTATATTATTTTAATCAAATTCTCCAATATATATAGAGCCATCAGCCCATTTAAAAGTTCCTTTGCCATGTTTTTTACCATTTTTATATTATCCTTCATAACTAGAGCCATCTGGCCATATTTCTTTACCATTGCCATTTTATTTATCATCTTCCCAATATCCCACATATTAAGCTCCATCCATATGTATATATTTACCCTATTATATAGATTCACATTCTTACAAATCCATGAGCTTTATCATTTCTCCATTCTCCCTCATATTTGTCTCCATCAGTGTGAATCAATCTTCCCTTGCCACAAGCAACATTCTAATACCAATATCCTTCATATATTGACCCATCTTGCCAAATTTATGTTCCTCTTCCATGTCTCAGTCTAAAATTACTTTCAAATTTAAACTTACCCATTCTTCCATTATCCTTTATAAACACTACCCCCATCTAATTCATAAGGTTCTAAAAATGGTAATTCTTTAAATTCATCCTTGTCCTAATCATACAAAAAGGATTCAATTTGACTTAAAACCTAACTTAAATAATTTTTAATACTTATTTAGTTTTAGCAGTCAAATAATCTGGCATTCTGTCTAGTTTCTTATATTTTTCACTTGGAGCATGAATTCTATTTAAATCAACTTAATTTTAATAAATTTCTTCTTTGGGTTCTTAAGCAATTCTTTTATTTTATGAATTTTTATTATTATTATTGTTCTTTCCCTTACTTGAACCATTTTACGATGTTTTATTCCCAGTTTTGTCTTGTTCCTATATTTTTTTGACTTTCTTTCTAACTATATGACCTCTACAATGAGCTTGTTTTGCATATCAAAAATACCTTAAATTATTATAGCTTTTTTATTAAGTATATCTGAATTTGCTTACTTATCTGAGATATTTTAACCTATTTCTATCTATACATTTCTTTCCATAACTTATCCACCACCATTACAACAATTTCCCATTTCTATACTGTTATCTGAAAATATTTGATTTAATAAAATTAATGAATTGGCATCAAATAAAAAAATTATGAAAACTAAGTCATATTAAAATTCATTAAATGAATTCTCAAACTATTTTATTTTTAAATTAAATTAAATTAGTAAATAAATACATTAAAGAGATTGTTAATAAAGTAATTTTAATCTCATGAACCAATGATTTTAAGTTATTTATATTTATATATATAAATAATATATAAAAGGATTTTTTAAATAATAAAAATAAACAAGAACAATTAAAATTAATTTATACAAAAAAACTGATCGATTTTTATATAAAATATATAAACTCAATTCATAAGTAATTTTGTAAAACAATAATTAAAACTAGATAATATATTGATATATAAAAGCATTATTTTATTTAGATATAATATTCATTTTAAATTAATTTAATATATTTGTAAATTATTATTACCTAATAATAATTTAATATCTATTAATATGAAATTAGAAGATAATAGCGCAATATTAATAATTGTAGATTTTTATTTATTTATTATTAATTTTATAATAATCTGCAAAATTCATAAACATGTGTATCATTGTTAAATTTCAGGTTTGTATTAGTTGATACAATTTTAATATAAGACCTTGATCTCTTTTATCTAAATTAGATCATCCATTTATAATTTAAAAGGTTCATATTATTATTAATGAGGATTAATAGAAATAGTGGGTCCTAATTTAAATTAAATATCTAACCTCCTCCATAAATTTCTTATAAAATATGCCATATAGGAGCAGTGATCATATGAAAATGTTAACCTTCTTTTTTTTATTATACAATCTACTAATCTTTATCTAATAATAAATAATTAGTTATTTCTCCAGGAGGAGGATAACCAAATAAACTATTTCTTTGTAAAATCTACTTTGAATTATAAAGATAGGCTTGCCATTTCTTTAACCATTCTTCATGTACTACAAATATTCTGTCATATCCTTGAAGACTTTCATATTTAATTATTAGTTGTCTTTCTAATTTCCTTCTTCTACTCATTTATTATGCATATTCTAAACAAGTACTACAAGTTTTGATATTCTTTTCAATAATTGGACCTCCTCCATATTTTTCTATTAAAAATTCACAAACAGCTTTTGGAATAATGATTGATGTGAGTTACAATTATTTATAAGCAGAACTCTCCTAGATGTAAGCAGGAGAATTAGAATTTTATACTTCTCCTATAGTAATGAAACTTGTATTAGTATCTAATTAAGAATTGTATTAAGCTGATTTAGCATTCTTAATATAAATATATTTATTACTTCATATTCTATTCTAAAATCCCAATAATCTGGTTTTAAGAGATTATGAGGACAAATTAAATGGGATGTTATAATTGAAGGTGGTTTTGCAAGATGTAAAAATTATTCAAACCAGAAATGTGGTAAATAGCATAATTCTTCATCTTTCAATAATAATTCTTAATTTTTTATCATATTATGTTAATTTTATAGGTTTTTTCGAAGACTTGCTTTAAATAGATCTATTTAATTATCAACCTTTTCATAAAATAATAATAAAGCTTCACATTCTTCTACATATTTTTATGAAACTATTTCTATAATTTCATCTTTAATGCTAAGAAATTGTTAATTTTGACATTTTAATATAGTTTCAAAATGATCACCTCCTTAATCGTGTAAATGTACTATTATACCAAAAAGTCTATAATTCTATTCACTATCCAACTATTATTTATTTTAAATGAAATCATACATTAAAATATTCTTAAAAATTATGATCTTTAATTGGAAATGAAACATGTTTAGTATCTTTTTAAGTTTTATTCAAGAATCTTTGTAAATGAATACATAATAAATTGGATTATTATTAAAAACTATATTGTCTTTTACCTGATCTTGCACCACAACTACATAGTGTTAATGAATCGATCACTGGTTCATAAAAATAATCAAGACACTCTTATAATGAGATAGACTATTTTTGATTATGGACTAATTATTTAAAGAATCCTTGTTGCTTTATTTCTGGGAGCTCTAGGGATAACGCTGAAAATTATTCAACAGACTTTGTAATTTTCTTACAATTCAAACATTGTAGGTTAGAAATAAGCTCTCCAGAGAATATACTTTGAATAAAAGAATATTCCATATATTAACTAGGATCAGCACTAACTACTTTTTAGAGTGTACATTATGTTCCAATCATGTCCTAAAGCTTGTTTTGTGTAGATCAAGTTACTTTTAAAGTATCCTTTCAAATTAGAGAATTTGAATTCTTCATTTAAAAAGTTGATAACTGTTTTAAAAGCATCCTAATTAAAATAATAATAATAAATACATAAGCATCCTTTCTTGAATACCCAATAATTTTTGAGTCAATTTGAGCAAGATTTTTTATAACTTTAGAAGGATTTATGATTCTATATTAATGTTATGAATAAATAGAGGCCATGGCACTTAATTCTCTAAGAATTTATTTACGATTAGATTTCAAACAATATTCATTTATTTCATATTCAGAATTTATCTTTTGAAGTATTTACTAAATTACAGGATAATTTAGTAATATTTATAAAACACAATTCAAATGGCTATTATTACAGATATTTAACATTCCTGCATGTTAAACATTTTAATGATTTTTAAATTGTATATTTTGAGGTTCTTACTTATAAAAGAATTTGTGATATTCCATTCGTATTTTTTAAGGATTAATAATTTCTTCAATATATTGATCTTCTTCACTTTATAAAGTTTGCTCAAAATCATAAATTTCTATTTTACACATCAGACATGCAATTAAATTTGAGTGAATATTAATTATCACACAATGTTCAGGACTATTTACTTATTATTGAATCAATATTTTTACATCTTAAATGCTCAGCAGAACATATTTTTTCTATATCACATAATGGCTTTTCACATTTCAAACATATATTCAAATAATCTTGTTTTCTTTAACAAATCTCACATTTAACTTACTTATTCTTGAATAAAACCTAAATTTTCAAGAATATAAATTACTAATAACTTAGATAAAGACTTATGAACTTAAGGACTACTTCTTTAAAGTAAAATCCTTTAGAAATGAGGACAAGTAGATTGAAGTTTCTACTATTGCATTTGAAAACTTAAAAATAATATTATTTTAAATCAATTTTGTTTGAATCAAGTTTATTATATGAAGTATCCAATTATTATCTAATTATCAATCTCATGAATTTAAACTTTAAATCTTTCTTTTTCTCAATTAAAACTCTATACAAACATTCAACATACAGATATTAAAGTATTAGAATTCTATGATAATAAAAAGAATTAACAAATAGTTTATTTAATGTTATAATCTCATTCTGCTTATTATGAATCTTATCATTCTGGTTATTTTTCTCCATCTTATTATTATTCTTACTCTTGGTTTTATTTATTAGCTTCTTCTTATTATTATTCAAGATCTTTTTATTCTTATTCTTATCTAGCCTTTTCCTCTGCAGCTGCCTTTTCTTCAGCTTATCTTTATTCTTCTTGTTTTCTTTTCTCTTCTTCAATTTTCCTTTATTCCTCTTCTTATCTTTCTCTTTCTTATCTATCTCTTTCTTCTTATTCTTATTTCATTCTAGCTTCTTCCTCCTATTTTTGTTTTTATTCTCTTGCTAATCTCTCTTATTCTTCTCTTTGTTTCATGTATGTTTAAAAGGTAGGTCTTTCCTTGATTTGTCTTGGTTACTCTTATTTTTTCTCTTTTTTTGTAGCCCATTTAGCAACATCTCTTTTATTTTCCAAATCATCTAAGAATTATCTAATTCTTTCAGGTAACAATTTAGGTTATGGAAAGAGCTAAGAGTTTTTCTTTGAAAAAATAATATGGCCTATTCATTTATATAACTGTTTACCTTTATGAGATATTTCAAAAGCTCCAGTTGAGGGTTTTTTCTTAGCATTATATGTGCAATAGGAATTTGGAATTTATGCATTAATTTCTAGATTTATTTATATATTGTATACCTGTCATGCAATCCAAATACAATTATGTGTATTTATTTTCATCATGATGAGTACACCAAGCATGAGAAGCACAATCCATACAAACCTCAAAATCAAAAATGATTGCTCCCTCTGGAGGAGGATCACTTTTAGGGACTACAGGCTTTTATTTTTGTTAAGTTTGAGTTTATTATTGTTATTATTGTTATTATTATTCAGTTTATCCCTCATGCATTTCTTCTTATCCTTCTTATCCTACTTAACCTTCTTAACCTTCTTAACCTTCAAATTCTTAATGTTCTTCAGACATTTAATTTTTTATTATTTTATTAATCAAATATCAAATATCTCTTATTTCTTAAATAACACCTTAAACTTTTCAGCAACTTCATTTCTCTTCACTTGAAGTTCATTCACTTTCTCCTCTTCAATCATTATCTTATTTCTCAACTTTTTCTCTTTTTATGCACTCAACGTGGATTATCCAAAAAGCATACTATTGTATAATTTTGCTTTTTTGCTATCCAATAGTACTTTATGAAGAGATAACTGAAGATCATAAATCTAAAGTTTATCCTTTGTACCCAATCCATATAATCCCTTATTCTCAAGCTAATTATGAACTACTATTATATTTTACTTCCTATTGAATGTATTCTTCAGTTACATATGGATTTTCACTTAACATCTATCTTATAAGTCCCTATTTTTAATCTTATAATTCAGGTAGCAATTTAACAAATTCAGCTCTCTTCTATTATATTTTGTTTTCCCATTTCTTAATCTATATTAATAATATATAAATGTATCATTACTTCATCTTATTTTTCTGAACATAATTAGATAAATTGGGAAACTAATTCTGATTCTGTAATTGTATTTCCTTTTTTATTCAACTTTTTCAAGGCATCTTCAAATATCTTGATAAATTATTAGAAATGTACACTTGAAACCTTTTAATTTCTCTATTAATTTAATATAAGGTTGAAATTACCTTTTTATAATAACCTGACTGTCTATAGAATCCTATTCTCTCTTCATCTTTTTAGAACAAATTAAGAGATTCATAGACCTCAAACATTAATTTACGAGACATTCCATATTTCATTTCCTATTCATATTTTAAATATATCTCTTTTAATTAATCAACAGTATTTTGATTTAGTGTTGTAATTGGTTAAAATTCAACTAAGGATTACTATGGTAGGTTTTTAACTTTGAAAATCCATCTATTGAATTTGCTTTTAAGAGGCTCTCTATGTAATATTTTATGGTGTAGATCTGAAAATAATAACAATTTAATTTTACATTAGAACCCTTCATAATAAGCAAACAATCCCAAACATAGAAGAAAGAAGATAGATTTCTTTTTATTATCTACAATTTTCTGGGACCATTTAGGAATAAATGGAACAAAGTAATTTTATAGCCATTTCTTTGGTTTTCTATTTTCACGATCTAAAGTTTTTCTAATTTTCTAGTTAAATGTAATAATACCATATGTGAACTTAATCTTTGATAATAGAAGTAGCGAGGTATGAAATTTTGCATATTTTTAATATAGATATTTAATTCTAAGTTTTGTTTATTATTGATAATAAAAAGAAATAAAAACCTATGAAAAAAGAAAATATAAGTTAAAAGAAATAACAAACAAATAATAAAATAGGTTAAATTATATTTTGATAGGCTGACTATTGTTACATATTGAAAAGTATAAGATTTGTGATCAAAATAACATTTTTTATTTCAAAATAGCATCTATATGTTAATTGGGTGAATCTCTCTATTTTTTAGCATAACTTTTAAATTAACTTTTTATTGTAAAATATGAATATGACCATAAATCTAGAAGAATATTTATTGCCTTGGAATAATATCATATAACTTTTAAATATAGTATGAGGGAATCATCAACATTAAATATCTCTATTAAATTGATAAACTTTCATACAGAGGAAGAGAGATGGAGCAACATTATATTATTAGTCTAGTTTGCAAAGGATGAAATTGCATTTCTCTTTTTAATCAAAATTATGATTAAATTAAATTTTGGTTGCTCTTATATAATTTACCATAGTTGTAGCTGTATTTCATTAATATTCTAGTCCAATCAAAATATGAAATACGATCAAGCACTCAATATTAATAGAGAGGCTTGTCAATAACAATAAACAACTTATGTAGATTCATAATTTAGATTTTCTTATTGAATTCATTCTTTTCATATTGAAATTCTCAAACAATCTCGTCTTCATTTTTCCCATTTGCATTTATCTTTTATGAATTGTAACTTTTTTAGGAATAAAAGTAGAAAATATTGAAAATTCTTTGAAATCTAAAATTATAAAGATTTTTTTATGTTTCAGTATTTAAATTAGTTATGATTCACTATTTTGAAGATAATTTTCAAATATGTTCAAAGATTAAGTTATTAATTAATATTTATCTCAGATTTTAAGATTCTATATAATTTCTATTAATTTAAATTTATCATTTTATTGTTTTACAAATTAATCTTAATCTTAATAATTATAAATAAAATTTTCTTAATTAATATAAAATTAGAGATTTTTTTAAACTTTAATTTAATTATAGTATCACAACAAAATTAATTACCAAACCATAATCTTGATGATAGAAAAATGTTTTATGAGAATAAAGTTCTTTTGAAGACTTCATATTATTGAAGTAGATTTTATTTTGTTAAAAATATGGAGCATTTATAGAGGCTATTTAATGTGCAAGTTGTGAATGAAAATTACAAAAAGAGTAGGATTATTAATAAGATTATGAAGATGAAGAATAAAAAGAGAAGTTCAAAAATATTAATTTATAAAAAAATTTATTTTGTTAGACAAGTCTTTTTTCTATGATTATTAAAATATATACTCTTAAATTAATGAGTTTTACTCATTCCCTGTAAATAAAATCATGACTTGTAAAAAATATTAATTCAATTTATAAAAGAAATATGCATCATATTTCGGTTGATCTATTTTAAGTAGATGATACAAATAATAGCAAATCTTAGGCTTGATGGAAGAATTGTATGAACTTTAATATAAGAATTATAAAGATAATTAATTATGTAATTAGAAAAATCAAGCAAGTAGTCGTTTCTATTCTAATTACCATATTAAAAGACATGGGTGTTATGGTTGGCACTTGCTTTAGCTTGTTTTCTATTATTTGGAGATGCATATGCTTTTGATAATCCAATGGCTCTGCAATCAACGATCTAAACAGAGATGAACCTAAACAATGTTTAATTCAATATGCTTTATTCGATTTATTCTGCTCCAAATATCATATTACCGTTTTTTGGAGGAATCCTTATCGATAAGATAGGAGTGAGAGTGAGTATATTGATATTTTCATCTATACTTATTTTGGGTTAGAGTATAGTAGTTATTGGTGGATACTCTTTATCATATGGTACAATGTTGGCTGGTAGATGCATTTTTGGCATTGGCTCTGAAAGTCTGAATGCAGCATAAGCAGCTATAATGTCTTAATGGTTTTAAGGAGGGTAAGTCAGTTTGGCTTTGGGTTTATGTTTATCCATACCAAAATTAGGAAGTGCTTTGAATAGTTTAGTTAGTCCTCAGATTTAAGCTAATCATGGTGAATTGGGATTCACATTTTTAGTTGGACTTTTTATTGTAATATTTTCTTGGGGATGTGGATTGGCTTTAATCTATTTAGATAAGAAAAATGAAGAATTGATGAAAATTTGGAAAGAGCTTAATCCAGAGGAAGGTAATCATGAGATTAAAGATACAAAAGAAGCATAAAATAGTGCTTAAGAAATGAGTTTATAGATTAGAAAAAGCGAATCAACAGAAAGTGATCGATCAGTATCATTATTAGAAGATGAAGATGATGATGATGAAGATGATGAAAAAGAAGAAGCACCAGTTCATGAAGCAAAAGAAGAGATTAAATTATCAGATTTGAAACATTTAGATGGATCATATTGGATATTATCATGCATAATTATGTTGAGTGAAGCACTTTTTGTACCTTTTTTAGATAATGGAAATGCATTTTTTTAAGTCAAATTTGGCTTTAGTTAACAATCAGCAGGTGTATTACTTACTATTCCTTATGTATTTGCAGCATGTGTGACTCCTTTTGTAGGCATTTATAGTGACAAGATTCGTCAACGTTCCTTATTAATAGTTCTTACTACAGTAATCTTTATTATCACTCATTTATGTCTTCTCCTTATCTATTGTGATGTAAATCTATAAAATCTATTTGAAATTAGTCTGCTTGTGGAGTTTCAGCCTTGCCTTTATTATCATTAGGAATTTGTTATTCTTTTTACTCTGCCATTTTGATTCCATCCATCCCTTTAGTTGTTAAATCACAAATGATAGGTACTCTTAAACATTGAATTTTAGGAACTGCATTTGGTTTATTAGGAGTAATGTAAAATACAGCTTTAGCCTTATTTCCTCTTATTACTGGAAGTTTATATAATAGTCATTTAATCAATGAAGAAGGTCAAGTTGATCCATTTCAAGGGTAATATTATCAAATCATTATTATTTAGGTATCTTTATTAATCTTATTTCTTTGTTGGTGTTAGTTGTTTTAATTTTGTGATTGCCATAAGTTTATATGTATTTGATAAAAATGGGAGTAAGAAGTTAAGTAGATTAAAGTCAAAGAGTAAATGAAATGTTTATAGTTTGTTATTTTCATTAATATTTATTATATGAGTAAACGAAATAAAAGCTTGGTAGAGAGAAAGAAATCTAAAAGTAAATTAAAGACAGCGATATCATAAAGGAAAAATTCAGATTCACAAGATAATAATTTCTATTAGGAATTCCAAATATTCTATTCTCAAGCTTAGAGCACTACTTTTACTAAATTTGAATACATGAAAGAATTTTTTAATTTAGGACTCACAGAATTTCCAACAGATGAAGAAATTAATTAAATTTAACTAGAGATTCTTACTACAAGTGGATGGAATTCTAATCTCAAAAAAAATTGGACATTAAATGAAAAGAAAGTGTTAATTTGGCTTATTGGGAAGCTTAGTTAAATTAGGAATGAAGACTTGAGGGATTTATCTACTGAACTTTTTGAAGAAGTTTCAAAGATGATATGTCGTAGAGATAAGGAATAATGTAAATAAAAATGGGCTTAAATGTAAAAGGTCGCTTTGTAATAGTAACCTTTTAGACCAGAAGAGGATTAAAAATTATTTGAAATTATTATGAAGTATTAATCTGCTGATTAGGGTTAAAAGTGGAGTCTAATTTCATAGGAATTAAATCAAAATTCTTCTGTTTATCGTTCTAGTAAATAATGTAGAGAAAGATGGTTAAATCATCTAAACCCAAAAATTTCAAAGTATCATATAATTTGTATTAAATTTAGAGAACCTTGGACAGATGATGAAGATATAAAATTATTGTAGACAGTTAAAGAAATTGGTAGAAGATGGTCTGAAATTTCAAAAATTATGGATGGTAGAAGAAGTGAAAATAATCTAAAAAATCGATTTAATAGTTTGATAAAAAGAGAAAAAGATTTACCTTATCTGTAATATATATTGAATAATATATTTATAGATAAACTTATAATGGATCAGCTAATAACTTGGATGATTTATTATCAGGTTGTAATGGACCTGAAATAACAGATTTATAAAAATAAGTTATTGATGCAGTTTTGGCTAAATTAAAGTGGAGAAGTGCTGAAACTTAAAATAAAAGCAATCATAAAAAATCTATAGAAATTTAAGAATTACAACAATAACCAAAACCAGCATTTAAATAACGAACTTAAATTACTGTTTAATATACTATAGGAAATATTGAATAAGAGTAAAATATTCAAGATCTAATACCTTGTTTAGTAAATGTAAATAAAGATATTATTTACTTTTGCACACATGAAATTCTAGAATAATTTCAAGAAATTAATCAATAAAAATAACATTAATTTAAAGATCAATTTGATAAAATTAAAAGTGAATTATAAATATTTGATTCTGGATTCCACAATTTCAAATCAACTCTAAGTATGATAGAAGAAATTGAAGAATCTTAAAGAAGTCACTTAAATTTTTATACCAATGATCTTGATGGTTTTTTAAATCTCGAAACACCTGAAACATTTTCCAAACCTGTTTTTGTTAATCCAATAGAAATTATTACTCATTCCGCCATGAAATACTTTCACCGATGGAAGACTGATAGTTAACTCAATGATAGACGTAGAAATAGTGTAACCATACCAAGATCACTCCCGAATTTGATATAAAATTACACATGATTAGACTCCAGTATTTAATTACTTTCAATTCTATCTATTTAAAGATACAAACTATAGATTATAGATCACTAATTATCTCTATCATTACAAAAACCTAAAAATTTTCTTATTAAAAAAATGGTGATCTTCAGTTTATATTCTTAGTTAATCTATAAAGAAGAGCAAGGATATAAATTAAAGTTAGATTTTTGTTAAATTTCCTTTTTACAGATTATCTTCAATAAATTAAAAAGCTAATAGCTACTATTTTAATTATAGAATGAAATTAATTTTTGCAATACTTTACCATTTTATTGATGTTAATGAAATTTATATTAACAAAGATTTTTTAAAACTATCACTTAATTTGAATATTTTTTGCCAATTACCATACTTTTAAAATAACAAAATTTATTTTTGAAATAAAAATCATAAAGATAATTAATTTTCGAATATAATTAGTATTAATATCAAGATATCAATCAATTTGTATGTATTACGGCGTAATCAGGTGATATCTAAAAAAAATTGAATTTTATACATAATTCTAATCTTTATAAAAAAACAGAATTTATACATATGAAAATAATTTTGAACTACCCCTTGTTGTATTTTTAGTTTAAAATTTACATAAGAACAAAAACTTATTCATATATATTTTAATATATCTGAATAAAATGGAATAAAAAGAACCTTTTTTTACCAGATTATTAAAACAGACTTAAATAATTCAAATTTTTTTATAAGAATGTTAGATAACTAACTTTTATTTCAATAATTCTAAGAAAATGAGCTATTAAATAAATTGTTATTAATTTGACAACTGTTTTAAAATCAAATTTATGTTTCATAATATATCCAGAAATATACATTTAAGCTTAATTCTTATTACAGTTTTGAATAGCTCGATTAATATTGGAATATAAAAATAACCTTTTATATTTCGTTAAGGTGCATTAGATTTCTATAATCATGACTTTCTTATGATGATCTACATACTTTGAATATGAATATTAGAATTAACTTACTTATGAAATCAATAATTACTTTTGAGCAATTATTTGATCACTTACGCATTTTTTATTCGTATTAATTATGTATTTTTATAGAAGTTAAAAACGAAATTCAATATATAAATTTCTAATAATTTGAACGTTCAAAAAATGTCTCTTCATTCATCATTTGGCTATGATAGTCTTCGATCGGTTATTTTTGCAAGAGCTATAAAGGAATGCGAAAGTAAGAATTAATTTGATTGCTTTAGAAATTTAAAATGAGCATTATTTATCTGAAAATGGTTCTGATATTAAGAGTAATATCTCTTCTGATTCAGATAAACATATGTTTGATAAGTATTTCTATAAATCTAAACATTAGAGAATACAGTATGGAATCTGCTGAATCCTAAATGACATTCAATAACTAGTAATCTACTCTCTCTTAATTTAATACTCAACAATGATTAAAATTATATTTAGTATAGTATATACATTATAAAATACATTTCTAAAGATTATCAAATAATGTTTTTAGTGCTGATAAACATTTTTATGCTCAAAATTTCAATTTCTTTTTTCAATCATTATTCTATTCGATGATTCAAATTACAGAATTATTATCAGTTGCAAATTCTATATATATTATATATAGAGATAATAGAATTCTGAATTTTATTTTTTTGATAAACATTTTTTCAATTTAATTTAATTAAATCTTGGTATGAATTAATTTTTTAAGATTGCTAATAGAAATTATTTAATAGAATAGAATATATTTCTAAATTTCCTAATATTAATGATTATTCATTTACAATCGTAGATCTCTAATTGCAAAGAGATTATAAACATAATTATTTTTGAATTATATCTAAATAGGAATTCTTTTTTATTTGTTAATTATATAAAATATGAATGATTTAGTACTTTATTTATTAAAAATTTATTGAACATATCAAATTATAATTATTGATTAAAAAAAGAATAAATGATCTAAACCTTTTATTAATTATTATAATACAGAAATCTGCAATCTTATATTATTTGATTGAAATGGAAAATGATTAAAACTTATTCTTATATTCTTCTGAAAAACTTTCAGATTCTTAACTACCAATTCTTAACTTTCTGTAGAAAAACGATATCAAAAATTTACACTTGTCAAAAGATGAATCTAAAGTACAAAATACTATAAAATAATATAAGGAACTCTAGATAGATGTCATAGGGACCAAAATAGTTGACAATAAATTCACTCTTTATGAAATAAAATTATCAAGAGGGAATGTTTATTGGGTATTTTAGACTAGATATAGTCTATTGAAAGCTTTAGATGACAGGCTTTCAAAAAACTTTAAATTGAAAGTAAAAAAATTTCCTGAATCAAAATTTTTTGGTAATCTTGAATAAGAATTTATTTCAAGAAGGGCTAAACAACTTAATATTTATTTAAAAGTAGTTATTATTATAATAATTTTTAGTCATTGATAAAGTATTGCAATCAGGAAAAAACAATTTAAAAATTTTTAAAGGAATCATAAGAAGCTGCAATAGTTATTTATGATCCAGATGAAATTGATTATTTTTGGTTAGATGCATGAAATACATTTAATTAAAAAAAAATTGATATATAATATCAAAACAATTTCTTTAAGTTTTTAAATTCTTATTGCAAAATTGAAGTAGAACTATGATCACTTTTTGTATTGGTTGTATTATTTGAATATCTATGACTAGCATGAGAACTTGTTTTTCTATGACAAGATGGTGTTGATAATCCATTTAATTCAGTTTATAATTTGATCACTATTTTAATTGATTAAATTAGTTCACCATCTTGATCTTTAGTTTGATTTAATTATTTCATTTTTTAATATAGAGCTTATGGATGAACATTTTTGTTTTTAATAATCATTAAAGTATCTTTTTCTAATTTTTATAAACCTTTTTATATAATTTAGAAATATTAAGTAATAATTTATTCTGAACTTTCATTATTACTATTATTTTGATTAACATTATTAATAATTGATATATTATTATTATTAGTTAATTATTTATTAGGTACTCCAGTAGCACTTCTTTTGTGTCGAGATGGTTCAGTAATTTCTTTCTATATATCTTTTTGAAATTAATTTTCTTTAATTTCTTGAGTATATTTTTTATCATCTAAATAATATGGTTTATCTTTTTATGGTTAAAATTGAGGTGGATTTTATGGTTACTTTTTATTATCAGTATTTTGAAAATTAATGTGAAATTAGGATGCAAGTGGAGTTGAATAAGGACTAGCATTAGGAGTATTATTATTGGGTTTTAATATATCTTTATTAACTAATTAAGTTTGTAATTGAAGTTCTTATTATTATTATTGATATTAGATTAAGGTTTTTTATATCTAAGATTAAAATTAAGATCCATAAGGTTATTAATTGAGTTGAACTTTGGAACGATCTAATAATTTCAAATATAAAAATACTTTCTTCAGGGATTATAGCAACTGTTGCTGATTATTTATGAATATGACCAATAGTTGTATTATTTTGTTTAGGTTTTTCATTCATCAATTTCATAGCATTATTAGTTTAAGTTAATAATTCTGACATTTTTTATTGAGCTGTGTTTTGAGCTTTATTTGGAATATCAAAATTAGAATATCTTCTGCAATGTTATGAATCATTTTATAATTAACTCTATATGTAAATGAGTAAATACCTCATTTAGAATCTCTTTGTCCATTTCACTTGAATCAGTAATGAGATTCAATTCATTATTTTCCATTAAGAGATTATTGATATCATAAGTATGTGTGACTCTACGACATAATGGACATTGAATTCTATACTTATTCTGTATTTAACTAAAATATAAATTCAAATTTTCTCATACCTTGTATTTTCCTAAATAGATATATTTTATCCACATTTGAAACAAAGTGTATGAGAACAAATTAAGGAGATAGGTTTCATAGCTTACATTTTACATAATTAGCAATGAGAGATCGATGTCCTTTAATACATATTTAATTAACTGATTATTTATATAATTAAAATCTACTCAGTTACCATAGATATTTACTAATTTATCAACACTGCAGCTATAAATATTCTTACTTAATTGTCCAAATCTAAAATCCATAAAATTATTATATACCTAATCCCAGTGACTACATCTCTATGACTTTCAATTTTACAAAATTCTTATTTTTTCTTAACATCAAAAAAGTGAATTGTCTTGTTACTACCAATAGCTAAATATTAACCTGATGGATCATATTATAAACCACCTAAAACTTAAAATCATAAATTACCTATCTTTTAGCCTTAATATATCTTTGAGAATTAACCAGGACGTCTTAAATCCCATTCATAAACTTCACTACTACTACTTGATGCTAAATTAGCTCCATTTTCAGAAAATGTTACATTTGTGACTGCTCCCTATAATTATATAATTATTAATACATCTTATCCTTCCAATTAAGCTAACAATTGATTTTTTACAATACTCCAAATCTTAATTTAAGAATCTGTCTACCCAATAGCCAATAATAATCCATCAGGATGAACAGATACTGAAGTAAATTAACATTGTCCCTCAAAATCAGTTACTCTACTCAATTGTTATCCATTTTTTAAATTATAATATGTCAATATTCCATTATTGGTTACTATAATAGCAATATATCCTAAAGGATGGATTGCAACTCCTGTAACACTTTAACCAATATTAATTGTCTGAATAATCTAACCTTCCTAAGTTTGAGAATTAAATTAGTATATTTTGAGATTTCCATCTTATGAAGAAGAAATAAATCTAAGATGCTCATCATAAGTAAAGAAATTAACTGAAGTTATATTCTAAGTGTGTTCTTAAGCTTAATAAACTAATTTTTCATGAGAATACAATAAGACTTATCCTGCCAATCCACCTACTAACACATAATTACCTTGTGTATCCAAAGATGTTCCTCCTTAAGTTTGTTCATATTATTGTTTTACATCATAATTTGAAAGAATCTATGATAATAAGAATCTATTACTTCAGGGCCTGGGAATTAATCAAAATATGTCTATTACTTTCTTTATATCTTTCTTTAATTTGTTAATTTAATTGCATTTTCTTCTATTTCAGCAATATAATTTGATGGTAATTTCTCAGGAGCATTATTTGCTTCTACTTCAATTTTATGATTTAATTTGTGCTATAATTATGCCAATTCTATTCTAGCTTAATCTCTTTCTTTAATTAATTTAGCAATCACACGACAAGCTGCATCATGTTAATATAATGCATGTGTCAATTCATGTCTAACTTATTCTAAATGTTATTTTAATTAAAATTATTCCAATAATAATGCATCCCATTCATTTTATAATAATGACAATAATGATGGTATTGATGTTGCTGTGACTGGTCTTGGTTTCTAAACTCGAGACACTTTCACCTATTATCATTATATATTTCATACTTCAATTAGATCTTCAATATTCAATGGTCTTCCTGTTATTGGACATGTTCCTGTGCTCTCTATGTGCTTTTCAATTAATCTCTTTTCATAAATGTGTCCACTCACTTTAGATATTACTGGAGTTTCTATCAACTCTCCAGATAGAGCACAAGTTTACCAGGATTACATATTATGATATTTATTTATTTGAATATTTAATTAAATTATGTTCAAGAAACTAGAGGATCTTTCTAAACCAACATTGCTTTCCAAAACTGGAGTTAAGGAATTAAAACAATCATTCAATGATTAGTATCCTTTTTTCAAAGAAATAGAGGATGAAGTTTTTCCTAAAAAAGCCAATATCTAATCATTTAAATTAAGAAGTGAATACAAAGTCGAAATTGTCTAAGTTGATAAAGATTATATTTGTTTTACAAAAGAGGATTTGGTCATTCCTCATTTGAAATTAGTCCACAAATTCCCTGATCTATTAATCAAATAATAAGTTGATTTAGGAGCAATCAAACATATTTTAAGTGGTTCTGATGTATTAGCTCCAGGATTAATTTCTTAAGGAAGTTAACTTAATACTGTAAGTTACTTGATTTATTTTTAAGGCATAAAAAGGATAGGTTGTTGCTATATATGGAGAAGGCAAAGAAAATGCTATGGGAATAGGAATAATGAATGCAAATTCTGATGAAATTAAAAAAGACCCAAAAGGTCATGCAATTTAATTATTACATCATCTTGGTGATGCCTTGTGGTAATTAAGTTTCAAATGAGTTGATTATTTATCTATCTTTATATTGTACATAAAATATATCATTATTATTTTGTAATTTCAGTCTTAAGGTTATCAAAGGAATCGACTGGAACATATTGAGCAAGGGTATAATACTTACCTTTACCATCATCTTCCTCCTTCTTCTTTCTTTAAAATCTTACTCTTATTCTTCTAGGTAAATTACGAATTCCTCTTGCCCAAACTGCCTCATTTAATTATGGATCTATTCTAACATCCTCAGTTAACATGTTTTTTTAAGCTAAATAGTCCATGATTTAATACCAAATCTGACAATATGACTAACTGCTCTAGGTGCCTTTCTTTTAAATGTTTCTTTATGAACTGCCTTATGGAGATTGATTGTATAATCTCTACTAACTTCACCTAATGGATTAGGCTTTCCTTTTTCCTTCTTTCCCATTAATTAAAAATCTTTAAAAAATATTTTAAAAGTTATTTGATCACACTACAAACTAATGCTTTGTGCTTTTTGTCTTAAAATTTCTAGTATTAAAGAAACTGCGAATGGTTATAGTACTACTCTTCTATTATATTGAGTTTGATGCTAGTTTTATAAATTTTTTCCATCATATAATTGTATTATGATTTATTATAACGTTCATCAATTTCATTATTATAAAACTTAAGTATTTTTAGATTAATTTATTTTCACTTTTTTATAGAAAGACTATAAATACTAATTGTTTTTTTTTCAATTATCAAATAGAATTTATTTGAATACTAAAATATCCTTCTTATGGCATCACATATCATTATTGATGATATATTCAATGAAAAACTTATTTTAGACACAGCTGAAAGTTGAAGAATCTGTTACTTGAATTATTTTTGGATCATTGAAATTTTTCAAATAATTCTCTATTATTTATAAGATGATGTGTTATTTACTTTTAAATTATTTTCAATTGATGTCATTTTGCTATTGATAATATTATAATAATGCTAATTCTATACGTTTAACCAATATATTTAAAATATAATCTCATAAGTAAAATAAAAAAATTATATGATACTATAGTAATATAAATTTTTTAGCATTACATCTCATAAATAATAAAAAATTCTTTGTGCTTCAAGTATTTCAAAATAAAATAGTTTTTCTATTTGATGTATTAGAATTCAAATAAATAAAAATTTGAATAATAAATCCTTCACTTATTTCATGGAACAAATTACAATATTTTTATTGTTTTTAAAGTGTTATTTATTTGCATAGGTTAGTATTATGAAAAATAAGAGTAGATTTAAAAAAAGGAATGAATTTAATGTAATTGATTTGTGAATAATAAAAGATATTAATTTATGGTTTACAAAATCAGAAATAAGTCATTTTTCTGGACAAGAGCAGGTTGGAAGAATAACTGGCATCCTAAAAATTTCAATGCTCCAAGACCATCAAGCTCAGAATTTACTATTGGTATTAGATGTCGTTACGATCATAATTCATTTTTGAGAGGTTTGAAATGAAATGTCTATTGAATAGCTTATCATTCATATAGAAAGATCTCCAGACATTGCAAATAATATTTCTTTGGCAATAAAGAGTTGGAAGAATTATTTTAGATGGGTTTGAGAACATTTTTCATTGTACCTCACATTGCTGAATGTCAAGTCACTTAAATCAAACATGGTGGTGAAAGAAGAATGGTAGATTAGATTGATAGAGATTTTGAATTAGTATCCTACAATTCACATCCTTATCAATTGTTCACCTACACTATCTGGAATTAATATTTGGCAAATCAATAAGAAGCTTATGAATAAAGAAAGAATGGTGGTAAAGCAATTGAAGATTAAGTTATTGATCATATCAGGTATAAAAATGAATTAAAATTTAAGTGAATTAGTGAAGGATGAGAAAGCTAAATTAGGGGCAGGCAAATAATTGAGTATTGAAAGAACAGCAGAAATTGTTATGAATGTTATGAGATAATTGAGAGCTGCCTAATAAAGACCAAATCTTAACAATAGGTATTTCAAATTAATATAGTATAAGACGTGCAGATGGTGAATTTGATGATTTCTTGGAATAAAGAAGACCATTTACAGCTCCAAACAATTAATCAGCTACTCATTGAGCTAAAATACATTCAAATAAAATATAATAGCTATTATTAAATTAAAGTATTATTCTCTATGAATCCATTAAGAAATCAACTAAATTCTATATTTTAACAATTTTCTAAAATTCTGTCCTAAATTAAGATAAGCATAAAATTGTGAAATTTATTATGTAATATTTTTAAAAGATATCCAATATTTTATTATTGTTATTAGTTATTAGTTATATATAATTAATATTATTTATGTTTGATTTCCCTTTATCATATATATTTTAAAGATTATTTCTATATAAATATTGAAATAATCCCAAATTAAATACTATTAATATTTATTGTCTTAAATATATATATAATTATTTAATAATCCAATATTATTAGGAAATTCTTAATTAAATATAATTTTGATTAATACCCTATTATTTTTATTGATAATATCAATAAATTACTTTTGTTTAAATAGATATATATATTTAGATTCAATTTATATATTCTGATAATCCCATATCAGCAGCTTCCTATAATGCTTTGCTTAACATATCCTAAACAAAAGTTTAATCAGATTTTAATGAGAGCGACTTATGATAATAATGAATTGCTTTGCTTAAACTATTTGGTAATTCACTTAAATGATAAGAGAATGCCAAACCAAAGAATATCTATGGAGAGACAGAATTCAACTATTTATAGTAAAATATTATTACTTATATACATTTTTCAAATATCTAAATGGCATTTTTGTAATCTTTCTATTTCCTAAAAGTATGTCCAAGGTTTTATAAAGCAGATTCTCTAATTTTATGATTAGAATTTTAACAAAAGACTAATGCATTTAAAAAGTACTATTATAATAATATTATATTGCTTACATCTTTGGCTTCATTATATTTCTTTTATTTGTAAGCTATAACTCCTAATTCATTTTAAATCATTGGATCTGTTGGATTGATATCTTTGGCTTGTTATAATGATAAAATAGCAGTTTGCAAATTATTTGTTCTCAAGTATTCCATGCCAATATATACATGTGCTTAATAGCATCCAGGAAATTGTCTTGTGATTGATCTATATATTGACATTGCTTAATCAGACTCATCCTATATTGCATAAGAATGTGCTAAACCAATCCAGCTGTATATAAGATGTTAATCTAATTAAATAGATTTTTAAAATTGTTTTCTTGCTACTTCATACTTTTTTGTTGAAAAATAATACACTCCAACAACAAACCAACTTAATGCATTTTGAGCATAATTCTCAATTAGATTGTGAGCACAATAATAAAGTTCAGCTATCTATTCCAATTCCAATAAACATGATACATAAGTAGGGATTACTTCAAAATACAAAGGATCTTATTTAATTGCCTTCAATGACCAATCATAAGCAGAAGCAATGTCGTAATTATAATATGCTTTTTTTGCCTTAACATTCAATATATCTATATTGTTTTTCTTTTCCAAAGCTACATATATTAAATCATTTTGAATTGGAATTTCTTCTTTTCTTATATAAGGACTTCGTACTGGTGAAGGTTTCAATTATTGAGTTTCAACTTTATCAATAATTTATAATTATAAAACTATTTTTCTTTTCTCTTCTTATAAATGATCAGCTATTTTTGAATTCACAATATCATAATTTATTGTTTTGCTTATATAGTAATCCTTTAGCCAAGCTTCATCAGAAGTTAATTGGATTTGCTATACTAAATTTTCCTTTTCATCTGAAGATATCAAATATGAATCAACTAATTGCTAAAACACTCTAACATTTGTAGGTGTTTTCTATAAACATTCAAAATAATTAGAAACTGCTAATTATTTATTCTCTAAAGCTTCATAACATTATCCTCTTACCCAATCACTTTATGAGCTAGTCTCTTCTTAAAGAATTTCAATTCCCATTTCATATTGCCTATTTGAATATAAAGCTCTAGCTCCTAATACTGCAAAATCTCCTTATGTTAATTTGTGCTTTAAAAACAGATTATATACTCCTGAGTATTCCTAATTAGCAAAATGGCACTAATTTTATATAATTATTATTACCATTCCAAGCAAAAATACTAAATATGGTAATGCTGTTGAATCTTAACTTAAACATAGCAATTTTTCTGCAAAAAAGATCGCTTGTTTATAATATCCTTGCAAATAACTGTTCATTGCTTACTAATAAATATTCAATAATGAAGGATTATTTAATAATGATGTTGAGAATACAGAATTTGATTAAGGATTGAAATAAGGTAATTGAACTTCATAATACATATTTTAAAATTTTCCTTATTCATTTTATTGTCTTGTAATTTTTGTCATTTTTTTTTGAATTGACATTTTGACTATTATATTTAAAATTCAAATTTTATAATTCACTACTCTTTATATTATTCACATTTACAATAATTATATTATTGAAGTATTCATATATGAATAAAAATTAAGATATTTAATTCAATATATGTAAAACACTCTAACATTTATAATTTGCTATATCACTTTATTCTAGTTCATTGTTTAAAATTAATTATTTTATAACATATGTCAAAAAAAGACTTATTAAGATGTGAAATTCAAATTAACCCAAGTGAATTAGCAATCACCAAATTATTAAACCCTAAACCAAAGTTTGAATACTTCTAATCATCTATGTTACAAAAAATGCAGAATTTTTTACCAGAATTTAAAAAAGCTAATGAATAGCTTTAAAATACAGATAATCTAAAACAACTCTAAATTAATGATTAAAATGCATTAATGAGAACCAATATAAAAGATCTAATACCTGATCCTAAAATAAGAAGATATATTAGAAGAACTGGAAGATAATAAAAAATGATCAATTTGGTAATATATTTAATTTTTAAGTATTTAAGGATTTGTATATGGGAATTATGGATACAAGTAAAGATTTTAAGGAATGATATTTTAGTTTTTGTAGTCTAAAATTTTTGTATATTTGCTTAAAAATAATTGTAATTTTATATAAATTTTAATCCTCTTTTAAATAAACCTTGGGTTTAAAAGGATTAAGCTATAGTAAATATCGTTGTCNCTAATTATTTATTCTCTAAAGCTTCATAACATTATCCTCTTACCCAATCACTTTATGAGCTAGTCTCTTCTTAAAGAATTTCAATTCCCATTTCATATTGCCTATTTGAATATAAAGCTCTAGCTCCTAATACTGCAAAATCTCCTTATGTTAATTTGTGCTTTAAAAACAGATTATATACTCCTGAGTATTCCTAATTAGCAAAATGGCACTAATTTTATATAATTATTATTACCATTCCAAGCAAAAATACTAAATATGGTAATGCTGTTGAATCTTAACTTAAACATAGCAATTTTTCTGCAAAAAAGATCGCTTGTTTATAATATCCTTGCAAATAACTGTTCATTGCTTACTAATAAATATTCAATAATGAAGGATTATTTAATAATGATGTTGAGAATACAGAATTTGATTAAGGATTGAAATAAGGTAATTGAACTTCATAATACATATTTTAAAATTTTCCTTATTCATTTTATTGTCTTGTAATTTTTGTCATTTTTTTTTGAATTGACATTTTGACTATTATATTTAAAATTCAAATTTTATAATTCACTACTCTTTATATTATTCACATTTACAATAATTATATTATTGAAGTATTCATATATGAATAAAAATTAAGATATTTAATTCAATATATGTAAAACACTCTAACATTTATAATTTGCTATATCACTTTATTCTAGTTCATTGTTTAAAATTAATTATTTTATAACATATGTCAAAAAAAGACTTATTAAGATGTGAAATTCAAATTAACCCAAGTGAATTAGCAATCACCAAATTATTAAACCCTAAACCAAAGTTTGAATACTTCTAATCATCTATGTTACAAAAAATGCAGAATTTTTTACCAGAATTTAAAAAAGCTAATGAATAGCTTTAAAATACAGATAATCTAAAACAACTCTAAATTAATGATTAAAATGCATTAATGAGAACCAATATAAAAGATCTAATACCTGATCCTAAAATAAGAAGATATATTAGAAGAACTGGAAGATAATAAAAAATGATCAATTTGGTAATATATTTAATTTTTAAGTATTTAAGGATTTGTATATGGGAATTATGGATACAAGTAAAGATTTTAAGGAATGATATTTTAGTTTTTGTAGTCTAAAATTTTTGTATATTTGCTTAAAAATAATTGTAATTTTATATAAATTTTAATCCTCTTTTAAATAAACCTTGGGTTTAAAAGGATTAAGCTATAGTAAATATCGTTGTCGGCCATACTAAGCCTAAAGCACCGGATCCCATTCGAACTCCGAAGTTAAGCGGCTTAAGGCGAGGTTAGTACTAAGGTGGGGGACCGCTTGGGAAGTCCTCGTGTTGACAACCCTTTTTATTTTTTATATTAAATAAAAACAATTAATAAAACTTTAGTTTAAAAAAATAATCATAACATAAGTATATGAAATTAGAAATCTTGCATAAAAAATAGAAAATGGAACACAGTTTTAAAGATTTATTGTTATAATTTTATAATTGGAAAGAATGTAGATTTTAATAGTCTCTTAAATCTAATTATTAAAATAAATGTGATATAACAATTAATATCTTTCAACT
Organism: Paramecium pentaurelia; assembly: GCA_905183005.1. Lineage (NCBI taxonomy): Eukaryota > Ciliophora > Oligohymenophorea > Peniculida > Parameciidae > Paramecium > Paramecium pentaurelia. The sequence goes on along the minus strand of CAJJDO010000017.1, from coordinate 201,163 downwards.
AAACTTAATTCATAAAGTATTTTTTTCTAACAAAGTAGCAATAAAACAATAATTAAGAATAATTTAATTATATTCCACTTTTCTAATAATATCACTATAAATTTTGTTAAGATTATTAACAGACTTTTAAATTTATTGTTATTTCTTAATCATATTTTCTAAATTTAATAAGAAAGATAAAATAATTCATACATAATTAAAGATAAATTACATGATTTGATAAAAGTTTATTTCTTTAAAAAATACTAATTAAGTAATAGGGATTTATTTTGTAATTAAAAAGAATATCTCTAAAGATATTCCTAATAATTCCTTAGTTAAATAAATTTATAAATCAGTTATCTTCATGAATATGCTGAGCAATCTGATTTGAAATTAAAGGAGTTATAAACAAAAATTCACTCCATTGAAAATTTGGAGGCCATTCCATGACTCTGAAATCTTTAAAGGGAGGATACAGAAAATTACTCAAGCTATATCGAATAAGCACATATCAGAAAGACTATATTGTTTTTTATTTTATTCTAAACCTTTGAACAACGGTCTTGAAATACTAATAATAAAATTTCAATTTTTATGGTTTTACAATATTAATAATGACCTTATTAAATGCATAAAGCTTACTAGATTTTATTTATAAATCATAAAATTTAATAATTTCTTCGGATTTATCTTTAAATAAGTACTTATTTGAACAGTAATTTTATAAGAAAATTACTTTTTCTAAAGTATTTTGGTTTATTTAAAAAGTAATAAATTATATTTTTTTCATAGGATTCTTATAAATAAATATTAAGATTTTAAATTCTAAAGATTTATCTTAATTTTTATATAACAATTAGTAATTTCAAGATGTACCGATTAATCAAAGCAGATTTATTTATAGTTTTATTCATCTATTGTTAGATTGATATTCTTTTCATAAAATAATAAAAAAAGCATATTATGAACATTTTCATTAAATTATTTGTGTAAATTTTATTGTAAATATATTATATAGAACTAATTAAATCAATTTATTAAAATTGTTGCTTCTCCTGTTACAGCTATTTTCTAATCCATTTTTGTAATAGTAGTATTCAGTTTCAAAATTGATCTTCCTTTTTTAAGTTTGATATCTTATATTGCAACTTAAGCTAATATTTATTCTTCAAAAAATATGGGAGCTTTAAAAAATATAGATTGTTCTAAATAAATGGCCCCGGGAAAATTAGTACCCACCAATGTAGAGAAAAGACTAGCTGATAACATTCCATGAACAACTCGTTACTTAAAGATGGATTAAGAAGCAACTTATTCATCAAGATGTATAGGATTGAAATCTTAAATTAGATTGGCGTAATTTTTAACATCATCCAATGTAAATATTCTTTCCAATTTGAATAACTATCCAACTTGATATTGAGAAAAAAAATATTGAATTTGCCTCAATTTCATGTATTTATTAATTCAAATAAAATTTGTTTTATAAATTCTTTATTATGAATGATGATAAACCTTGGGTTTAAAAGGATTAAGCTATAGTAAATATCGTTGTCGGCCATACTAAGCCTAAAGCACCGGATCCCATTCGAACTCCGAAGTTAAGCGGCTTAAGGCGAGGTTAGTACTAAGGTGGGGGACCGCTTGGGAAGTCCTCGTGTTGACAACCCTTTTTTTTTTTTATATTAAATTTTTATATAGTTGTTAAATTGATTGTTTTTAATTCAAATTGGCAATTTTAGAGAATTTTTTATCATATAAACTGAATTATCAGATAATATCTCTTAAGAATTATGACATGTTGATTTAAAATACGTATTTTCTTTTGTTATTTATCAGATGAAAAATACATTTTTAATCTATAAATATTATTATCCAAAAATAATTATAACAAGTCTAGCATATGACATCTTTTGTTTAATCAACATTTGCAATATCTGCAAAGCCGAATTTTGAATTTTTATAGAATTAGGTTGAATCTGATTCAGATAATGAAGAATAAAAATAGAAATTATAATAAATGCATGAACATTAGAAGGAACACAAAAAATTTAAGAAATTAATTGATATTGAATTGGTGAAGGAAGAATTGAAAAACAGGCCTAATGTTGAAATGAAAATAAGTTCAATTTAAAAGAAAAAAATTTCTAAGATAAAAAGTGTCCGTTCTCTAAATGATCTTATTATTCCCACATCTCCAATTTTGATAGATCAATTAGGAAACTTGAAGAAAATAAAAGAGATACGTTCAGAAGTACCTCCAGAATTGATGGGAAGAATTTACTCAGAACTTAGGTAATTTTTAACAAACGATTATGAGATATGAATTTGTACCAGCCTTAAATCCAGTGTATCGATAGGGAGATTAGAATAAAAGATTTTACATTATACTAGAAGGTAAGGTAGTAGTGATGAAACCGAAATTAAAGATGGTGGGGTCCAGTAAAATAGAATTTGATGATAATTTGTAATAAAAAACACAAGGGAAAAATGATGATGATCCATTTGGATTGAAAATTCTCTTTCCAGATTACATCATATTAAAAATCTTATTTCAAGGAGAGTAAGTATATATTTATTGATTTTTTAGTTGTTTTGGTGAAGCAGCTATCAAATTAGATACTGCAAGATCATCTACAGTATTTACATTGGAAGATACTCATTTATTATATATAAATGAAACTGCTTATCTTGAATATTTAAATCCTTATTTAAGTATAGCTTTAGATAATAAAATTTAATATTTTGGATAGACTCNGTAAATATCGTTGTCGGCCATACTAAGCCTAAAGCACCGGATCCCATTCGAACTCCGAAGTTAAGCGGCTTAAGGCGAGGTTAGTACTAAGGTGGGGGACCGCTTGGGAAGTCCTCGTGTTGACAACCCTTTTTATTTTTTATATTAAATTTTTATATAGTTGTTAAATTGATTGTTTTTAATTCAAATTGGCAATTTTAGAGAATTTTTTATCATATAAACTGAATTATCAGATAATATCTCTTAAGAATTATGACATGTTGATTTAAAATACGTATTTTCTTTTGTTATTTATCAGATGAAAAATACATTTTTAATCTATAAATATTATTATCCAAAAATAATTATAACAAGTCTAGCATATGACATCTTTTGTTTAATCAACATTTGCAATATCTGCAAAGCCGAATTTTGAATTTTTATAGAATTAGGTTGAATCTGATTCAGATAATGAAGAATAAAAATAGAAATTATAATAAATGCATGAACATTAGAAGGAACACAAAAAATTTAAGAAATTAATTGATATTGAATTGGTGAAGGAAGAATTGAAAAACAGGCCTAATGTTGAAATGAAAATAAGTTCAATTTAAAAGAAAAAAATTTCTAAGATAAAAAGTGTCCGTTCTCTAAATGATCTTATTATTCCCACATCTCCAATTTTGATAGATCAATTAGGAAACTTGAAGAAAATAAAAGAGATACGTTCAGAAGTACCTCCAGAATTGATGGGAAGAATTTACTCAGAACTTAGGTAATTTTTAACAAACGATTATGAGATATGAATTTGTACCAGCCTTAAATCCAGTGTATCGATAGGGAGATTAGAATAAAAGATTTTACATTATACTAGAAGGTAAGGTAGTAGTGATGAAACCGAAATTAAAGATGGTGGGGTCCAGTAAAATAGAATTTGATGATAATTTGTAATAAAAAACACAAGGGAAAAATGATGATGATCCATTTGGATTGAAAATTCTCTTTCCAGATTACATCATATTAAAAATCTTATTTCAAGGAGAGTAAGTATATATTTATTGATTTTTTAGTTGTTTTGGTGAAGCAGCTATCAAATTAGATACTGCAAGATCATCTACAGTATTTACATTGGAAGATACTCATTTATTATATATAAATGAAACTGCTTATCTTGAATATTTAAATCCTTATTTAAGTATAGCTTTAGATAATAAAATTTAATATTTTGGATAGACTCCACTCTTTCGAAATATCGATCCAGAAGATTATATGGGTATAGTATTGGAAAGCAAATTGGTGACTATGAAGGCAGGAGAGATAGTTTATGATGAAGGGGAGAAAACTAAATATATATACTTTATAATTAATGGGGAAATTGAATTGTTGAAATAAGTAAAAAAGAAATCGATAATATTGTCTTCATATGGAGAATTTCAAAGTTTTGGGGAGGTTGAGATTATGAATAAAATAAATAGATATACAAAAGCCAAAGTGATTTCTCCAAGATTAAATTGTTATAGGATTAGAAAAAGAATGTTTTTTGATAATTTAGGTAGTTATGGAACTTATGAAAATATGAAAAAACATTCAGCTATAATTTATAAACATTGGTAATTAATTTGTAATGCTGTTTAAAAATCAATTAATCCAAGAGATGAAGTATATTAATCCTTATATTCAATAGGTTTATGAAGCTGCTTAAGATGACAATTAAAATAAACCAAATTTCTTAGCAAAATACATTTTAAATAAAAAACTCATAGAGTCTCAAGGTTAGAAATTAAGTCAAATAAAAGTATTTTAGAATTTGACTGATTCAAATTTAAAAGATTTAAAAAACTTTAGTAATGATAGTTAAAATCTTCTATAAAGAGTATATAGCAACACACTTTAATAATATTAAGCTAAATTATTAAAGAAACCTTAAATGGTTATTTGTGATTCTGATGCATCTTGTATAAGAAATCTAAATCAAAACAAATAACCAACAAATACAAGTATTAACCATGACAATAATTCAACTACAAGTCCATTAAATGAAAATAGTGTTGATCTTAAATTAAGCTCGAATAGATCATCTGTCATAATTAAAAGGGAGAGTTAATAAAAGATTATTCTTCCATCTCTACATCCTTCTTTACATTTGGTTGGACCTTAACCTTAATCTTTAAATACAGTATTAGAATCTATAAGTAAATTGCCTCGAGTTCCAAAGGATAATTTGGTGTTATCATTAATGTATTAATAAGCTTACAAAGCTGAGAATCCTGCTAAAAAGGCTAAAGAAATTTAGCAAGTAATTCAAGCTTCATATAGAAATGTTTAAAATAGATTTTAACCTAAACAACATCATTTAACAGAAATTCAACCTTCACCTTCATCAAATGAGCATAGAATGAAAAAGAACTTATAAATTTCAGGATTGTTGAGTATGAGATCATAAAAAAAATAGTATCTAAATTTTGTACATCCAAAAAGGATAGTTGGAATTAGTCAAATCAATTGATGATAATTATGAATATAATCAAAATTAGTTATCAATATATTTAAGATACATAGATAACATTATTCTTATTTTAAAATATACATCATAAATTTACTACTTCTTCTTTAATTATTTTTTTATACTAAACATAAATATTCTAATCTTCCTCATCCCAACCTAATAATTTCTTTCTTATTTCTTTTGTATCATTATAAATTTTTCTCTTTTCATTAAGATATTAAGTAAACTAAAATATTTATTATTATTATATTTACTTGATTATACATTTCTTTTTTCTTTTGTTCTTTATCATATTTTGCTTTATTGAGAATTTTATCATCTTCAGCTTCATACTTCTTGATAAATTATTTATGATTATTTTATAATTCTTATTCTTCTTTAAAAGATAATAGATGAATTGGTTTATTTCTCCAATGGATATCTGTAACTTTAGTTATTGTATCTTTGACTAATTATTCTCCAATAGCACTCCAAATGTTGACACTATGCCATAAATCACTCATAGTTATAAAATACTAAAAATAATAAATTTTAAATACAGTTCCTGTTGGATCCCATTAAGCATGACTCATATAAAAATGATTTGTAGATTTTGTAATTTCTATTATTGGTTATTCATTTTTTTTAGATATTTGACCAAATTCAACTTTACCTTAATCAGGTGAATTTTTGGTTTTATTAACCATAGCAAAATAATTCTAAAATTATATTATTTATTAATTACTCCATTAGATGCCCATAATAATTCATTAGTGTCTTTTCCTTTCTATTCTCCAAGTTAACATAATTTGATTCCTTTTTTAATATCTTCTTGAACTGAATAAAGATGGAAAGTAAATTATGAAGTTGGTTTTTATTATTTATCTTTTTCTCTATAAGATAAGGCAAATTTTCCTGTATTAAGTTCTGCAAATATGTTTTCAACATCTTCATTAACTGTATGTTCATCAATTTCAAATGGATCTATTTTACTCAAATTACCAACTTAAAGAGTAGTTGCAAAAACCTTATTTTTTTATTTTTTTTTAATTAAAGTAGCAACCCATTTTCCATATGTATGTACAAATATTTGAATACTATCAATTTCAAATGCAATATTTCTCCATTTGACATCTATATTTTTATTATAATCATGCAAAAAGATTTAAGTTTTAATATCTTTACCATAACAAACAACAGCTAAATAATTGGTTTATGGAACCCATTCAATTTATTTTACACCAACAGCTTTAAGATTTAATTAATTTTTTTGATAAAATTCTGGAGCTTCATAAATTTAAATTTCATCTTGTGTTTGAAATGCTAATAATTTATTATCTCTTTTAAATTTAAAATGATTAATAGAAGATTATTATTATACAATCTATCTCAATTATCTTTCTTCTCTAATATTCCAAATTATAAATTGCTTAAATAATAATAATAATTATATATACTTATAATCCATCATAACTTATTACATATTATTCATCTGGACTGAATAATAATTCATTAACTTTTTTATGTTCAAATTTATGTAATAATTCAAGATCTTAAGCACCATAGAGAGAAAATTCATTTTCTGTAAATAAAACTAAATATTATCCTAATGGAGACCATTGTAATTTATCATATGTTGGTAATTTCTTTTCAGTAATATTATCTTCTAATTTCTTTTCCAATGAATTTAACCATTTTAGTGAAAGTTTAGTCTTTTCTTAAATAATTGTTAGAGCAGATCTTGCATCTTTATGAAATGCCAACAATTATTATCTTGATTTTAATGTAATTGGTATATATTCTGAAGTTTGATTAATATGATTTATTTATTTTTAAGTTAATGCTAACAATTAATGTTTAGCATCAAAATTTTGATGACTAATCTATTCTACTGCCTATTGTGCTTAATCTTCATTTTCATATGATAAGACAGCATATCCATAAGTATATAGATCAATTTCTTAAAATTAAATAAAATTATTCTTTTTGAGAAATCCTTTAAGTGCTGTAATAAGTTTTGGTTTCATTTCTTCTTTAATTTTTGGTAATCCAATAAGAAGAATATGAAGATTGGAATTGAAATTTAATTTAGGAAATTCTTACAAGATATCTTTAGGTTACTTTTCTTACTCTTCACATGCTCTTTTGATATATTCATTTGGTATATCTACATCGGTAAAATCGATTAAGTCTTGTAATTGACTCATAATCTCAAATTAAATTTTTATTATAGAAATTGGAAAATTATTTCAAATGAATCACCCTTAAAAGTCGTTAGAGTAGTATTCCTTCAATAAATCTTATTATTTAAGAACTTGAACTTGGAGAATATTTATGGTTTATTTAGAAGTTTCTAATTCAAAGGTTCTAGATATAAAAGATATATTTGTACAATTTCTACAGTTGGTCACGTAAATATTGTATCTCTTATATTAATTCATCTGATTGATCACTTTTCTAACTATCATTCATCTTCTATAATTTATCAACCAATTATTATAGTTCCTATTTCTCTGTAAAGAGTTTCTAGTAATCATTTATGGATTGACAACGAGTCTCATCTTAAGAACAAGAAGATTTCCGCTTAGCTTCCATTATTAAGATTTCCTAATACAATTATTTTGTCTCTCTTAATTCTTTGATCATGATCTCAGAATCAAAACTCATCTCAGACTTAAGTCTTGCTATTGCACTTTCCTTCAAATACTCATAATGCTATCTTTTATTTCATCTTATAGATTACTTACTTAACTTATTCCAATTATTATTAATGATATTTTTCTTACTCATCCATTTAATTATGAAGCATCAATATCTCAGCATCTTTCTCTGTAATTATAATTTACAATCTCTCTACTAATCTAATCACTTTATTTAGTTCAAACACTGTCTATTTAGAAAATATGATCAATACTTAATCTCTCTCTACACTTAATTTGCTTAATTAAGACCGACACAACTGTAATTCTTCCTTCAGTTGCTATTGATTTGACATTAAATAAATTAATGACAGAATCCATTTAATTTCGTGGACCATTGGAAGTTGAAGGACCAGGTACTCATTCTATATATTTAGATGACTTAGATGATGATGACAACTATATGAGACCAGGCTTAGAAACTACAGGCTTACATAATCGTAAATAAAAAGATCAGCCAACTAAAAAGTCTCTATACTTTGCAATCATATGCTTCTTTGCAGGCTTATTTTATTTCTACTTTACATATGAATCACCTATAGCCATTCATCCTGAATTTGCTACCAAAACTACATTCGGATGCAATAGATAACAATATTGGACTAAATAAGGTTGTGAACCTAATCCCATTGGATGTTAATTAAGTGTTGAAAAGACATCTTATTGTGTAGTTTGTGAATAAACTTATTATCTATCCCTTAAAGGAATTTGTGTTGAAGAATGTTAAGAATCAAATGGCTAATTTTGTACATCTAAGAATAATACTATGGTCTCAAACATATATAAACCAAAAAATGATTCATATTCTCAGTTTGAAATCCCTTACATTTTGATTCATCATCCAGACTCTGCTGGATTACTGTATATTTCTGATGTTGAACTATTTAAATTAGAACCATTCCTATCCCTTAAATATACAATTGTTAAATTTGAAGACTATTTTTTATTAAATAACGAAGAGTTTCATCTTGTCTTTAACGATTTTTAAACATTTATAGAGTAAACATTACTTGATGGAATATAAATCAATAAGACCTATGTTGCCTTTGAGGAAAGATCTTAAGGTCTACTTTTCTATTTAGCTTCTTCAAATGTCACTGATCCCATAGTATTAGTTTAACCAACCCATTTGGAAGCAAATTAATTTTATGATGATACCTATGAAATTTAATCATTTGAAGTCCTATTTACTAATAGAACTTTTAATGTTACTGTACTTCATACAGGAACTATACCAGATGAAATTAAATGCAAGAAACCATAGAGATTGATGCCTGAATTAGATAATTTGGAAGATAAGTATAATTATTAATATATAAATAGGGATTAAAAAAATGATAGTGAAATTAAAACAATTGGAGAAGTTGACTGTTTTTAAATAGAAGAATCATAAATTATTGAAAAAATTGTACATCCTAATTGATTTTATTATATAATATTTATTTACAACAACTAAATCATTTTCTTTATTGGAATGATTTCTATTTTCCTACTGCTTTATTGTAATTCATTGAATTATGTTTTTATGATTCCTTCTTTGCTTTCTAAGCAACTTTATTTTTTTCATTTTCTAATGGCTTCTTCTTTTTTTAAGATTTTTTGGATTCATCTTAAGTGAATTCATTTTTTTCTCTCTCTATTTAACTAAGCTAACCTTTCAAATAAAGTAAAGTGAATAATAATCCTGCATCAAGAAAAGTTAAGATCCAAAAATGAAAAGCACTATTTATAAATAACATAAATACAATTATTGATCAATGGTCAATGCAATCAAGGGGAAGGATATTAAACCAAATAGAGTAGAATATGTAAGCCATGTCATTAACTTTTCTGCTGTTGGTAACAAACTACTAAAAGTAAAATCCACTGCTTATTCTTCTGACATAAATATATATTAATTAATAATTCTTATGTATTCATTTTGGTTGTATATATATCACTACTACAAAATCTTTAATTGAAAAATTAAATTATGAATCAAGCTCCAGTGATTTAAGTGAATTCACCAGTCACATCATTTGTTAGCCCAGGTTTTAATGTATGAAAAATAAAAGATTACATTAGGTACTTAATTAAAACGAAAAACAATATGCCTATCATTTTGCAAGAGCTTCTTGGGAAGGAGCAAGAATCTGTTATTTCTAGAGATCTTACGAATCACCAGGCTTGTTTTACATTTTCCATAAGATCTTTTCAACCGAGAAGCCTTAAGATGTGAAATAGCGTTTATAATAAAATGGGTGGAGTGAAGAAGAAGTTCAATAATTATTTGTGTATGTTGCTGCTGTATTCTAAAATTCTGGCAATTTTAAAAGCTTTGGAGATTCTAAATTCATACCTGAAGTAAGTTAGGAAAAGTTTGAATAATTTATTACAACATCACCAGGATATTAAGTTGATTAAGTTTGGGAAAGTATTCGTAAATATGTCTATAATTATGATAAACCTTATGGTTTGATTGATTTATAAGAAAAGAATGGTTCAAATTCTTATTATAGTAATAATTTGAATGGAGAATTATTGGAGGCTGTAGATAAATTTTTAATTGCTTAAGGTGTTTCTGAATTGAATACAAGAGTTGTTAAGGTTGGAGAAGAAATTCATGTATTAGTAGCCTCAGTCAATGAAGGTTAAAAAGACTTAGGAGAAGTACATAACCACAAAGTTAAATTGGTTTATGGTGATTTTGCTCCTTTTCTTAATAGTGTTGTAACTCATCTTACAGCTGCTCTCTAATATGCAACAAATGATAATCAAAAGAACATGATATTAGCATATATTGATCATTTTAAGAGTGGAGATGTTGAATTGCATAAATAATCATAGAGACATTGGATTAAAGATAAAGGACCAGTTATTGAAACAAATATAGGATTTATTGAGACTTATTTGGATCCATTAAAAGTTCGTGCTGAATGGGAAGGCTTTGTAGCTGTAGTTAACAAAGAAGAAAGTGCTTTGTTAAATGAATTAGTGAATAAAGCTGAAGATATCATTAAGTATTTACCATGGCCTAAAGAATTTGAAGTTGATGTATATAAAAGACCAGATTTTACTTCATTAGAAGTTCTTGCTTTTGCTAGTTCTGGTACACCATTAGGTATTAATATACCAAATTATGATGATATAAGATAAACTGAAGGATTTAAGAATGTTAATTTAGGTAATACAATAGGAAAATTATCAAAAGAATCTATAAAATTTTTAGATGAAACAGATTAAGATATATTTCATAAATATTAATCAGAAGCTATTTTCTTGATTGTTGCACTTCATGAATTGATAGGTCATGGTGCTGGTAAAGTATTCATGAAAGATAAGGATGGTAATTTAAATTTCAATCTTGAAAATACAATTAATCCATTAACAAATCAAAAAGTTGATTCATTTTATAATCATGGTGAATAATGGCATTCAAAATTTGGTGAATTTTCAGGAGCTATGGAAGAATGTAAAGCTGATGCTACTGCATTATATTTATCTACTTATGATGATGTTGTTAAATTGCTTTTACCAAAATAATCAGAAGAAGAAAGAAGAAATACTGTATTTGCAGGTTGGCTTTTTGTTGTTCATAGAGCTGTTTAAGGATTAGAATTTTATAATCCAGAATAAAAAAAATGGGGTTAAGCACATGTTTTAGCTAGAAATGTTATTTTATAATCATTAATACGAGAAGATCCAGAAATTATTAAAATTACAGAAACTCAATAAAACGGTAAACCATATATGCATTTTAAATTTGATTAATCTAAATTATATACAACTGGTAAGAAAGCTATTTCTAATTTAATATTACATTTATAAGTATTTAAATCAATTGGAGCTGGAAATGAAGGTGTTCAATTCTTTAGTAATTTAGCTGCTGTTAATGATTAATTCCTTAATTATAGAAATATTGTTATTTAAAATAAGTTTCCAAGAAGATTGGAAATATAACCAAACTTAATTTTATAAGATGGTTAAGTTAATCTTAAAGAATATGAATCTACATTTGCTGGAATTATAGAATCCTAAGTTGAACATCACTTAGAGAATATTGAAACAACCAAAGAATTATTTTTAAAAGTATAAAAGTTATTCTAGAATTGAGATATATTCATAAAATAAATAAAATATAGATATATATATATATAGTAATATTAATATTTGAAATAACTTTATTTTCTTATAGAGATTCAAAACTTAATTTTATCAATAAATATTAAGTTAATGAGAGAAAAGATATATATAATATTTTGATATTTTATAAACTATCATTATTATTTTTATCTATATTTTTATAGATTCTTATCATTATTGATTTATATGCTTAGTTAAACTGGTTTATTGAATATTATATTTAGTTTAACTTGATTACATAATGACAGAGTTAGACAATAAATCATAAAACGGATATAAAATATAATAAATTTAATGAAATTAGTCTTGGTGTTATTCACATTAATTGGACTCTCTTATGGAATTTCATCAAAAATAAGTCATGCTAAGAAATTAGAAGAACTCTAAAGAACTAAATTAGGCTAAGCAATTTTAAATCTTGTTAATTTACACTCATTGGTTTAGGGACCTATTTAAGAACTTATAGAAACGATTGAAGAATTAGTATAAAAAGACCATAATAATAGATTCAAGATATCAACAATAATATGGAAGATGTTTAATACAAATTTTTAATGCGAACCAATGAACACAACTCATTTATTGTTCAAGTTAGTTAATAATTATAAGATGCTGATTAAGATATTGCAAGAATGATTGATGTGATAGATAATTTACTTATACCAAGAAAAGATTAAATTAATAATAGAATTAGATCATTAATTGAAAATGATGAATTTAATAGAAAAAATGTAGATGAAATAATCTTACTTAGAGATTAAGAAAATTAAGCATATTAATAATAAATTCAAGAAGATAATGATGCTATTGATGCAGTAGATGATGCCATCAATTTAGTAGGTTCTTTATCCAATCCTTCATTATTATAAATAAAGAATTTTAAATTTACTTTAAAAAGGTTATCATCTAAACAATGGAATCGTGTTAATTAAGGTCCTATGGTATAGGCATTACTTCAAATAGCACTTAATTAGAATTTTGCAGATTCAGAAATTCTAAAATAAATAATAGATTCTTTGAATGAATTTAGAAATTAAATTGTTGAAGCTATGAATGATTTAACTAAATAAGAATAACTTAATTAAAAAGAATTTTTAGAAAGATTAGATTAATTGGAAGATGAACATCATGAATTCTAAAAATAAATTAGCTAAGCATAAGTTGATTTGGATGCAATTACTTGTAACTATATATGAATCAATATTTAGAAAAATTAAATGATTGTAATTAATTCTTAATACAAAGAGATGCTGATAGAATTTAATATCAATAGTAATTAGATTTAGAAAATGAAACTTATGTTGTTGATACTGATATTTATAACTAAAACTTCAATCAATTATAAATAGAATTACCAATAGCTGAATAAGGATTGTCACTCATTAAATCAGCTGATTTTTTTGATATTAAAATATGAATGATTTTTTTAAAAGTTATAAAACTCAATATATATTCATTTTTTAACGTTTTTATTTTTATTATAAATAACTATAATTATTTATTTTTTAATCCAATTAAAATAATTATACCTATTAAAAACACTCCAATAATATATTTAAAAATTGTATTATACTCTTAAAAAATAGAATTATCAGAAATATTTATAAGCTAAGTAAAGAAAAACTATTTTTTAATATTATTTGTAAAAAATCTAAAAAAAAATATGTAAAATTTTGTAAAACACTTTTTCTATTAGATTTTTATATAAAAAGAATAACATTATTAATTATATATTAAAATTGTTGATTTAACAATATAATTACATTAAGATCATTAATCCTATTATTATTATTTTGACTTTTATTCTAAAAAGAATTATTCAATTAATGTTATCCAATCATTTTAAGGCTTTTTTTCAGAAATATAATTTAAAACCTTTTCTATACTTGTTTGTGAGATTTTAAATTAATTTTATTATAAGAATTTAATTGCTTTACCTGTGTTTGCGATATCAATTCTTTATTAAACAGTGTAATTTTAACAATATATTACTTTTTAATTATTTGTAGTTCTATCTTAATTACTTAAATATATTTATCCATTATGTCCTAATATCATATTAACATTATTATTCAATTTAATAAAATGTCTTTTTTATTTGACAATCAAATAGTGATTAACCTTAATGAGTAATCCATCTTCAATTTTACCATATTTAAGTCCTCTTGTATGAAGATTAACAGATTTATCATTATTGACAGCTAATAAATTAAATATTTATAATGATTACAATGAACTTCTGCACAAATTAAATCATTTTCAGAAAATATTTAACGCATATTCATTTCATCGTCTTCTGTTTTTTATCTCTAAATAATGAATGATAATTTTACTTATTCAGGTAAATAAGTAGAATTCAAATGAAGAGTAGCTTCTGAACTTGAACCTATATTTACAATCCACTTTTTATCTCTAATTTACACAATTTAGCCTATTACAATTTCTCCAATTTATGGTTAATAACTACATTTAATTGGTTTTATCATAATCAATCTTTTAATTATATAATTGATTACTTATTTGTCTAATTAATAGTTCCTGTAGTGCTGGAGAATATTTTTCCTTACTCTTCATAAGTATTTGTTCCACTAATAAATCCAGTTTCATCAGATAACAAATCTCCTGGCAGAAAAACTTCTTTCTTATCAGATTGCAAATTTTCCTCTATTTACATTTTAATTAATATATATTTTTTAATATCAATTTTTCATAATTATATAGAATATTATTTCCTAAATGAATATTTTCAATCCATAGATATATAAAATAGTCTTAATCAAATGTGAATTAAACATAATATTATTCATATTTATCTTATTTAAAAACTTCAACATTTATCCTTTTATGTATATATTTTAAATATTCATAAATATTTTGATATAATTAATTTAATCCTATTGTCATGACATCTTTATTTGAATTCAATAGTATTAGTATATATATATAATTAAACTTTCTATAAATCTTTTAATTTTAAAGAAAATTATTAGATTAACTTAAATATTCAAAAAATACTTTAAAAATATATTTGTTTGAATTAAAGAATATTGTGTAATTTAGAGTTTAATGAGATTGTTCCATTTTATATTAGTCTGTTATAAATTGGAATTTTCCAGAAAATAATAATAAAATAAATTAAAATGACACGTATTACAAGTGTACTCCTACTCTCACTATTGCTTGTTTCAACATAAGCTTACTTTTAAGATAAAGAACATAGAGAAGAGGCTAAGTCATTCTTTTTGAATTTTATAAAAGAATTTACAAATGAATATACCGCTTTATCTGCTGAAGGTTTGGATTATATGGGAGCTATGAAATTGGCTTTAGATTATTGGATTACATAAATAAGGATTCACAATTTTGCTGAATTAAAAGTATATAAATAAAGAAATATAATAAGGTTGATTTTGATGTGAATCATGACATTTTAGAAATATCAGCACCTACTTTTAATATTGATCTAATAGTAGAAAATAAATACACAATTCCAATAAAAATAGAAGAGTATTTAAGCATCAATATTTTAGTTTGTTTGTTTCTATTATTTTTAATATTGGTCCAACACATTTCAGATGTTAAGATGTCGAAATTGATTATGCCTCTGTTTCTTTGGATGTAAATGTAGTAATCGAATATATAACAAAACAATTATTATCATTGGATATTATCAAATCTGCAATCAAGAAATCAGAGACTCCACTTAGAAATGTTATAATCAATGCTATTAGAGTATTTAATTAATTCAAATAATAAAGAGCAACCATTAAAGATTACATGGATTAATAAATGAATTGAGATCAGGCTCATTTAATCCAGGAGTACTTATAGCCTAATTACCTAATGTTCCATTTACCAGAGTAGAAAATGGAGAATATATTATTAATATAAGATAAATTTTCAGTTTTGAATCTTAGAAAGAGAAGGAAAAGAAGGATGATCTTTGAATTATAGATATATATATATATATATATAAAATTGTCTAATTTGTTATAAAGGTTTTATTTTGATAATTAATTTAACAAATGATTGATTATTCTTATTTAGCTCCACCATAAGAGGCCAATAATATTGTTCACTCTAGTAGAGAATTAAATTTTGATTTTTAGATGATTATATCAAACATTAAGAGTAAGAGTAGGGAGTTAGGAAAATCTATGAAACAGTTGTTTATGATAAGTTTGAAATGGAAAAGGTGAAAGAACTAAAGGAGGAGATAAAATAATAGAAAATATTACTAAATTCTGAGTAAAAATATCTGAATATAGGTTTAGTTGGAAGGAAAGTGATTATTTAAGAATGTGTTATGCAGGAAGATTTGATAAAAAAGAAGTGATAAAAGTATACTGTTATTTATAAAAAAGAAACTACTATAACATATAGCTTGGAGACGTACAAAGATTCATCATGAAATTAATTCTAATTCAGAGTAATTTTTTAAGGAAGGAATTTGTTATCTTTTGGGTAGAGATAAATAATTTAGACCAATAATTATTCTTAATGCTCATTTAATTGATTAAAAAAAAGTAAATCATTCAATTACTATATTGTAAGCATGATAAGGAATAAATCTTTAAAGCTTTATCATTTCTTTTGGGTATAGTAAAAAAATATATGTTAATTCCAGGAAAGGTTGAAAATTGGATATTTTTATTAGAAACTAATAATATTGGATGTTAAGGTTTATAATAAAAAATCTTGGAAGTATTAATAGATGATTTGAGTACTAATTTCTCAGGTTATCTTGAAAGAATGTTTGTTTTAAATCCTTCAAGTGGAATCAATTTTTTATGGAAATAAATTAAAACATTTTTGAATCCAGAGACTATTAATAAAATTAGTTTTCTATAATAAAAAGAATTTAAATAATTATAAGAATTTATTGAACCAAATTAATTAGAATAGAAATTTGGAGGTAGTCAATTAAATCTCAAAAAATTTTGGTATTATAAATATATTTCATAATAAGGCCACCTTATAATTTGGATTTGTAAGATGGATATACAAAGAATAATAATGGAGGTAATTAAAAATTAGATTTGAGATTTTAAAATATAGAAGAAGAAGAAGAAAATGATCCATATGATTAGGTAGATTTTAATTTGAATATTTTTATGAAATAGTAATAACAAATTTACTATGTTGTTTCTAATAAGACATAATAAGACATTAAACAAGATAACAAAGATGAATAGGAATTAGTTTAGAATTCTTAAGAATAATTAAAAAAAGAAGATCCTTAATTAGAATCTTAATAAAATAATTAAAAAATTATTTTGGATGAACCTGAATAACCAGAATTATAATAATAAATAATTCATAAAGAAGAAGAAAAAAAATAAAATATTCTATAGACCAATTAAATTAAAGAAAGTACTGAATAAGTTATTCTAACTGAAAGATAAAAAAATTGTTAATAATTAGTGAATGATACAGAACAAAATAAATTATTGACTCATGATGAATAAGGTTTTAATTCATCTGGAAATAAATTAAATGAAGAAAGTCATGCAGAAAATATGATAATTTAACAAGTAGATCCTGTTAATAATAATAAAGGATGTTGTTCCAATTGTGAAATATTTTGATATTAAAATAGATTTATAATACTAATATATCATTTTATTTTATTTAAAATATAAAGTAATGGAGACATTCACATAAATTATTTCAAATCAAAATCATTTCATTTCAAAAAATTCATCTGTTTATTCATGATTTTCCATTTATAATTTGAAATATTCATCAATTAATTATTTTATCTAATAACTCTTTTCAGTCTCTAATTTTAAACATGGTTTCTCTTTATTATTTTAATTATTCTCTTAACGACCACTTTACTTAGTTAAATCTTCCAAGTATATAGTTAATGTAGTCTATAAAGAACTGATAGATTCAATTTCATCAAAATTCAACTCTAATAATTCAAATTAAGATATAAATGATGAAAGTATTAATATAGAATTATAACCAATTCCTAAACATAATGATGATATTCCTTTTATATTTTCTGTATTATGATTTTATAATTATTTATCTTACTTCTTTTTTTTATTCCAATAATTATTACTTAATTCAATTATTTTATTCATGGTATCCTTATCAGGTTTCACAGAAAATTTTGTAACTCCAAAAAATTTTTTAGATTTTAACAAATTCAAAAAAACTAATAATGCAAAATGAATTTCAGTCATTTATTCATTCTTAAATCTATCATTTTAATTATCTATTAAATTATATTCTGATTATATTTATTACTGTTAATTCTATTTCTCATTTACAATTTAACAATGAAAATTTTATACTAAAGTAGGTAAAAAATTACTCCATTCATCTTATGATATAATCTTAATGGCTATAGGAGGAAGAAACTATATAAACTAAATTATTTATTACCTTCTTAATCTCATTCATAGGTATTCTTTTTGGATCAATTGTTTTATGTCCATTTAAATATAGATAAAAGGCTGTATAAAGAATATGATCTTTTGGACCTAATGTTAATCTTAAATTGCTAATATCATCAAATAATTGATAGCTAATTAATTGTAATCTCACTAAATCCTAAGTGTAATAATCTGTCTCTTCCTTATTTGATACAAATAAATGTTTTCTTAGCTATAGTAATTTTCCATTATATAGAGGTACTTTCTAAGATTTCTTAAATAATCCAAAAGGTTCATCAAATCTGACTAAAAAATTCCATAACTTCTCATCATTGTCTAATGGTTTTAAATAAGTATTATCAATATAATATAATCTAAAATCATAAGCAGATTAAAGTTATATATCAGTAGCTATCTCTTCCATTAAACTAAAAGCTGATGTGTCTTTATTTATAAAAAACTCTTTCTCAATCTATTTAAAATTTAGAAAGACCATGACTTTTATTTTAACTTATATTGAATTTAAAAAATCTTTGTCTACTACTGAACTTTATCTTGAATTTCCTTTACTTTCTACAGCCAATAATTGGGTAGCAGAAATCTTTCTTACATTTTTCATACTTGCAGCTCTCAATCCTCTAACAGGAGTTTATGGATCTTTTGTAGTTTAACATAAAGTCTATTCAGTTTTTTTATCAGAAAATTTTAAACCATTTGATTATCCTTCATTTATTTTATTAATATCTCTTGGAGAACCAATTTAGGTGAACATTGTTGTAAAATTTGAATTTTCATTTGAACTAAAACTAACAGAGTGTTATGAAAATTCTACAGTACCACTTGTTGGTTTTTTAGATGCTCTAAAATTAATTCCAACTCCCAATATAGATTATCTATATTATTTGACTAGAATTGCAGGCAAATCATAAAAATTTTCAGGCAATCCTAATAATACTAAAATTGGTTAATTTTATGTCTTATTTTCCTTAAACTCTTATGAATTCAATAATATCTATAAAAATTCTATCATCACAATTTTCCTTTTCTAATAATAACAAATAATATATACATCTATAACTGCAGATTCATTTCTATCAAAATATGAATTCTCTTTAGTTTCTGGTATTTTCATTTTTGGAAATAACATTTTCACATCTTGTAATATTTTTTTAAACAAACTATATCTTAAGTATATTTTTTAAGTTATATTATTATTAATATCTATCTCAAATATATATTAAGTAAATTTTTTATCTGTTGCATCAATAACATCTTCAGTTCCGATAATTTAAACTGAAACACTTATATGATCAATTTGATTAATTTTTTATTTTTCAGGTATCATATCTTAAAGTGCTTTATCTCTTTCTGCTTTTTTATCTTATAGTTCTTTTATCTCTTGATTAACCAAATTAATATATTCTTACATATCCTTTTTTGAATTTTAACTTTGAACTACAAATATTACAGAATTATCAACACCACTTATTTGAAATAAATACTTATATTTATACATTTCAGGTAATTATTGACATTTACTTAGATGATTAAGTTTAATATAAGTTTTAAAGTTATGTTCTGATTTTGTTTGATCTCTTTCTGTTACAAGTATCAAATCAGATAGAAAATAAACAATCATAGGTTTGATTTAAGCTCCTTTTGTAAAGTACATATGAAGGGATTCTTCTCTTAAAAATTATCTATTTTATTCTAGGATTTTAACAAAATTCCCATACTGTTTTTATAAATCAAATAGTTTTTAATTTTTAAGTAGACTATCCATTGATTTATTATTTTAATTGGCTACTTATTCAAATTTTTCAAGTACCAACTTAATATTAGAATAGTCAGGATGATCTTAAGATGTATTTTTTAATAGATCCTTAAATAAAAGCACATATTTTGGTATACGTTAAACAGGTAAAATTAAGAAATAAGATTCTAAGGTCTTGCCTTAATTTTATTTATCTATTGCATCTAAGAATTATTTATATTGTTTATTTTCCTTTTTTAATTTCATTTATACACTAAATGCTTTTTAATAATTAACCAAATATATTGAGTAGATTTTAAAGAAAGAAATATGTTGCTATAATTATATATCAGCTATAAGAGAATAATAATTAAATTATTCTTATTTCTTTCTAAATATTTCTAAGATGTCGACAGAAAGTTATTAAATGGCTTCAACATTAGAAAATATCTATTATATAATTGATGAAGATATTAATTTATTTTGTTCTCTTAGTGGTTTTAAATATGAATTTATCAATATAGTAAGTGCTTAACAATACGATTATTCAGTTATAAATAGTTCATTAAGTACACGTTTTCTATATTGAAATTGTGTCTTAAGATTTAAGTATTGTCTTTTCATTAAAAAAGAACGAATTTTTGATTACACAATAATAACTTTTTTAATGTAAGTATCTTAATTATTGGTAGAATTATATTCTTAAACTTCTTCAAGTTTAGCCATGGTTTGTTAGAATTAATTACTTATTCTATCAATTCTCTCTACTTCTTCTAAATTGGGCATTGTTGACAATCTTGGCTTTGAAGAATGTCTATTATGTTAGTCATTAATTGATTGATTAGACTGTTGCTAAATTTTAATATTATCTGAATATTTCTAATGTTCTTTGTTGATAGGCTATTAAATATCTGTTGATGATATGAATACATAAATTACTTAATAGGTTATAAAGATAGTTCTTTTACTTGTTGGAATGTGAGTTTGTTGGATTTGTAAGGTTTTGCTGAATGGTATCGATTTCTTAATCAAATCTGCAATTCATGAAATTATACAATAATAATAAAAATGAATGAGTATATGTCAAGAATAAAAGAATATTAATCTTTGTGGATAAATAATTATTATAAAAATGAGTATTTTTGAATCGCAAAATGCTATTGAGGAGATGAGAAACAATATTGGGAGATAACAAAATTTATCTAATATTTATAAAGAAGTAGGAAGTCCTTCAGAACATTCTCTGTAAAGGTTTAAATCTAATCAGATAATTATAGTTATTTTTCCCCTAGCAACAGTTTTATGATGGGTAGCAAAAGTAAAGTTCTAATAAATAAATCTATCGAGATTGCTACAACTCAACCATTAGGGTATTAATAATATAAATTAAGACTAACTCGAGTATGGAAGAGTAATGGTTTAATCATTATCACAATGATAATGAGATTCTTATACACATTGAAATTGTAAACAGAATCAATGAAATACAAACTTTTAAACAAAAGGATATTTACAATTATTCAGGATGTTTCATCAGATTATTTAAATATTGTACGTTATAGAAATAACAAATATCATATAAAGGGAAGGTCAGAATTGCAAGTGCAATATTCTTTGTTTAAAAAATAAATAAGATCAATCTTTGAATATTATGGGGGTTTCATTCCAATATTTTAACCAGATCAAAGATTCATAATGTATTATGAGTTTTGCTTTATTATTTCTATCCTATTAAACTTATTCTATGTACCAATAAATGTCAGTTTCTTAAATCATGATATCTCAATACTTTTTGACGCATTTCCAACTGTTTTACAAATCATATGGATTTTAGTTTAATTCAACCTTTCATTCTATGAAGATCAGATAATGAAAAAGAGTAGAATTGATATTGCAAGCAACTATGTGAGAAGCTATTTTTTATTAGATTTGTTAATAGTTTTGACAACATATTTATAAATACTTTATGGTTATTTCATCCCTTTAATCTCAGTATTTTTAAGGATACCTCTATTGATACGTATATTGGATTAATTTGAATATAATACAAATTTTAAAGAAAATTTGGCTGCTGTATTTGATTTAATTAAATTGATTGTGATGTTAATTTTCATAATTCATTGTTGTGCATGTAGTTGGCATTTTTTAGGAGTGTACGAAATGGAACATTATGTGGCAGGAAAGAATTGGTTAGAGTACTATGATATTAGTCATTTAAGTTGGATAGAGCAGTAAGACTATCATATTTAACTAAAGATACATAGCATCCTTATATTTCAGTGTAATCACTACCTTAACAGTTGGATATGGTGACCTAACACCTCAATCTGCATACGAACAATTATTTGTAATATTGGTTGCTATGAGTCTTTGTGGTATGTTAGGTTACACAATTTCAAACATTGGTGAAATCTATAGATCAATGAATGAGAAGAAACAATAATACAAAACTTAGATGAAAGCCATTGAGTAAATTATAAGACAACGCAAATTAAATGATAAGTTATCTATTAAAGTTAGAAAATATTATTAACATTTATTTTAATAAGAACAATAAGAAAATTCATTAGGAGAATAATTACTTACTAAATTAACCAAAAATCTAGAAGAAGAAGTAATGATAGATTCTTATAAAACTATTTTAATGAATTCCTATTTATTGAGATAATTTAAAGATTCTACAGTTGAGTAATTATGTACAAAAGTTAAAGTCATTAAATTATAACCTGGAGATGAAGTTGTAAAAGCATAATAATTTGCTGATCATTTAATCTTTCTCTTGAATGGAGAACTTACTTTAATGGGACATAATTCAAGATAACCTATTGTTCTAAAATAATTAACTGGTGGTACTGTAATTGGAGAACAAGAATTTACTGAATAAGGATACTATGATTATATCATTATAAGTTAAGGATACAGTAAGATAGCTGCTATTTCTAGAGCTTCATTTTATGAAATATTATAGTATGATAGATAAGAATTCGAGAAGATGTGTAAAATTAGAGATTAATATAAATTTAGTGTAAGGAAAAAAAATGTTATTGGAAGGACATGTGAAATCTGTGGATGGACTCATGGGTACTTGCAATGTCCTATGACATTTTATTAAGTTGACAAAATGAAATTATTGACTCATCATAGATAAAATGAAGATTAAGAAAGGAAATATTATAAAGATTTTAGAAGATCTAAAAAAGTTAATACATTAACAGAATTATCACAAATTCAAAATGCTTGTTTAGATTTTATGGTTAGTTAAAAATTAGTTGATGAAATGTATGTATCTATTTTTATATAATATAATTAGACCAAATTATGATTAAAATGAAGAAGGTACTTAAAGAATGAGAGTAAATATATAAGATTTAGAATCCTCTAATTTTAGTTCTAGTAGATCCATTTAAGAAGATATTAAAGGAAATGTAAATTCTATTATGAAATCTCCTACAAATAGTTCTAGATTTTAATTGATCTGTAAATAGATTGATTAATAACGTGAGTAACTTTAACAATCAACCTTTGCCAGAAAAAATTTAAAGAAACAATCCTTGATTGTGGATCACAATTTTAAAAGAAAAGAAAAAGAAGATGATTTCAAAGAATATATTGATGAAATTTTAGAGAAATTAAATATACATCAAAAAGAGAAAGAGAAGTCATTAGTTACTACTCATTCTAAAGTTACAACCTATAATCCTGATTTGGAGTTTGAAGTTATGTAATCTTATAAATATTACTTTCCTCAATTTAATATAGATAATATACTTGAAAGAGTTAATTAATCCTATGAAAAATTTATGCAAAAAAATAAGAAAAATCCTATCCGTATATTTGTTAATCGTAGAAAAATGAAGAGAAAAATTATGATTTCTGATTGAAAATAAATATTTATTATGATATTAATATTTATATTTATATTTATGATTCAAACTTAATAGTCTGAAGAAGAGACTTTTATTTAGATCACTAAAAATATAAGTTAAGTGAATATTGATAATGAAGGGACATTTAAATATATACTTATTTTATTGGAAGGAAACAACAATAAAGAATTTTATTTTGTTAGAGGTCTCAAATAATATGAATATCATGCATAAAACTTTGAACACTTTTGTAATGAAGCTAAAAATAACTTAAAATGGTCAGAATTTAAATTTGATTTAGAAAAAGGAACAATCAAAGCTGAATTAAATGGACATAAGTTCAAATTTATGTGTGTTGGAGGAGGCAGACTTAAACATTCAAATATTTAATAAAGTTTAGAAATCTATGGATATTCTTAATCATATGGATAATGTGATCATAAAATATCTTTAAATATAATAAGAACAGTCTATCCATATTTAGATAAAAATGTAATCACTAGAAACGATGGTTATTGATAATAACAAAAATATATATTTTCATTAAATAAATGGATTTATGTGTCCTCCATTCGCTTAATATAAATGTGTTCCAATTCCAAATTATTTATGATTATTTAATGGTTCTATATTCTTTTTCAAATTCCATAATTAACATGATAATGTGATCTTCAAAACAATTACAAAGTAACTAACAAGAATTGTTATTCTCTATGATGTTATAAGTTCAGATTCTTATTAAGGATTCTCTGATTTATTTTGATTCCACCAAACCTATTAATTAATAAATTATAATTTTTATACTCCTGAATATGCTGCCAACCAAGAAACATCAAATAACAATGTTAAAATTATTAGAATTGCAAATATATTTAAATGATTCTTCTCAAAATAATTAAGACCAACAATCAATGAAGTACATAAAGCTATAGTAATATTAACAAAATCAGTTTTAACCCAACATAAATATATACTACTAACCACATATAATATGATTAAAATGGCTGTTAATTTCATATCTTTAGTAACATGATCATATCCATAATTGGCTTTTTACTTTAAATCATGTCTTGCTGGATAATCAATTTCTGGATGTACTGTTGTTACACTTTCAGGAGGTTGATTCAATATTTATAAAACTCTACTATCACTTAATTAAGGAGTTTTATAAACTGTCAAATCTACTTTCTTATCACCCTAATAGATTATTGGTTTAGAGAATTCATGAACAAACATTAATTGAGGAGCATCAGGAACAATTAGTCTTTTTGGTTGTAATAATCCATTCTAAAAAGGAGTATAAAGATTTTTCAAATCATTCTCATATTAATCTTTTTCATCTTGTTGATTTAATATTTATTGCTACATAACTTGTTGAGCCTATTCATAAAACATTTACTAATTTATAATCTTTAACATTATATACTTCATCAAGTAATAATTATAATTCTAATTGTAAACTTCCACTACTCATTGAACCATGACGATCATATATATTAAACCATTGATTATGTTTCATTTAATCTTCTAATTCTCTCAATCCAAAATGAACCTCTCCTATTAAATTACTTCTATTATTTGTGCCATCCAAAGTTAATATTGATATATAAGTTTATTCATTTCCAGACTTAATGGGACTATAAATATATTAAAGGATTTTTACAAAATAAAGGTCTCATCCCATATTGGATTAAGAATATCATTATGTGCTAAACGAGAACTTTTTTTCTCTTAATTGAAATGTACAACAACATATGGTTTGTTAGTGGCATTAATCAATCCTTAATGGAGATTCTTAGCTCCAATTACTCGAATCTATAAAATTTAAGATCTATTCTTATTAGTTAATTTTGTCAATTCTTCTGTTTGCTTCACTATAAATTCATTAGCTTTGTTGATTTTTTCATTCAATACTATATCAGCCTAAATAACAATTTCTATGAAATCTTCAATTTTGACAAAGCCTTTATAATTTGTTGGACAACGTTCAAATAACTCATCTGCCAATTCTCTATCAAATTATTTTTATGCCATATTATCTAATATACGCAAAAGAGATGTTTTTGTAACAACAAAGAATGGTTCAAAACCTTTACATTGAAAACATGCTGTGAGATAATCTTTAGCTTATTATTATTTGTTGCTCATTAACTGTTAATTAATATTTTGAGTATAAAATACAATGATTAAGTCTAAACTAAAACAAAAAAATATTGGAAATCTATAAAACTATATTACACTTTTAATATTAACTATTATTATTAGATTGTTGGCTTAATAAAATAAAATGAAATATTTTAAGAATTATTATTTAGATATCCATTTAGAGTTATTTCTTTTTTGAATATACTTTTTCATTGAAATTCATAATATTATGAATCATAAAAAACTATGATGGACATCAAATATTTGAAACTGAATATTTAAGAATTTAGATTCTATTCAGAATGAAAAATTTGTTGATAAGCTATTCATCATCATATTCACCAATCTAAATTAACAACTGAATGACTTCCATCACAATTCGGATTTTTTGGATCATATTATCTCTTACACCCACAAAGTAAAGCACTTAATTAATTGAGTAATCTATACTTACTTTCCACTTCTTTTTGGAATTATTTTGACAGGCTCAAATCCTGTTCCCTCACATTAACCATCACAAAATGGTTAAGTAGATCCAAGACCACATGTACAATAATAGTATTCAATACCTTCTTCTAAAAATACTCTTTTTTTTGAATAGTATATTATACGTAAATGGAAATCTTGCTGCCACTTTACTTGTACCTGTTTCAATAACTTTTTATTTATCCTAATTCTACATGTATATATATATATATAAAAATTAATTAAATTTCATTTAGGTTCTTCTAGATTTGATTTGTTAAATTACTAATCTTATGCCTTCATGTAATATTAAGGCTAAAAATAAGATTGCTACATCCAATAATTTTACTATAGACCTTACGATAGATTTATAGATTAGCCTATAGGTTAATAAATAATCTACGGGTAGAGAATTTATACAGGTATTTGTTATTAGTATTATTATTGATTTTCAAAATCATATTGACTATTGACAAGATTAAATTGATCTCCTAAAAATAATTAAGATGTTTAAAGAGGTTAAGCTTATTATGATTAAGGAATGGATTACCTAAGTGATGATGAAATAGTTAATCTTTATTGTTATTATTATTATTATTATTATTACTATATTTATGATTATTACATTTATTATTATTATTATTATTATTGTTATTATTATTATTAATGTTGCATTAATTATTATTGCTATTATACTTAAGCTTATGTTGAAGAACCATGAACTTTATTTATAACCTCTTACAAATACTATTAAGGAATCATAAAAATGTTAGATTATTCAAAATCTACAATTCCAAATTAACAATCTTCAACATCTTAAGCTGTTAAATTTGTAATGGCTTCAACTTCAAATTCTACTTAATTTGCTTAAAAATTGAGGATCATTTAATCATAATATTAATCAAATTACAATTAATTTGTTTCATTCTCTAAATAAATTAATATTGTTTAATACCTTATGGTTTTAGAATTTATTTAAGAAGATTTATTGTGCAATTTTAATCTAATTCCTATTTATTCACTACTTTCTTAATTTATTGATCTAAATCAATTTTGATTTTTTCCATAGTATCAAGAAATCTTTATTTATTATTTGCCTCTTCATTTTTTTATTGAATTTAATCTATTTAACTTTCTTACTTGACTTTTTATTATTTTTCATATAATTATTCTTATTACATTTATTAATCAGTAATTAATGTACTTACTCTAATCTATTTACCAGTACTCTCACTTAATCTATCAATAACTTAAAGTATTATTTTTAATTCTTTTGGATCAATATCTTCATATAAATGAACTAAATTATCAGCTTAATAGTTATGATTATGTTATTATAATAGATCTACAATTTCTTATTGAATTTCTTCTTTGACTTCTGGTTATTTATTTCTTTCTTTTTTCATAATAGTATGATATCTGTTTTTTAAGGAATTCTCAGTTCGTGTATTTTTCATTATTTTTGAAATCTCTGACCATTTTTTGCCTTTCTTTAAAATTAATTATAATAAAGTCAATTCTTCTTCTTTAGTCCATGGTCCTCTAAATATATAAGTATTATAATTTACTTTGATATTTGTGGATCTAATTTATTAATCCATCTTTCTCTACATTATTTACCTTATCTGACAATTTATGTTTTGCATCTTAAAGCAATTTCTTTAGCAATTTCACTCCATTTACTATGTTTTCCTTGTTTTTAATATTCCATATAAATTGATGCCAATGCTTCATCTTCTTCTTTACTCCAAGGTACTTAAACAAGCTTAAATTTAGATCGAGCCAACCACTTATATTTACATTGAGTTGCATTCCTTCCAACTATCAATTAAGCAATGTATCTCCAATCTAAATCATTCTAAATATAAATAATGATATACTAGCTCTTTACAAACTTTATTTTTCCATAGACAATATCTAATTATAATCCATGTTAAAAATTATTTCTCATTGTCTTTCCATTTCTTTTTATTTTGACGGCCTTGAATTCTGAATAATAATTAAAATGACTTTTACTTGCTCATAGATTTTTGAAACATCTATTCCAAATCATCTTCAGTTGGCCATTCCATATCAGCAGGAAAGTCTATTCTTTCCTTTGCATTGTCCATTTCAATATCAATCTATGAAGTTGATCTCATAAAGTCTTTGAAGTTTCTTTGTACCTACTCCAAAGGCCAAACTTAAAAACTCAATCAACATTTTTTACTTATAAGATCTTCTTAATCTAAATTCAAACTAGCTGCAAGTGATTCTCCAGCACCATCTTCAACCATACTTCTGAGTTCTATTTTCAGAACAATTATTACATTAGAGAGTGATATTATCTATTTTCTTCTCCTATTTCTAATTCATTTTTAATAATAATATATAGATATATAAATCAGTTGTTGTTACCTTTGAGTTATTTCTTTCCCATCTTAATGTAATCAATCAAAATAGTTTATTACTCATTATTTGATATCTTTGGTATATCTTCTGGACAACCCATATCATGAATGGGAGATATGGATTAATAACCTATATCTATATGTGTAATCGTTTCGTCATCCATTTAAAATTTTTCATATTATGATGGTATGATTAAAAGGGGATATGGAGTTGTAAATCCTTCTTTTTCAAAATGTAACCATACAAATATATTATTTTTCACTTATCTAATAATATGTTTAATAAATATAATTACGATTTAGATAAAAAGAAATATAATTAAAATTTGCCATCGTCTCTAGTATGAGTAGCAGCTTTCACCTTATCACCAGACTCCTACTTCTTTACAATCTTAACTTAAGCATGTTATACTGCTCTAAACAACTTGTCTTTACAATTATAATCTGATTCTAAGTATCCACTAATCATAAATTTTGAAAAGAAATTCTTTATTTCATTAACATATGCTTTAGTTTCTTCAACAACAATATCAACTTTATAATCATATTTAGGTGGCTTAATAATTAAATTTACCAACTTTCTCTCAAAATGTTAAGTTTCTTTAATTAAGATTTGATATTCATACTCCTTATTACATTAAGCAACAACTTTAAATTTCATCTCATATTCACTAAATTAGTCTATCTCACTTTCCTTAACCTCCTTATTATCAAACCACAATGATATTTTATGAAACTTTAAGGAAACATGATAAACACTTGAAACAACTTCACCTTCAACTGAACTCTCAACTGAATCAGAATAATAAATCTTTTTAAAATCTAAATTAGTTTAATCACTTTTAATAACATATTTCTCTTTCAAACTTTACAATTATCCATCCCAATCATTATAATTAACATTTACATTATATTCTTAATTTAATTTAACAAGTAATTCACCTTCCCAATCACCTTTTTTATCTGTTGTTACCTTTAATTTCTATGTCTCTGGAATAGTATCAAGATTTAATTTAAGATCTCTCTTTCCTTTACAATAGGGATCGATCACATTCCCATTTATATTAATATATTACAATTAAGTAACTATTGAATGATCTTAACTTTTTCCATCACAATTTATAGTCTATTCAATTGTTTCTTTTAAATCTTCAACTCTTATTTCTAATTTAAAACTTTCTTGAACATCTTTGAAACAACTCACTTCTATAGTTACCTTACCTGTTTCATCAGCCTTCACAATTTTTTTATCATTTGATTTTGGTTTAAAATCTGATGCTCCTACTTCAGAATTTTTAATAGGTTTTTTCTTTGAATCTTATAAATTAATAGTAATTTTTTATGAATTTGTTTATCTTTCTAATATTATATCTCTATTCACAATTTCATTTTTTGAAAAGACAATTTTATCTGAAATATTTCCATCTTTAAATTAAGGATGAGTGACTTTAATTTCATATTGATAAGTATCAGTATTAACTTCAAATGAACCTTAATATTCACCCTTATTATTTGAAGTAGTTTCTATTGATTTAACCAACTTATCATTTTTTTTCAAATTAATTATTACATTTGCCCCTTAAACAATACCATCAAATAATTTTTCTTTATCTTTTATTATACCACTTATCTAATTATATTAGTATTATTTACTTTTAATACGTATTTATCATTTGCAGATTTAATTTTGATTACAGTCAATTCAGGGGCCATTTTACATTTGAAGGGATCTGATATATACTCTATAGATTATTGATGCTCATTTGTTAATATAAAAGTTGCTACATACTCAACATTCTAATAGCATTTAAAATTAAATTAGAATGGTCTAAATATAATTAATAAATATATACTTTCCCTTCTAAAGAGTTACACTAGTTCCATAGAATTTCTTATCCTTATCTTCTTACATTAATGGATTACTAGTTTTTAATTGAATGCTTCCTATTTCATCCACATTTGAACTTAAAATAGCAGGTATTTCAATTCTTTGTAAATTGATATTAAACACCAAATCCTCATTTTTAGTACCTGCTATACTTAATGCATTTTATTATTTGAAATCATTAAAATCAGTTAGTTTAGCAGTAATATCAATACTTAAAGCTTCTTAATTGAAAGTTTAAAATTCAATTTAATATTAACCTTAATCTTTTGAATTAACAGATTCTAATTGTGTTTACTGAATATCTAAATGAAATCTTCCTCTTAATTTTTATTGTATTTTATTAGTTTCTTGTTAATGTACAATAATGGTAATAATTGCATCTTTTAAATTTGTATTGATTTTTAATGGATCTATTACTTAACCTTTCAAAGTTATTAACCATGTTATATATTAAACTATTAGATCTTATTTAATTTCCCATTTTGGTCCTTGTAATTATAAATTTTGATTAAATTTAGCTTTGGCTTCATTTTCTGATTTCAATTAACATTAGATTGGTTAATCATATTCAACTAATCCATCAAATTTTAAATCATATTGTAAATCGAATCCAATCTTTCCTATTTATTTAATAGGTTTTTTATCTTTTGAAATAGTTTAATCACATGTTAATACAATTGGAAAAGTGGAAGGTATAATATTTTTATTTTTAGAATCATTAGCCTTACCAAAAAAATGACATTATTCAAAATCTTAATAGAATGCATTGGGGAATTCATAATCATCTACAGATTTTACAGTAAAAACAGAAGTTTAGTAATCTTTTTCAATAGTTTTTTCATCTCCAGCTCCATTTTTATATTTAATAATGAATTTATATTTTCCATTAGCTTTAACAATTTAATCTTTTAATTCCCATTAACCATGAACATCTGTTTTAAGGGATGGTAAATTTGGCATATTTTTTTGATCTTCTTAAAATATTATATTTAAAGTTAATTATAAATTAGTTTTAGGTTAGTTTATTGGATCTATGAATTTACCTTTTAGATTTAATTTAACATCTTTGAGACAAATTGGTACCTCTTAATATACAGAGTAAGATCCTTTAGTGAATGTTGAATCAAATGAATAATCAGCATCACCTGATATTTTAGTAGTACATTAAACAATATCATTAAAAGTACCTACTGCTTATATACTAACTGAAAATTAACCCTGAAGATCTGTTTTTCCAATTTATTCAGGATATTTAGAGCATTTTACATTAATTTAAAGAGGATTGATTAATTATCCTCTACATAATTTCACTTTTCCATTTATTTTATATTATACTTCTCCTCCAATATATTAATCTTAAAAATGTTCTTCAAAGTTATCTTATTTTGGATAAAACTTGATTTATTCATTAATTGATCCATAACCAAGAAAACCTGTATACTATTAATTTTTGAATAATTTAGTATCAATGAATTTAATGATTCCTTAATCATCAGAAGATTGAGTCAAGACTTAGGAAATGGGTTCAGTACGAAAGGTAGCTTATTATCCTTTGATAGGATGATTATTAACATCAAGGAATTTGACAATTATATTCCCTTTTATGAAAAGAGAATCAGAAGTAAGTTCAATTTCTGGTTTCTCTTTTGTAGGTTTGATACATGTGAATTAATGTGATTAAAATGTTTATGCAGAGAAGGACTTTATGGTTATTTCTAAAGTTGCTTTATAGATTACATTTTAATAGCATGCAAATTGAAGTTTAAAAGATCCACTAAAATTTTAAATATAAATATTTACTCATTAGATTCATATTTTGGAATATACAATTTATCAACTTCCATAAAAGGACTACATGAATTCAATTTTAATGTGGCTGGTTATTCTAATGTGTCAATTTTATAATGTAATATAATGTCAGTAAATTCAATACGATCTAAAGATATACTATTAGAATTAATAGTTTAAGGACCATTTCCATTTAAAATTAGAAACTCTTCTTTCTTATAATCTATAAAATCAGGATGAGAAACTGTTAATTTTACAATCTATTTTTCTCCTTTGCCTATTTAAAATTTTATTTAAAATAATCCTTTATCATCAGATTTTATATTAAATTCTCTTTAAAGAGAATTCTGTATACTATCTTTCTAATAAACAATAAAGTTCATATTAGCACCACTTATAAAAGGAATTAATTAAGTTTTATCTAATACAGTTCCAGCAATAACAATTTCAAATAAATTGTATTTAATATCAATTTACTTTAGATCAGTCTTCCAAATTCCCTTTTATAATGTAAATTATTTTGTGAAGGGTTGAATGAATTAAGTATTATCTTATTATTAAATAGAACACATAATATCTTTATCTCCTCTTGCTTCTACACTCCAAGTCTTATCAATAATTTCATCTCCATTAGTTTAGCCAAGAATTTCTTTTGGTAAATTTAATTTAGTATCAATAGTATCACAAATAATCTTATATGGAATCTTGAACTATATTTTTTCAGGTGCTTCTGAAAATTTACCTGTTAATACAGCATTTACAACATCTTAATAATACAAATTATCAATTTTAATCTTTTAGATTGGTTCAAGTGTTGTTTAAAATTAAAATTTATCAGTAAGTTTTTCCTTTTAACTATTTGTATAAGTAATTTCCAAATCATATTTAGCTGAAGGTTATAATAATAAATGTTCTTTACTCCATTAACCATTAGAATCTGTTTGAGTTTCAAATTTTTCAATTAAATTTTCAAATTTTGCTATAACTTATAATGGTAGATTTATGACTGGTTTTAAATTTGGATCTTTTTCTTTTTAATGAGGATCTAAAACAACTCCAAATAATGTTACTGATGGTTAAACTGGCATTTCTATCATACCTAATTAAAAAATATCTTAATTTTTAGTTCTATCATCATGATCCATTTAAATAGTTTTTTATTATTCATATAAAGCATAATATTCTTTAACAATTGATATTTTAATTGTAAATTTATACCAAAGTTTACTTATATATTAAATTTCTATTTTACCATCCTCTTTAGTTAATAAACTTTAACTACTTAATTTTCTATATTAATAAGAAATAATTAATACCCTTTAGATTCTGAGCTAAATGTAACTTCAACTTTGGCATCTTTCAAAGGTTTTTTAGAATTTTTATCTACCACTGTACCTAATACTGTTTGAGTGAATACTCCTTCTTCCATTATGACTTGATAATTCACTTTATATTAATTTGTTCTATTAGATAATATACAATTATTTTTACACAATCAATATGTAATTCTCATCATTATCTTTTGTTTATCTAAAATTCCAGAAGTTCTCACTTTATGCTAAAAATTTCAATATGGCAGCAGATTTGGGATAAGCTGTAAATAATTTTGAAAATCCTTAAGCATTTGTAATACTAGTAAAATCATATGATTGCTTTCCATTTAGAATGTATTCAATAGTATAATCTATTTTAACACCCTCTAAAGGTGCATAAGATGATCCTCCATTCAATGGAGCATTTTTATTAAAGTATTATCCATTGATTTTAGCTAAAACAGCAGGTCCATTTACTGTCACATCATCCACAGTGAGTATAAAATCTTAGACTACATTGCCATTAGAGTCAGGATTTGCTGCATAACGCTAAGGAGCTTGTATATTTCCATATAAGGAAGCTTCGACAAATAGATTACTAATTTGGTTTATTTATGCTACTAGCTCATACTTACCATCATCTTTCGTTTAACCACTTACGATAGTTTATTGTTGCTGACTATTGCTAAATTCAAAATTCTTACAATAATGTAATGTGAACTCCTGCAATATTGATACCCTACGAATCCATGACGGTTCCAGTTACTTTTAGCTTGGTCTAAGCTGAAACTAAGCATGCAAATACAAAGAATATAAGCATCTTGAAATTTAATTTAATTTTATTGTTGTTTATTTGAAAGTAAAGAATTAGAATTACTTTTCTATTTGAAGATAATTTGATAAACAATAAAATAAATAATATGTTATTCATACTATATTCATCTTAATATACAAATACAAAATTCAAATAATATTTTATTTATAACAGATTAACAATGAAAATTAAACAAATAAAATCTAATTTTATACAGATAACTACTTAATAGATATTAACAATCATTTAATATTTTTAAATCAAAATCTCTACTATCTTTATAGGTATATAAACCATAAAAATTGATTTATC
The DNA here is from genome assembly GCA_905183005.1 of Paramecium pentaurelia. Taxonomy (NCBI): domain Eukaryota; phylum Ciliophora; class Oligohymenophorea; order Peniculida; family Parameciidae; genus Paramecium; species Paramecium pentaurelia. Next base: position 166,018 of record CAJJDO010000017.1, on the reverse strand, counting down.
CTTAAATGAATTATATAGAAATTCCATTGTCAATTTATACTTTAATAAATAACATGAAATCAAGTAGATAAATTATTTTCCTTTAAATAGTATTAAAAAATGTTTTACTACATTATTCCTATTAATAATTATGTTAAGGTAAAACAACATTTTTGAAGCTAAAAATATCTAAAAGAGAATCTAAATCCCAAAGAAGGTAGTAAAATTACCTAATTTAAATTAATAAAGACTTTTTAAGATCAAAATTTGTTGATATTCAAATTAATAGTATTCATAGAATAAGCATGAGTTTATTTGAAAAATCAGAAGTCCACATAAGAAAATTAAAATATACAAACGAATTAAAAAATTATAATCTATAGATCAAATTATTTCTTATCTAGATTAAAACTCAAAATTAGCATATGTATATTTCAAAAATTATAAAGATAATTATTTTATTAGCATTTATTCTTGACATCATAGAATATATCTTTGACATAAGTTTTTGTGGTTGAAATTATTATTAATGAAATGAATCAATGGAATCTAAAATAATATTCAAATCTAAATTATGAGTAATTGAATTTCTGGGTTGATAATAAATCCCTTAATTTATAAAATATTTTATATAAAAAAATACTATATATATATATATATATAACTACATATAAATATGGATTAATCACCAACTCAAAAAATCTAATTACCAAAATCTAATTAATATAAACGTCAATCTACAATTGAATATCCAATTGTATATCATTTATTAAGCACATATATGTTTACTCTATAGCAGAATACAAAAATTAGTATTATGAATAATTGATGTAGACAAAAATGAGAAACAAATTAGATTGATTGAGATGGGCAAGAAATTAGGATAAAATGTAATGGAATCATTAGCATCAACACAATTTGAAAAAATTCGTCTTAATCCAGATTAAGGAAAATATACAGATTATGTTAAATTCTTTGGTAAAGACTTTTGGTCATATATGTTTGGACAACCAGTTTCTAAAGTTTAAATAAATAAAGCTGGTTCACATTATGATATTGAAGATAGGTATGAGGAATAGAAGAAAGGAAATAACACAATTACAAAGCTTGGTTTTTAGATGACAAGGAGAATTAGATTAAATGATAAAATGTAATATATCATATTATTTAGTTAATAAGATGAGTATTTATCCCTTTGGGCAAGCTTTGTTTAAGGTTTAGTAATAGGAGGAATGAAAGCACTTACAATAGATTGTGATTCTGAAGTTGAATTTATCAATAATGAAGTAATTGAAAGAATATTAAATTGCTTAGCCAAGTGATCTAAGATTTACGATACAAATTCGAGATTTCCTTAGTAGCAAGAGTAACTTCTTGATTTGATTAATAATATTATGATATATTTATTAGATAATAATAATCATAATATATGATCAATATGATAAATAAGTGAATAACAAATGATACAAGATAATTGAATAACAAGAATAACAATTATCGTTTTCCCATTTGCATTCAGCATTTTCAACTACATAACTAAAACTTAAACATTAAGTAGCATAAGTTGCTTTATCACATACTTATTAATAACATTAGTTTAAATCTTCACTCCAAAAACATCTTGGATGATTTTAACACTCAGATATTTCAGTAAAATTTTCACATATAAATTCTTAACATCCAGAATCAATTGTTGGATAACATTATTTATCACTTATTCTATTATAATTAGGACAAGTTGTAATTGTATAATCATTACATTCCTTAGTTTTACATTATCCATCTTCATATTTGCAAAAATCAAGGTCACAAGATTCTTTATATGTAATATCCTCACAATTGAGAAATGCAATACAAGTATCACCCAATTCTCCATTCAATATACATTTACTAGTTATTAAATTCACTGTTTATTAAGCACCTTAACAATATTAAAAATCATATTATGAACACAATTTTTATTAAGAATTTGATAAACATATTTAATCTTAATAATCCCAAGAACAATTTATTTCTAAACATTATTCTTTATATGAATCTTTTTCTGCTAATTCTTAAAACTCTTCACAACTTTCTAGTTCCTTACAAAATCCCACATTTTAATCCCAATAACATCTGATTGTTCCTGCAAAATAAAAGCAATCATCGATTGGTCTTTCAATACATTAAATTTCTTCACAAATTCCAGTTCTATCATCATATGCACATCCTCTGGCTTCTCTACATAAATCCTCAAAATAGATTTCATTACATGAACATTTCTAAGTCTTTGATATAGGTATCAGTATAAAGAATATAGCAATCATATATATTAGAATTTATATTATTATAATATATCAATTATTTTAAATTGTTTAACAGTTCTTTTTGTTTCTATAATTCATAATCAATGAATAATATTATAATTATTTACTCATATAACTAAATGGTATTTCAATATGGACATAGTTTTTTATTATAATATAGTTATTAATTTTCATTATAACTCAATAATTAATACTGAATATTAAATCTTGTAAATCTTTAGTTTATTAATGGTTTTATATATATAATCATATGTATTATCATAAAGTAAAATTTTTATCGTCATAGTGTTCTAGTGTTAAATGTCCCTTTCCTAAACAATCTAAACAATAATCTCTTTCTCTTTTTTGAGTTGGTGATAAATCTTGATCTAAATATTTTCTATAAAATTTAGGTGTGACATATCCAATTCCTTTACATTGATAACATTCTTATTAAGTAGTAATTGCCTCTTCTTTCATTTCAATATTTCCCATATTTTCAAGTGAATTGTTTGATTATTTAATTACTCTTTATCTGAATTTGGGTTGACAATTTATAATATTGAAAAAATACGTATTATATTAAACAATCATTTCTAATAATACTAACTAATATCAATTCTATTTTATAGATGCTTTCTAAATTTCAAATACATATTTCAAATTTGTAAAATATAATGTTTCAATTTAAATACCTAAATTAAACAAAGAGAAATTAGGTTTGTATAAGAGAAATTTAATTAAAATTAGTGACACCTTAGAAAGTGATTTTATGATTCAATTTTATGTAAGTATTTCTTAAAATTAATGAAATAATCCAAAGTTAACAATTTTTTCACAAATTTAACAGGAAGTTAAATAGTTTCTAATGTGACTTCTCTAACAACATCTGCTCTCAGCAAACATAATAAAAATACAAACTCTACAGTTTCTAATGGAAATACATATTTAGTTTACTCTAAACGTACACATCGTATCCTTTTAGACTCAACTAGAAAACTTCCACTTTTAACTAATGTTATGAATACAGAAACTTATGATACTCCAAAAACAGCAACAGTTAAAAGAAGGAAGGCAAGTGGAAATTCAGGAGACTTTCGCATTATCCATTCACATTAAAGAAACAAAACAGAGACTCTTGTTATTTCTAAAAATGCATATGTATCTAAATTAGATTCTCCTAATCGACAGTTTGAAGATATTCAACAATTAAATTTATAACCAAATAATTAACAAGCAGTCAAAATTCCTACATTAATAGAGCATGCTGTTGAAATTCAGTAAATATCTTTGACATCAAGTAGAAATGAAAATATCACTCATTTAATTAAGCCATAACTTGATCTTGTTGAGATATTGGGAGAAAACTATGAATTCTCAAAAATACCTAGAGTATATCACAAAATCTAAAGAACATAGATTAAATAACATATAACAGAGATAGAATCCTTAAATGAAAAGAGTTGTTATTTGATAAGAAAATTAAGACAAATGTTACATACACACAGAGATAAATAGAAATTATTAGAATTGGAAATTAAAAAGAAAAAGGAACATTTTATAGATTCATAATTTTAAAAAACATTAAGCAATATGCCAGATGAAAGAACACCAAAAGCTATTGAATCTAAATTTAATTTTAAGTTAAGTACTATAACCAAAAAATAAACTAAAATTAATTCCAATTATAGTATCTAAGATACTGAAACTAATCTACCTATTACAACAATTATTGATGCATTAAAAGAAAAGAAAGAAGACAAAATAGAAAATAATAAATTTGATAAATAATTAATCATTTAACAAGTTTAAAAAAAAAATATTAAAGTAACTGTTGCTTTTTAAGAAAATGAAAAATAGATAGAATTTCAAATGCCAGATTATATAGATGAAATTTAGTAAAACTATAATTAATAGACAGATATAAAAGAAAATAAACAATCAAATATTTATTCTTTGGTCAGTAAATCAATGTTACAAAAGTATATATTTTAAATTTATTTATATAGCAAATTTGCTTTGAAATTAGTCAAAAAATTTGGAGACAAAGTCATTCAAACATTAAAGGATAATGATAACATTGAAAATTTCAATTCTTTTAAAGCTTCACAATTTACAAGATATTACTTACAAAATCATGCTTAAAAATGTTTGGAAATCTAATATGAACCTTAATAAGATAAAGAGGAAATATAAAATATCTCAAAATAAAGATTCTTAAATACAAACTATTATTCTGAAACATTCCAAGATGTCTTAAACAAACATACTTTATAAATTGTTAAATTTCATGTATCTATATAATTTTTCAATTTAAGAAATCATAATACAAGAAGTAATATAAAGTCGAGACTCTGTTTTATACTGTTGTATAAAATTATCAAGGACATCTAAGTGATAACAGTATTTTGAGTCTAAATAATTCCTAATTAGATATAAGTGATGTAGAAATACAAACTTAATTTAAAATCAATTACATCTATTAAGTTTTAAATTTAATGTCTCTAGATGATTTAAAATAATAAAAATTAAGAGTTATTGTCAATATAATGGATGATGAAACCAAAAATTAGTTTTTGCATGAAGAGCTTATGAGATTCCCAAATATTATAAATTTAGTCATCCAAAATGAGGATGATTCAGAAAACAATTGTATATTATCTATTATTAAATAGAGAGTTATAGATTCTTAATGATTTGCATACATAATTATTAAAAGTAGACTTAACAAATTTATAAACTGAATATTCAAAAACTTACAACTAAATCTTAATAGGATAATTTGAAGAATAAAGAAACCATTAAGTTACTGCAATGGAAAAGATTTATATTGAATTATGCAAAACATAAAATGAATTAGATTCAGCTAAATTAAATGATAGATAAATTAGTAATTTAAACATTCCTTAAATTTCAAGAAGCAGACTCACTTCTCCAATAGGATCTGTATTATATTTATTTTATTTCAGAATGAATCAAAGTTAATTGCAAAGGAGATAAATCCAGTATTTGCTAAAGGAATGATGTTAAAAAAGAATTAGAAATCAAAAAATTTATTAGGAAATTAGAAATTTGCATTATCATCATAAAACATCATGTATACAAGTTCTAGGAATTTTTAAGGATTGTTACATGCAAACACAAATTCTAATCCCAATATTTAATGTTTTTAGACTTCTGAAATAATTAAAACCTTACAAAAAGAATCTGAATAATAAACTAAATCCAAATCAGAATAATAAACTAAATCCAAATCCTCTCAAGGACTAATTTCAATCAAATCCAGTTTAATTACTTAATAATCAATGGATCCCTCTTCTTTGCTTTTCAGAAGTATGTTATTACAAGAAAGCCAACAAAATGATAAATCTAATATAGAAAGAGCGTTCTCCCTAATAGAAGATCATCGATTGCAAGACTTAAAAGACTTACTGAATCATGATTAGAATATCAATATAAATACTTAAGATTTCAAAGGGAATACATTTTTAATATAAGCAGCAAGAACAGGAGCATTTGAAATTATTTAGTTCCTACTTCGCCAAGGAGCAGAGATTACAATAAAAAATGTAATATATGTATTTAACATAGAATGATGGATTAAATGCTATACAGATAGCTATCATTCATTTATAATTTGAAGCAGCGGATGAGATTAATAAATTTAGTAGATCAAATTCATTTATATCCCATTGATTATATCTTTCGATTTTCCAATTAATAACTATAAAAATATTCATTCAAAGTTTAAGTGATTCCAGATTGAATCTCCCTTCATACCATTCTCCTTATTTACTCCCAGTTTTGTCTTTATATGTTCCAAAACCATGCATTAATCCATCTTTCCAATATCCATTATATTGCCTACCATCTTGAAAATTCAAAGTTCCAATTCCATCTCTTTTACCATTAACAAACTGTCCTTTATAAATCTTGTGTTTTTAATACCTTCGTACTTTTTACCATCAGGCCATTTTAGACTACCTTAACCTTCCATTTTCCCTTAGATCCAGAATCCATCATAAACTTTCTTATCTGGCCATTTATAGACACCCTTTCCTTACATCTAATTATCCTAAAATTCCCCATCATATAAACCACCATCAGCAAATAGATATATACCTTTTCCAACTTTTTTTCCATAACTAAATTTTCCTTCATAAACAGTTCCATCAGGCCATTCCTCTCTACCTTCTCCATGAGGTAAATCATCAAACCAATCCCCAGTATACTTTGCCCCATCATAGTAATAAAAGGTTCCTTTTCCATTTGCTTTATCATCTTTCCATTCCCCTTCATACATATCTCCATCTGTATGTATCAATCTTCCTTACCCATTAGCCTTATCATCTTTCCATTCCCCTTCATAGAAAGCCCCACTAGGCCAATACTGTAGTCCATATCCATTTCTCTAATAATTTTTCCAACCTCCAACATAAATAATCTTGGTGTTCTTATCTTACTTGAATTTAAATAATAATATTACAATAGGTGGATAGATAACAACATCAATAAGATTAGGTTCTTTAGGCATCTTATATATACCTTATTTTTATAAAGTGCTCAATACAATTTCATTCTCTATTTAAGGATGTTCTTCATAAAAAAAAACATTGCTTCCAAAGCCTAAATCTAGATTAAGGGTTTCATTATTTAAATTGAATAAGAATTTTGCATCTGAAATGACATTTGGTTATGTTTGATCGGGAGTTATAAATTGAGATTAAGACTTTCTTAAATTTATAGAGTACTTCATTATATGTTTGAGTATATAATTTTTCTGGTTGTTAGCCAATGCTTGGAAGATGACTCATTTTTTAACAGCATCCTTATCCCATTATAAATTAAATATTAGAATTTATTAAAAGCCTCCAATCCTAAATTTAATTTCGTCATATTTTGTTGTTATAGATGAAAATGGAATGCTAATACTTTTCCCTTAAGTTTTATAGTTCATAGAGTAGATAACTAAAATTTGATAACAATTAATAAAGCAAAATAAAGACAAGTAATAGAGAATTTATATTTGAAGATTTTTGTATTTTTGCTATTTTGTTAAATAATTAAATAGCTTTAAATTTAATATTTACATTTAATTTTAAGTGTCATTTTTATTCTAAAAGTTAACTATATTGAATATAAAATTATTTAATTTACTATTTAATGTTACCATATTTATAAAAGGAAAGATCAAATTCATTCAATGTAAGAAAACCAACTGAGAGATATTCAATTCATGCTGACGTAACTCCATTAGGTGAAGGAAGAGGAGTATTTATCATTTTAATTTTGAATAATGAAGAGTTTATAGGTGAACTTATTCAAAATCCTCATTATCTTCAATTTCTTAGATATAAAGAGTTTTTAAATGAGATGTAAATCAAATAATTTGTAGTATATTTATAAGAATAATTGATCTAATCAACAAGCAAATCACATACTTAACATTATTGTACATTTTCATAATAATCAAAAAAAATTGATTTATTAAATACATCAAGTAGAGAAATATATGAAGTATTATTTGAATTTGCTGAAAGAATTAATAAAGATAAATAATTTAATTATGTTTTTGGAGTTGATTTTAATATGGTACATAAAAGCAAATTTAAAAGTATATTATTTTTAAGTGAAACAAGAATTGATTTATCAATAATGGAATTAATTTAACCATAAAAAATAACAAGAGGAAGAACTTTCTCTCATTAAAGTGTCATTCAAACATCAAAGGAATAATCAGAAATATTGGATACAGATAATAAATATTAATAATTAGCATCTAATAAAAGAAGTAAAGAAATTAAATAATATCTAAAAGAATAAAATAAGTTGAAATAAGAAACAAAAAACAAAGATTAATTTATGATTAAGAAAATTGCATTAACTGAAAAAATTGAACCTTAAAAATAATAAACTGAATTACCTCAAAAATGTAAATAGGTATTATAGGGATTTTAGTTAATTTTTGGAATTAAGACAATTAATATGGATAGAGATTTATTTTCTTAATTTCTTTTATTATGTGAAATGACAATATTATATACTACAAATAAGATGCTTCAAATTTCAATTCATAAAATAGAAGAGAGTAAGAGATTAGAAGTAATTTTAAAATAATTATTTTTTGATTATAAAATCCTTAAATCTATGAATATTAAATTATAGTAATTGAATCCAACATTAACTAGATGTTTACTAAGATTTTTAAAATAAGGTTTAGAATATGATAGATAAAATAGATTATTTTGGGATGATTTTTTAAGATTTAATTAATATTATATAGATAGGATTTGGTTTGTCTCTGATTTTCGATTATTTTTAATGCTTTTGAATGATGAAAATTAATCCTTCACTTCTAAAATTATGAAAGTCTAACCCCTTAATATTTAAAGAACTATTTTAAATCTTGAACCAGAATCCTTATAGAATATTGTTTACTCATTAATTTTTTGAATTAGCTTTATTAATTTATATATTTACTAAAACTAGATCTACTAATTAGTATCAAAAATGGTTTTAAATTCTAACTAATATTATATCAAAAAATAAATTTTCATATTAATTTCTTATTACATACATAATCAACAAAATCATCAAAGTCTGAAGGTTAAGCTAATTCTAATAAGATTTTTTTCTTTAAATCATTCTTCTTGTTTTTAATTGGACTTTTAATTGTTTCTTTAAGTTTGAATGATTCATTTCCTTTTTTATCCATTATTTGCGTTTTTAATTACATAAATACTGGTTTTGTCTGCTATCTTACTTATTTAATTCTTGGTGTTATGCTAACTTATTTAGAGATTAATAATTAAGATTATTCGAAAAATGAAGGACATTTACTATTAGGTGTAACAGGTAAAGTCATCATTTATCTAGGAGTATAATTCTCATATTTATGTTATTAACTTATGGAACTTGTTTTCTATTTGACTTAATTATTTCCACCAACTATGTTAAAATAATGATATCTATCAGAGGGATCAATGAGATGCATTCCAATAACCATTTTCTTTCTTTTTTATAATTCGCTGTAAGTTGTAGGTTTAAACATAAAATAATTACATATTATAAATTAATTTTAATGTTTGTTAAACTGAAATCCATATTTTAAGATATTTAAACATAAACTCACAGTCTTATTCAAATATCTTATTATTTATATTAAAGATAATAAAATATTCACTAAATCTTTAAAATAAACATTCTAATATATGATTTTATTCTTTAATTTTAATATTAGAATGTATAATCTCATAATGATATAAAATGATTAAGAATAAATGAAGAGTATTAATTAACACTATAAATCACATTGATAATAACTAACTGATGAATAATTAAATTAGTAATTATTATTATATTGTATAATAAATTTATTATAATGGCAGAGTTCTAAATGCCCCTTTCATCAATACCAAATTCAAAAATTTACATAAATGAAAGTACTATGAAAAAGATTTTGCTTTAAAATAAAGGAACAACAATGAATCATACAAAAGGATTTAGTTCTATGTTTACTAATGTTGTTTGTGATCTCTCAAATTTAGAAACTTCAACAGATTCATCTAGTTAGAAAAATTTGGCAGGTCCTACCTTTGCTCCTCATAAGAAAGATAATTTCAGATATCACATTTAAAAACCTCAACCTAATAATTAAATTACAAATATCCAAAGAGTACATAGAATGCCAATTGATAAGAAAATTATTAGAACTACTATAATGCCCAAAATAAAGCCTGAAGAACAAGTAGTTGATCCAGGTTTATCACTTTTACCTGTAAATCCTGTAAGAGAACAAAGATCGTATAGTTATAAAGAAAGACCCTATTACATTGAAATGTAACATTATAGAAAGAAAAGTAAAGTCAAACTTGATCCTCCTCAAGAAATTGCAGGGAAATCTTTTGATATTAAAGTTTCAACTTCAAATAAAGAAGAATGGACTGAAACTTAACCATTTAATATATTGACTATAAGATAAGAAATTGAGAAAGCTCTTTAAAAATGTTCACCTAAAAAGTAAACTCAAGAATTCTTGGAACCTGAACTTACATAATAGAAATATAATCCTAGTTATATGTTTATTGAAGATGATAGAGATCGTTTTGGAAAATAAATCTATCCAATAAGTATGCCATAACCAAGACCTGGTCCTGGGTAATATGATACTGACAACACTTCTTTGAATTACAAGGTCCATAAAATTTAAGATAGAAATACATAAAAAAGACTTGTACAATTATGGTAACAATAATTTTGAATAAATTTAATACAATTTTATATATGAATTGATTAGAATACAATTTTACTAAGTATTTTTATCATTCTCACATATTATCTAACTGTTTCCATTAATTCTATAATTTGATTATAAAATTTTTATTAAAATTATATGAGCTTGAATCTTCAAGGTTCGAGAAAACCAAACCAAGTGAATAGTCCAAGTTCTATAAAAAAGCCAATCATTTCTTCATTACTATTTAATTGTAGAGCTCCTATAAATGTTCCAAACAGTTCATAAGTATCACCATAAAATTCTGAATAAAATCTACTAAAACCATTACATTCTCATAAAGGATCTTAGATCGATGTTACTAATTTAACAAAATTAATTAAGCACAATAAATCTCCTACTATTGAAGCATTTGATACATAAAATAATGAGAATTCAAGTTCACAATAATTTTAAGCATTATTTGCTAAAGCTAAAGAAATTACTTAGAATAAATAAAAACCATAAATTGTAAAATAATAGGTTCAAATAATTTAAACATAATCAATTAACTAATTGAAAGAACTATTCAATAATAATTAGTATTGTAGAAATACTTTTCATTTTCATTTTGTTGTAGGAATTGGAGGTTTTGGAAAAGTTTGGAAAGTAGAACATAAAAAGACAGGTCAAATTTATGCTATGAAAGAAATGTCAAAGGCTTTGTATTTTTATTCATCTTTATATAGAATTATCACAAAAAAAAGTGTAAATTCAGTTATGAATGAAAGAATTTTATTAAGCCAATTAAAGCATCCATTTTTAGTTAATATGAATTATGCTTATTAAGATAGAGAAACTCTTTATTTAATTATGGATTATATGTCTGGAGGAGATCTTAGATATCATATTGGAAGGATGAGAAGATTTAATGAAGAATAAACTAGTAAGAATTATCTACTATACTTTTTTGAGGGTTTTTTGTAGCATGCATTTTTTTAAGTCTAGAATATGTTCATGAAAGCAAAATTATTCATAGAGACATTAAACCTGAAAATCTAGTCTTGGATAATAAAGGCTATGTTCATTTAACTGATTTTGGGATTGCAAGGGTGATGAAGTCAGAAAACTCTAGCGATACAAGTGGTACACCTGGTTATATGGGTATTTATTGATATAATCATCCAGCACCTGAAGTCATGTATAGATAAAATCATACATATGCTGCAGATTATTATGCTTTAGGAGTGATTGCATACGAATTTATGTTAGGCAGAGTATTAATAATATAAATAATTAAGAGACCCTATGTAGGAAGGTCAAGATAAGAAATTAGAGATTAAATTATGGCTAAATAAGTTCAAATTAAAAAATCTGAAATACCTGAAAATTGGTCAATTGAAGGTGCTGATTTTATCAATAGAGTATTTTATTAATTCAAATCCTTTCCAGCTTTTATAAAGAAAACCATAATAACGATTAGGATTTATTTCAAGTCAAGAAATCCGTTAGCATCCTTGGTTTTTTAATTTTCCTTGGCAAAAATTGTAAAACTTTGAACTAATTCCTCCATTTTAACCAAATGTATATATGATATTATTAGATTAGAGGACTGAAGATAATTTCGATTAAAAATAAATTCTCATAGAAGATGAAGAAAATAATGAACTCATATAATAAAATCTTCTTGTCTTAAAAGATCCAGTTACTCAAGGTATAATTATCTAAATCATTAAGATCTATTTTAGGGGTATGAATTTAATGCAAATCAAAGTTAAAATAAGATTTCTTCTACTACTGATTAATCATCAAGTTCATCATCTAAACATAGTAGAAATTTTAGCCAATAAATTGAAAAATAACAATATTTTGAGAGTGGTAATAAGTGATTCTATTGAAACCATTCATATATTATATATATGCTGTTTTTTATATATTTATAAAATTATTCAGGTTTATATATAAATGTTTATGTTACCTTTAGGAAATCATTTTGGTTTTGATGTAGGTAATAATATGAATGATTTTAATTTTTATTAAATTTTTTGCAATTTGAATTATTTTTTCAATAAATTATATTTTCTATATTAAAATTAATTGATAATATAGTTTAATTATTTAAGTAAAATTTTATTTAAATTCATTCAATAAAATCCTTGAACTTGTCTATTTAAATCATAATTTCTTAATATCAAAATCAATAGTTAAACTATTATAATTTAAGTAATATTTAGCATAAATTAAATATATAATAAAATATCATAAAAATATTTTAAATAATTGAATTTAAATTACTAAGTGATACTTTTTATGTCTTTAAAAAAAATAAATGTATAAAATTTTTAATTATCTATTTAAGATTAATTTTTTCAAAATTTATTTTATTATTTAAAATTTAAGAAAAATTATGAACTTTAGAAATGAATAATAGTTTTTAGTACTAGTTCAAGTGAAAAATAGACTGAAAAATGACAAAATATTGATTATTTTATAGCATTATAAAAGTTATAATGATTTTTATATTATTTGGTTATTTTAAATTTTTTATTCAAACCATTAAATTTCATTAAATTAAATGATAAGAAATATATCGTAAAAACAATATAAAAATAATATTGTTCAAAAGAATACAAAAAAAGAGATCTAACAAATCTACAAGCTAGTGTTGTTGTTATAACATTTGGATAATGATTTAGATCTCTTACAAGAAGAATTTCTAGTTGCCTCTAAAGATGAAGTTAATAAAAACTGCAAAAATAAATCTACTGATAAATTAAAGGGAAAAGGAATAGGTGAATGTAATCATTTGTTATTTATTGTAGAAAAAAAATTTAAAACTTAAAAACCGCCTCTTTGTTAATAAGGCATTTAAACTTTAGATGAAGAAACTCATTCATTTGATAAAGATTTTTTAGCTTCGAACAAGAGAGAGAAAAAGAAGCGTATATTATGAATTATAAATTGTTTATGAAAATATGAATTTAAAAACCTTTTTTTATGTTTCTATTTTGTTCAATAAAAAAGAATGATAGAAACTTGTGAAGAAATTACAAATTTTCTTTAAATTTTTTCAAAAGAAAAAAAATGACTTGGTTCAAAAAATTTGCTGATTTTTATATTTTCTATAATATGATTAGGCCATTACAATGGGGATGAGCTGGTTGATCCAACTTTTTGTTGATTTAAATCAGCCTAAAATAATTAAGAAAAATTTTCTAATTATTCAATAAAATTACAAAGAAATTATAAAAGATTGATTAATTTTAATAATCCCATTTAATTATCTAAATGATATACGAATAGGAAGAAGTCTTCTCTAATTATCAAAATGATGAAATTACTCCACAAGAAGGGTTACTAGGAGCAGTTAGAGATCTAAAACGTATGTACAAGAAGGAATTAAAAAGAATAAAAAAAACTAAGTAGTTAAAACAGTTATCATAAAGTGAACTTCGTGAATAAACTTAAAAAATATTTTATTATTATGAATAATTATTAGAATAGAAGGAAAAATGTAAATAAAATGAATAATCTGATCTTAATGATTAAGTCATCCTTTCTGTTGAAAAAACTTAAAAATAAAACTACTTGATTAAAACACAAAAAGGAAAACATTATTTATGTTAGTGTCATTAAATGGCATTTCTAACAAATTAAGAATTAGGTGGCCATTTAAGAACACCTAAATGAAAATTTATAATACATAATATCTTTATAATAATGTTAATAAATATAATTTGAAAAATGAGATTATTAATTAATATTAACAACATTGAATAATATAATAAAAATAAATCTCATCAATCAATTCCATCTAGATTTTATGGTTTTTGATTTTTTTATTTTGTAAGTTCAATATATGTCCATATTAATTTAATATCTTCTGGATCTAAGTATTATAATTAAGAATTTTATTCCTCCATTTTTTGTTTAACCTCCTTGCTAACAATTTAATAGTCAAATGAATGAAAGATCAACAAATTTTAAAGTAATTATTCATTATCTGTAGTCCATCCATTTTTCTTATCTTTAAATTCCCTTAAAATCTTTATCTTTTTATCTTCTTAAAATTCATTTTTATTATTTTATTAATCTAAATTAATATTATTGTTATCTTCCAAATTTTCATTAATAGACTCACTTTAATTTTAATTTTCTAAATCTGGTAAATCAGTCTCATTTAGTTATTGGATGTCTTCATTAAAATACTTTTGCTTAATTTATTTTAATTCCTTTTCTATAAAACATAATTATTACATCTTCTGATTTATTTAAAATTATGATATTTCCAAATTCGTCCTTTGTTGTAAGCATACATTTATAAGGTGACAATTAATCTATTTTATATTTCTCTAATTCTATTTCAATATTTTATAATTCCTTTTCTTTTTATTCAATTTAATTTTAAACATCATCACCATCAATTAATAACATTTATAATAAGTCAATTTCTCTTAATACGTTCTCTTTTTAAATCAATAAATTGCTTCTCATTTCTCCTCTCTATTGTCTTTCTAAAGTTTATAGATAGTTTTGATAATTAATTTCTTTTCTTTTTTCGATTTGAGCAAGTCTTTCTTATTATTCTGCTGCTTTACCTCCAATTTACCAGGCTTCACTAATTTTTCTTTCTCCTTCAGTAACTGGTTTATCATCAAGATATTTCAAATTTTTAATTGTAACTATCATTGTCTTTCTATAATCTGAACATTCTCTTGCTAAAATTTATTATTTAATATTATACCAAAAGAATTAGCTTTTAAATATAAACAAGCTAGATTTGTTTTTCCAAACAATTCTACAATAGACTATTAATAAGATATAAAATTATTAGATAAATCTAAATTAGTAATTGATAAACATTCTAATAAACCTTCTAATGATTCATAACCTGTTAAATGATTATTTGAAATATTCAAATTTTAGAGTTTATTTAATGCTTACAAGTTTTCAATTTTCTTAATTGAATTATGACTCAAGTTTAATATACATAAATTAGACAGAAATGAAAGATTTTCAATCTTTTGAATTAGGTTATGATTTAAATATAGACTTACAAGTTAAGTGAGTTCATCTAAATTCTCAATTTTACCTATTGCATTGTTATTCAACCATAATGCTATTAAATTTTTATAAGGTTCCAGATTTTCAATTTTATCAAATCCTTAATCAATATAATTCAGATATACCTAAATAGTGCAAATAAAGAGTCTCATTATTCTCTGGAATCTAATAAAGATCTTTTCTATCACAAATAATCTTTAGATTTCTTAAATTCATCATTACAGTTCCATTTTCATTTCTTTCTAGTGTTTTATTCATATTTAATTTAATTATAAAAAATAGACAATACATAATGACTAAATATTTTATCATCTTTTAAAGAATATATTAAATATGTTAATAATACCATTAAAATTAAGATGTGTTTACTTCTAAACAAAGAATAAATTATGAAATATTGATTTATTCACTATTTATTTTTTGTCAAATAATCAAAAAAAAATATACAAAAAATTTAATGGAAGGTTACATTCACAAAGATTAATTAATTTTGCAATAATGATTTTAAAAATAATAAAATCGATTTAAAATTTAGATGATAACATTTATAATAGTTTATTTAATTTGCAATTCAGTATAAAGAATATTGATGATAAAAAATAAGAATGTTATTAATATTAAAGTTTATATTGGGTAGTAGAATTTAAACTTTTATGAAAGGGTATGATTTTATAGAGAAGAGATGATATAAATAATCATGTAAAATAAAAAAATCTTCTCTATTGATTTTGAAATCTTCATATTAAACTCAATTAATTAATTCTCATATAAAATTATTATTTAAATTAAACTCAATTTTAAGTCTGATAATTCCATTTATTTGCATCTTTGTAAATTTAATAGCAATAATCTAATTAAACTACTTAAACTAGTTAACAAATGAAAGCTAAAGGATTAAAAAATATTTAATAGAAATATACACAGCTTGCATTTCATCAAAGATCTCTTAATAATTTATTGAATTTCAAACAATAACAAGATAATAATTTTCAGAAACATAATGAACTGGACTAATTATCTAAGTTGAAAGAACTTAATGAAATTAATGAGAGAATTTCAGATTATCAATTGTAAACTATTTAATCTAAAATAGACTTAAATATCATAAAAGGTCTCTGAGTTCCTAAAGTAATGTAGAAGGGTTCTTAAATCTTAAGGATTAATAGATTTTTCTATATTTACCTTATCATCATTGTAAATAGCATAGAAAATAAGCTATAAGAAAATTATGGAAGAAATATATAAATGTCATAATCTCATTATTTAGATATGAAAGAGCGAGATATGATATATATAAATTTTATATTCCCAGAAAAAAACTATATGCTTTACCAACACCTGATACTTTACCTAGAAATCCAAGAAAAAGAAAAAAAGATTGTTTATTAAAATTAGGAACATTTGGTGAATATATTGAAGCTTAAGATGAATTAAAAGAAAAATAAAAAAGAAAAGAAATACCTAATTTCAAGAAATCCCCTATTTATTTAAAATATCAATCTAGTTAAGTTAGAATCAACAGAATATTAGCAAAAAGGAATAATAGCATTTCTGCTGATAATCTAAAACTATCTCCTAAAAAAGTGAATAACAGACTAAAGTGTAATTTAACTCTTCCTCCTCTTATAAAATTAGATAAAAGATTGCAAAGAGTATTTTCAAATCTTGGCAAATGATCACTTTATTATATATAATATTAATTATTTATGAATCCCAAAAAATTACCAAAGATCTATAGAAATGACTTAGAAAATAGTTTTATTAGAAAATTTGAAAGATCTTTCATAAGTTAAAGTTTGAAATCTAGTCAAGTTACAAGAGTGAGATTATATAAATAAAAATAACCAAGATATCAAATAAATGAGAATTTAAAATAGTTATCTTAGTGGAATGAACTAAAACAAGATCATAAAAAGTAATAAAAAATTATTATATATATAGACTTAAATATTATCCTAGAGGTAAAAGTTCAGAAAGCTCGATTGAAGGTAAAAATGGTAAAAAAGTTTCTTAGTTTTTTTTATTATTACCTTATCATCGTCCTACTCAATAGAGATTCAATTAATGTAGAAGGATGTGGAAATGTTTAATTTTAGGAGTGTAGATTATACTTTTTTACAGCAAACTTTATAGAGAATAATTAATTTCTAAGACTGCTTCATGTCCTCATATTCCTCCTCGAAGGAGTAGTCTTAAAAGTCTCAATTATCCTACAAGTCCACCTAAAAGAAAATTTCGAAGTAGAACTCAAGGGGAAGGAAAGAATTAACCAAATGGTTTTGGTGATTATGTAAAAGCTATGTATGAGAGTGAAAAGTAAAAAAAAGAATTGTGTTCAAAATCAGTAATCACAAAAGAATTTCGTTTTAACGATTCAAGAATAAAAAGACTTATGACATCAAAGATATGTGATCAAACTCTTGATCTTTCAAGAAATAGATGTACAAGCAATAAAGATACTAATTAATTACCTATTCTTATGTAAATAGCACCTTACAAAGAGGAAAATATTAGAATAAAGAGAGTTTCTTCTACTATGATAAGAAGAATAAGAACTCTCAGATTATATTGAATATAATGAAAATATTACTCACAATTTTCCTAATTAAATCCTTAAACAATAAAGTTTATTTGAATAAATATCTAATTAGAACTCTAATAAATTATTTTTTAATAATAGTTATATTAATTGATTAATATGGAAAAGTAATAAAGATCTAAAAACAGCTTTATCATAAAAACTAGAACTCCAAAATAGTTAATAAATTCTCTATCTCCAAAATAACAAAGTCATAGATAACACCCAAAATTACCAGAAATAGTAGAGTATAAACAGACTCTCATTAAATTAAAATCTTTTAGTAAAAAAAGATAAGAAAATTATAAGTACTATTGAATATTATATGTAATTAGCAATAAAAGATGCAGAAGTTCAGAGTCTTCTTATGAGGGAACTTTAAATAAAAGATATTATTATATGTTTTAAATTATTCCCTATCATGGAACATCTTATCAAAGACATTAATTTTATGTAAAAAAATGGAGAAAATTAATTATTGCTATTCAATCTATCATTTTTATATCAAAGGTTGCTGTTTAAGAATTTAAAATTAGAAGCAGTTGTCCTCCAAAAATGATGATTAGTCATTATTCTATACATCAACATCCATATCCTTAAAGTCCACCTAATCGTAAAAGAAATAAAAGTTGTAATTTGGATATAAAAAATAGAAAAATAAGTTTTGGTGAAAAAATTCAAACTTTAATTATTTAATAAAAAGTAAAAGCTGATTCTTGCAAAAACAGCAGTTATCTTTAATAAATAAAGAATTAAAATACAAAATTAAATCGATTATTAAATTAAAAAGCAATAAGTTTATAATCCTTGCATACAACAATGGATTTTAAACCATTGTTATCTGTTTATATGATTGATCATCTTGAAAAATAATCAACCTTATAAAAATAAACTAAAAAACTCTCTTTGAAATTAAAAAGATCACAATGATGATAATATTACTTAATTTTCTAATTGTACATTATCTTATTATATTTTCTCAATAACCCAATTTCTCTAATTCTGCATTTATTCCAGTAAGTTCTTTAGCACCAATTGCCTTTCTTCTAAGATTTTCTCTTGCAATTTTTCTCTTATAATATGTTGCACCTCTAACATTTATTATATATATAAATTCTACCTTTGCTTTCTTTTTTCTTCAAGTCTATTTACAATTGATTATTAATTCCATCCAACTGAAGCACACAAATCACCTAAAGTGCAATAAGGTCTATGATTCTTAAGTCTAATCAATTTAAGAGCATCTGGAACTACTTATCTCTTTCTTGTATCATAAGGAGGAGGAACTCCTTCAAAGACTTTTAATCTTTCTAAAGCAGCTGCTCCTCTTTTTGATTTGTATTGAAGCATTCCTCTTACAACTTTCCAGAAACATCTTGATGGTGTTCTATAATGTTTATATCCTCTTCTTGGATTGAATGCCATTCTTTTATTCAAATATTCTTCAAAAATAACTCTGTTTCTAAATAGAGAGCCTAAAATCATTGAATTGTTTTACCTGATTATTAAATCAATTCTGTTCTTACCACAACTATTCTTTATCCTCTTTATAATTCTTTTGCGATGTATGAAGCTAATCTACCTTATAAATGGCCTTTTCCATCAATCACTACTTCTTTCTCAAACATTTAATTTAAATAAATTTTCAAAATGATATTCTCATCACAAAATACTTAGCAATAACAAAATTAACTAGAACACAGATACTAAATTCTATTTCTATAATTTATTATTATATAATCATAATAATTCAAACATTTTTATCAATATTTTCAAATTTCATTCAAAATATACTATCCACTATTCTGAAATCAATTAGTTTTATAAAGTATTTGATCATTTTTCATTTCCATATATATATAATTTATAACATCCAAATAAGTATTTATTTATATTATAAAATCATAAAAATTATGAGAGGTCCTAAATATGTAGAATAGGATATTATAAAAAAAGTATGTTATGCTGAATAGTTCCAATAGCATAAATTCAAACTTTTAAATACAAAATCAGATCCACATATTTCAAAAAAAGTATAATATTCTCAAACTTTAGCATATTTTATTAGACAATGATAAATATTAGTAAATAAGGGCAAATAAATTTTATACAAAACTCTAAGTAGATTTATAGAAGGAATAACGTCTCTTTAAAGAGAATGCTAAGATTCTTAATCGTATTGTGGATATAGGAAATTAAAAAACATTTTCTTCAATGCCAAAAAAATCTGTCACTCGTCAAAGTTCAGCCAACTCTATTAAATCTCTTAATTTATCCTATAGAAAACAAGAAGCTAAAAAAATTGTTGGAGAAAATGAAAAATTAATGTAGCGGTTATAAAGAACTCCATCATCTTTTAGAAATAAGGATACTATACTAAAGGATTATAAGAAGTATATATCTCATTATATTATAGAACTTTGGAACTAAAAAATAGAATTTCTAAATATTCATAATAAAATTAGCAAAAAATGGGTAAAATCGTTGAAAGGTTAACTAAAACAACTACAAATCCAAAATACTCTAAAATGAATCAAAGCAGAACCACTGCTCCAACATATAAGAATTCAGCTTTATCGAAATTGAGAATTGAGCCTGATACTTAATAATAAAAATTGTAATTTCCAAGAATTAAATGAAGTATGCAATATTAATTAAATTTTATATTCTAAAATAAAAAAAGGTGAGAAAATTATATATTGTTTTTAAACAAAATTTATATTTCTTAATTCAGTGAATAAATTTAGAATCATAAAATTATATGTATCAATCTATAAAGGTTTAATTATAAGAGCTATATATTTAAAAATAAGAGAGAGTAAAAATTAATAAAAAGTTTTAATAATGATTACAAAGTATCTCTATGAATATTGTTCTCTAAATTTTTAGATGGACTATTTTTAATAATATATATTTAATATGTAAACTCTTACTATTTATATATATATATACATCACTCTTATTTAATTTTTTATTTATTCTTCTATATCTGTTTATATAATTCTATAAATTTGGAAATATATGATATAAAATTATAAATCAAAAATATAATGAATAACAATGCTACAAATAGTGAGCCTGTCACTATTATAATGTTTTCATTAATTCTCAATAAATAATTCTACCATTTTCTCTCTTTTATAGATACATCTAATATACAGGATTAAGATTCATCATAATATTATTTTTGTAGCTCTTCAATTTAGATAGTCTTCTATAAAACAATACTTGAATCTTCACTAGAATGAGTTTCAAATTCAATTCTTATAGGTGAATGTTGATCATTAGTTATTATTTTTAAGATTCCAAAATTAGATTTGTAATAATGATCTTAATAATTACTAAAAGTGGTTGGAAATAAAAATTAAAAAATAAGTCCAACAAAGGGAATGTGATCATAATTAGCAAATGTCATTCCACTTGAAGTAAATTCATATAGATTTTATCCTAATCTATGTGGACATGGATATTTCATAATTTCTGAATAATGTACATCACCAGACAAGAAAATAATAGGTTTATTGTATTTTTTTATTAAAGCAAATAATCTCTTTTTAGACCATCCAAACCAAGTTTCAGGTCCATCTCTATCATCATGCATAACTTAAACTCCAGATGTCATAATGATCAATTAACTTTCGGTTTAAAATTATTGTTCTAACCATTTCCATTAATTTTCACCTAAGGAATCCCCTGTATATTTATCTGAATTATATCTTGTGTCAGTCATAACAATAAGAATTTTATTATATTGATCTGCATAAAATGATTAATAAATCCCATCTTATTATCTAAGTGGAGAATCTTTGGGTTCACCAATAAAATCTAGATACAATTATTTAGCACTTTCTTTCAGAGGATTAAATTTACCTCCATCATTTTCATTACTATCATGATCATCATAGACTCCTTTAATTATTACACTCTTCTTAAATTGAGCATAATATTTATCATCGTTGGTGATGTCAAATTTCTCTTTAACTCTGGTCTCATTCTATTCAGCTCTCCATATACCTAAAATTGGCATATAATCAATATAAGCTGCATCTCCTAACCATAAAAAATATTTAGGATTAAATGACTTAATTCTTTGAAAAACATCTGTATCATGAGTTCTATAAAATTTAAAGCATGAGCCAAATGCTATAGTTAATTATTTCTCTGCTGTAACAGTATAGAATTAAGTAGTCAACAAAACAATCAATAATTTGTTGAACATTTATTTTATATTTTTAATATACTTATTATAAATTGATCTCACTTTAAGGTAGCTAAATATTCACTGTGTTCTTAAAATGGAGTTGATTCTAATTTTGTGTGTCCCCAAAGATCTGGTGTAAGGAAATTATATGTTTCTTTAAGGGCATGGAAGGTTGCCTTTAAAAAGTTTGATCTAGTTCTTGTACTTCCCTTTGATTAAGTGTAACAATCTTAAATTCCTGCCATTTATAACACTTTCTTTGATGTAATGGCAGCAACAATACCAGTACCTCTAGGAGCTGGAACTAATCTAACTCTGACTGATCCTTCCTTTCCTGTAACTTTGCATGGAACTGTGTGTGGTTATGCAATCTTATTTCCCCAATATCCTTTTCTAACTGGAATCAAATTGAGTTTGGCATTAATGACTGCTCCTTTAATAGCTCCTTAAACTTCTTTAGCTGATTTCCATCCCAAACCAATATGTTAGTGATTATCTCCAACTACAACATATGCCTTAAATCTTGTTCTTTAACCTGCACAAGTTTGTTTCTAAACTGGTCCTAGTGCAAGTGGTTCTTCCTTCAAAGTCTTAAGGAAATGATCAACTATTTAATATTCTAAATTTTGTAAATAATCTAGAATTACCCTTGATGGGAATAGAGAATTGGAAGATTGTTTCAAGACTCTTAATTTTGCCTGCCTTTACTAATCTACCTAATTTAGTTAATGGTGTCCACTCTTATTCTCCTCCAAATCTTCTTGGACCTCTATTTTATCTTGGGGCTCCTCCTTCTCTTCTTTCTCTTTATCCTCTTCCTCCTCTTCCGAAACCCTTCTTTTCAACTGGTGCTGGTTATTCTTATTCTACTGCTGGTGCTTATTATTGCTCTTATTCAGCCATTAAAATAAAAATCTTAATTTAAAAATTTGTTTTCAAAGTCCTGTTTATACATAAACTCACTAATAATTATTAATTTAATGATAATCATTCAATCCACTATTCCTTCTTATGTCTTAACTATAATCCTTTAAAATTATAATATAGATGATAATAGAAAAACAAAATATCTCTATTTCAAAAAATTTGGAATCAAATATATATTAAAAGTGAGAATTTAATTAATCTAAAGAATGACTAATATATTTAATTGATATTAGGAAAATCTTCTCTCCTTCTTTTTAGCATTACTTAATAGCTGAATTTTTTAATCATAAAATACATATTCTTTTAGATGAATTATTTAAATAAATGATGAAATAAATCTAATGCTGTTATTAATAATATAAAAGAGGATTAGATATATCAACATAAATACAAATATTTATTTATCATAAATTCTTATTATCTTATAATTATTACTTATTAGTGTATCTTCAATCACATTTATTTAAATATTTATTTAATTAATTTAAATATAGAAAAGTAAACTTAATATTATATTAAAAGGCTTAAATCAGTCTGAATATAGATAATTTAGAATTAAGAAAATATAGATTATGTTTTTAATTCTACAAAGAAAAATATTTAAATTTAAATAAAATATATTAAATTGATAGTTTAAAAAAGGTTAGGTAATGGTAACAAATAAAGTGAAATTTAATATGGATGAAAAATTAATAAATTGATTATAAGATATTAGAAGATGAATAAAAAATTAAGAAAATTATTTTAATAATAATATATTAGAAGGATATATTAATTATATACTTATTATTGCAATAGTCTTTCAATGATTCTTTACAGAGCTACCTCTATCCATTTCATTTCCTGAGAAACTTATACCATTAATTTATGGCATAGGATTATTACCAGGAGTCTCTTTAATTTAATTTGACATTGGTTATAAATTTTGTAATCTATTTGAATTTTCTTCAGCAAAAGTTTTTAGAGGAGATTTGACTTTTTATTCATAAAGATCTTACCAATTAATTTTACTAAAATATGAATGATTCTTAATACTATCATATCCCTATTAAAATATAGATATAAAAATACATTTGCTCCTAATCTCAATTAAGGATTAGTTTACAATAGACTATTAATTAGATCTTTTGCATCACGAGACATTGTTGGTGGATAGATAGGATTATTCTTTAATATGAGATATTGAATTTTATTTTGATTTCTTTCAGGATGAGCAAATGGAGTTTTACCAGTAATCATTTCATAAATTAAAATTCCCAATGTCCATAAATCTACTTCAAAAGAATGTCCTTCTTTTCTAATAATTTCTGGAGCCAAATATTCAGTTGTACCAACTAAAGTATAAGATTTTTGATTATTTTCTTTTCTTTTTGTAGCTAAACCAAAATCTGTTAATTTAACATGTCCTGATTTAGTGAGTAGTAAATTCTCTGGTTTTAAATCTCTATAAATAATGTTTAATTTCATATTAAGATATTCTAAAGCTAATATGACTTCTGCTGCAACAAATTATACTACAGGTTCAGGAAGTCCTTAAGTTCTTTAAAGTATCTAATAAAATTCACCACCATCAATATATTCCAGCACAAAATAAAGTTTAGTTTGACTTTGAAATGAATATTTAAGATTAACAATGAATGGATGCTTGTTATTATTCAACACTTCTTTTTCGATAACGGCATTTTACTCTAAATTACTATCAAATATTTATTTTTTATTCATAGCCTTTAGTGCATAGATTTTACAGTTATCTTTCTTTTTCACCTTGAACACTTTTCCAAATGCACCCTAGAAATCTATCGTATTCTATAATCCCTTACTTTTCCTAACTGATTGAGCATCACAAAATCTTCTATACTCAATTTCTTTTAAGTTGATTCCAATTAATTTGAAGAGACTAAATTCCTTTCTGAAGTGTATCCCATTGTCTCATCTTATTATTTGGATGGCATCTAAACTGAAGTCAGTTTTTTTGTTTCATTTGTTTCACAAAGATTTCCCATAACTTTAATTAATTATAGAATTGCCATTATTTAAGTGATATACTCTAAAGAAAACTTAAAAAGTATTACAAGATGTATATAAAATTATCATATAAAGACATAAGAATTTAAATAATTAATTCATGAAATTATTATCATACAATTCTTGGCTATAATCTTAATCATAAAAAGATGGCATCCAATTAGAAAATTAAGTCAAATTTTACAAAGAAGCCTATGATTTCTCTTAAAAACTTGAAACCTTATTGTAAAATAGCAATCATCCAACATTCAATCATTATTATTAAAAGGCTTTATCCATATTCCATAGATTTGCCCATTCAGTATCTCTAAGGAAATTTAATCGTCATATTTATATGTTAGCATCCCTTTATCTATCAGCTAAAGATAATGATATGTTTGATCATACAATTGAAATAGATAAATATGTTAAATGCTTTATAGTATATTGTAAAGGTAAAGAAGGTGAAGACTTACAATCTGTTTTGATAGAGAAAATTGTTGATGCCGAATCACATATATTATAAATGATAGGATATGATCTAAATATCATAGTACCATAAGTCTATTTTATTGAAGCAAAATATAAAATTACAGTATAACATGGAGAACTATCTAAATTGCATGAGAGTGCATAAAACTATTTAAATGATCTATTCTTTACGAATGCTTGTCTCTATTATGAACCAAAAATATTAGTTTTATGTTCCTTTTAACTTGCCTCTGATAACCTAAAGATGACTCTATCAGATCTTGATTCTGGAGAACCATGGTATACTATCTTTAGTATTAATGAAGAAAAATAACAAAAAGACTATGAAGAAATTTAAGAATTGTTAAAATATTATGAATAATGTTTATAATTCTTAGAAAAATGATTTATTTTGTAATACAATTTATTCCTAAATGATTATATATATATATATATATAATTCAAATTCCATTCATTATTTAACTCCTTTTTATTATCCCTAAAATCATAATAATTTCAATTTACTTTAGTGCATATATAGATATAATGAACATTCGGTGCATCTTTATCTTCATTAGTAATTGCAATAGAAGTTGAAATTGTTGGTTTATGAACCTATTTAACTATTACATTCCTAATTTAATTGTATTCATTTAAATAATACCAATCATATTCTGGCTTTTCCAAATATTAAAGTCTGTGTTCAGGTAGACCATAAGAAATTGCAAAATATACTCCTTTTGGTCCTAAAACTCTATGAACTTCTTAAATAACTTTTTAAGCATTGGATGATGATGATTCTCCACACTTAAGTAAATTATAACTTTTACCAAAATAGCATCAAGAGTTCCTTTATCAATTGCGCCATCGAATGATCCATCTTCAAATTCCATTGCTCTTGCATCCATATGAAGATCTACATTTAATCAATTTGTACATTTAAAATTTGGTCCTTTATCCTTGTACTTCTCTTACATTGCTTTTGTAACAACATGAGAAATATCAATATTTGTAATGTTCTAATAACCTTCATCGAACATTTCTTCACTCAACCCTAAAATTATCTCTAAATATATTCTTTACTTGAATTCCCTGCCCCAACATTTAATAGTTTACTTTCAGGAGTGAAACAAGCTTAAACAAGATCTTTGATCCCTGCAAATCTTTGATACCAATCAAATGGTTCAGGATCTCTATATTCTCATATCAAATATAAATACCTTGTATATCTTTCTTCCCAATATTCTGCTTTACCGTATTGTGACATTTGAATATGATTAAATAAATTATGTTTTATATGTTTTTTAAATTTATATATTTATATTAAAATGCAAGTAAAACACTACAGATTAATTTCTGAACTATATTCTCCTCAGAATAAATCTTCATCATCTGAAAACATCTTTCGAGTAACCAAAATAAGTAGCTCATAACCAAAATTATCATCTCTATTTCCTTCAAGAGCCACACTCAGCACAGGTCAATCTTTCACTACAAATGAATCAGCTATGAAAATCTCTGCTATTATACCTAAAATGCATGATGAAAGACCTTATAGCAGAGTTACAACAGGATTTCAGAAAAATAGAACATATTTAGATTGTAAAAGATTGACATCATAAACTAAATATATGTAAACACTTGATGATTGGGAAATGAACACAATTGAAGAGATTCAAATGAGAAGAACTTCTAATAAACAAACAATTAATTGTAAATAATTATGTGATAACAATATTGTAAATAAAATGCATTTTACATCATAAAAAAAGGTCAAAAAAAATAGTATGTCAAAAGTTATTATAATCAATCATTAAGGAAAACCTAAAATATATTATTATATGCAATGATTTTATATTAGAAAATAAGCTTTACAATAACTTTATACTAAATTATATATAATTATTAATCTAATATTGTAATCTTTTATAAATCACTTATTTCATTGCAATTATATTTTAAGGTTGCTATCAATTTTTACATTATACTCACTAAATAAACTAATATAATATTTATTCTTAATTATAACTATTAAAATAATGGTATTTCTTATAATATAATTATAAATGAAATATTATTATTATTTAACATAAAATTTTAAATGACATTTATATTATAAATAATTCTAAGAACATATTAATATTTTTCAAAAAGTATTCTAAGTTTCCAATTAATAAGATAGAAAATTTATTAATAATTTAATATATTAAAAAGAAAGATTATAGTTTCAATTTTGGCTTGAACCCCTCTATATTAATAATTGTTTAAAATCATGAACATATTCAATTTTTAATATTCCATATATAATTTTTAATTTAAGTCTTTGTATTAATAATATTGACATTTGCAATAAATATATTAAATGTATAAAAATAATACATTCCATGTATCAGTAATATTTGAAATGAACTGATTATATAAGCCATTATAATAGTATTAAAAATGAAATACTTTTATGTCTTTTTTAGAATAAGATATTTATCTATGATTATTTAGAGACTGCCATTAAATTTAATATTAAATTAGTAATAATTAATACATAAGAAGTATGATAATATATTAAATATTATAAATAATACATATGATTTAACAGATTTGTAATAACTTTATTAAAAGTTTTTAGATTAAGGAATTTTTGATAATAAATATATTAATTGTTTAAAAAGAGAATTAGAATAATGTCAAACAATTAATATAATTAAAAAGAATCTTAATAATTTTATAATGAATCTAATTTAAATATCATTAATAATATGACATAATAAACAATAATATTTATTTAATGAAATAAGGGGATCATTTAAGTTCCACTACAATTATTATTTCATCTGGATTGGCTAGTGTGATTAGCACAATCATTAGTAATCCATTTGAAGTCTTAAAAATCAGATTGTAAGTAGACAAAATGCATTGTCATGAGCATTAACATCATAGAAATCCTCAAAGAAGCAAACCAAAATTTAAATATATTCATGAAATAGCATTAACAGGTCAACCAACAAGACATTAATTACATCATTATGGAATGCTCTCGAAATCATTGAATTTATGGAAACCGCACAGAATGATTAATATTATCGGAAAATCTCAGGCCACAAACCCCTTAATTAAAATTTATTAGAATTGTACTTGCATTACTACAAACTCTCTTGTTTAGGCCTTTTAACATATATATATACATGAAGGAGCATCAACATTCTTCAATGGATGGAGATATGCAGTATTATAAGCAGGAGCATCAAATGTATGCTACTTCATGTTTTATGAGAGAACAAGGAAATTCTTATAATAATTAGAATTGCCTTCAAGTAGATTGATAGTTCCTTTATTGGCTAGTTCATTTAGTAGAGCATTGACAACAACAAGTAAGATATTTGAAGTATATTTTTAGTAACATTTCCCTTGGAATATTGGAAGGTATTATAATCATCAACAGTGGGATATTCGAAAATGAAAAATATTCAATTAGGGACTTAACTCCATTCAGCTTATTTAATAACAATTTAAAGAGATATTTTATTTTCCTGCATTTATTGGAGTCTTCTAGAGAATTTAAAAATTGAAATAGGAAAGATTTTAATAGATATGCCTAATGGAGTGAATCTTCTTTCAGCAATGTTAGCAAGTAGTGTTACTGCAACAATGACACTTCCTTTAGATGTAGTAAAGACAAGAAAACAAGTTAGTACAAGAAGTGATTTTGGATCAAATAGATAGATGGCTTCGATGGAAATTTTATAGAACATCTATAATGAAGAAGGTTTGAAAGGGTTATTTAAGGGATATTAACCTAGAATTGCTAAGGTTACAATGCATTCTGGCTTAGTGTATATGATGTATGAGTACCTAAAACAATTGTTTTGATTTTTTAATTACTATTTAAACATTGAGTTCAATTTATTATGTGTATATGTATGTTATATATTAATAAAAATAAAATGAGTAGAGAATTATAAAATATGAAGCTTTTACTTTCTGAAATAGAGAAAATATAGACAATTTAAACTAATTAATAATATGAACTTATAGTTTAAGCTTTGTAGGGTGTATAATAATATATGAATGAGACAAAAACAAGTGAAGGTGATCAATATCTACCTGAATTAGTTAGCATGAGTATTAATTATATAATGAATCATATGAACTATCCAGATTAAATTCTAATAATGATAGAGAAGTTTATAAAGTCTGTGCTTTTTTATATTAATAAAAACATATTTGATGATAAGATAAGTATAATATTTTGTAAAATAATGGATCCAAATTGTTTGATCTATTAAAATAATGATTTATCAACTAATTGGCATGATTAAGTAAATATCTATAATTAAATAATAGTTTATGACATATTCTTATACTAAAAATATTGAATATAAATAATTTATTGATAATCTGAAAGTTGGCTCTTATTTAGATTGCATTCGTAGTTGTTAATCTACAAATAGAGTAAATTGGAATAGAGGTATAGTTGAGGAAAGAAATGAAGATTTTGTGAATGTAAGATATTTAAACGAGTAGTAAAATTCATAAATCTATAACATAAAAAGTGGATATTTGATGCCTTATTAAACACGTTCATAGAGATTAGATTCTATGTTTACTTTATAAACTAAATAAGCAATTTTAGCAACTCAAAATGATAAATGGATTTTAAGTACTATTCTTGATAGAATTGAAAGTTCATATTATGAAAATATTATTACTTATACTATTAAATTCCATTTTTAAACAATTTTAGATGAAATTAAAGATAATTAATCTCAAGAGAAATTTTAAAGTTAAAATAATTATCATTATGAACAATTAACAGCATGTAATCCTAGATTAGCATTATGTGGTGATCATATACCAAGAAAAAATAATACAAATGAATAATTTGTTGATGATTCATATGATATACTTTATGAATAAGATTATTTAACAAATAAATTTTATGCTATTCTAAGACCTAGATATTCATAGAGTTTATTATTAATTAAATTTATCAATTATTTTGGAAATCTAGGTGGTTTTGAATAAATATTAGGTGTTTAATAAGTTGATATTTTGGCTAATTATATGCATGCATTAGGTAGTATACATGCATAATTATATCGATATTTTTGTTAAGAATATATACCTAAATTATAAGGATTAAGATAAATAATTCTTCATTCTGATGAATAATCTTTTCGTAATATGGGTAGAGAGAAAATTAATATAATTATTTAAGCATATAAATTACTATTAGATAGAATAATGAAAGATGATTAAAGAAAAGAATGGTTGTAAAGTTTAGGATTAGAATTTATTTAAATTTGTTTTAATTGTTAATTTTTAGATAAATAAATAATTGGTCTTAAATTATTAACAGATGTATTAAAATAAGCAGATTAAGATTAATCATCAGATTACATTTTATAATGGATAGAAAAATAAGGAATTTTAGAAACATTATTTCATCATAGTACACATTTACAATTATTAGAAAGAACTAAAGAATTAATTAAAATATATTTAACTATAGATGGTGCTTTTAATCTTAAACATTTATAAATTATTTGGAATCTAATGTAATCAAATGATAAAGAAGTAAGATCTATTATATTTAAATTATTTAATGATATTGCTACTTTTATGTCAGATTATTAAGTCAATTACTTTCTTTATTAAATAAAATTATTAAGAAAAGATCTTATATTAATTGAACATGTGCAATTACTTTGTTAAATGAATAAAAATAGAATCAATTAATAATCTTTATTACTTAGTTAATCAATTGAAATTTTATGGGATATTATTGAATATGCTGGATAATAAGGAAAAACTAAATTAGAAGATTAATCAAAAACTTAATTAATAGAATTAATAAAATTTTTAAATGATAAAGATATCAAATTATAAATGATTTAAAAGTTAATTAATAATATAAAATAATAAAAGGTTGAATGTTCATCCTTAAAAGTATTTTAATAAATTATTAGTACACTTTTACCATAATAAAAAATATAATAGTTTAATAATAGATATTAATTATCATAAGTAGATAACAATAATATTTAATAATAATAAAATAACAATAACAATATAATCAATAATAAATAAGAAAATGATTTAGATAATGAATTTATGAAAGGATTGATTTAATAATAAAAGGTTCATCATACATTAAGAGATAGTATAAATAATTTATATATTTAAAATCTTAATATTAATGCTGATGATGTTAATGAAACGACTCTTTATATTAATAAATTATAAGAAAGACTTCTTTTAATTAATACTTTAATTATGATTTATGGTACTGCTGCTGATATGATTGATTAATAATTTTTAGATTAAATTTGGAATAAACATATTTTAAAACCTGTTTGTAAATAAGAAAGTGAAATAGTTAGCAATTGGCTTCGTGATTTAATTGAAAAAGATGAGCGTTTCAGTTCTATACAATTAAATGATTTTTATTAGAGATTTCTCAAATCAGATTCTCATCTTAATGAAAATGCATTTAAATGTTTTAAATTGATTCTCTATTATGTAAATCAAAAAGATTATAGAATTGAAAGATAATAATTAATACTTAATTAATTATGTGATGATTATGGAAATTTATAGAGTATGGCAAATGCTAATGCTTAAGAAAAAGATGAATAAATGGATTTTAAAATAATGGTAGATGTAAATGAAATTATAGGTATAAAATATTTGTGGCATATTGTTTTCAATTCATAATTAGATTCAGCTATATAATTATTAGTTAAATTGAATTTGTCATAATAAGAATAATTTATATAATAAATACTTTAAAAAATGAAAACATAAGATGATTAGATTATTCTAAGATGTTTAGATATTTTAAGAGAATTATTAAATTAAACAGAAAAATATGGTATTGGTCAATAATTATCTTTGGATGGATTAATAAAGGAAGAATAATTTAATATTAATATTATCAAAGATATGGGTGATGTATAATAATCTAATAATATAACCTTAACAGTATATTAAAATTTAACAATATTTGAATTACGTAAATTAATTGCTAAAGAAATTAAAACTAGTTGGGAATAAATTAAGTTACATAGAAATAATATTATCATTCTAGATACAGATAATGGTAAAACACTCAAATAATTAAACATAAAAAGAAGTGATTATATTAAAGTATCCAGAAGAAATACTAAACCTATTCCAAAAGTACCTCTTATTGAAAATAATAAACTATCACCTATGTTTTTGAAAGTCATATAGAATCTTTTCAATTAGTATTCTACAGATGGAAGAATGAATATAGATTAATTTACTCAATATGGAATTCAAGCTTCAAAAAATGAAAACATTAAATAAGGAGAAAAGATTCATCAAATCTTTAGTTAATTTAGTACTCAAGGGGAATTCCTAACATTAAATAATTTTATAGCATTCTTTGAAGATTGTTGTTTATAATAATAGAAGATATAGTTAGTCTGGTAGAATTTATATGCATTTGGATATAGAAATGATCTTTCTCTAATAAATTCAAGTGATTTTACACTTGATGAATTAAAATTACCTCGTTATTATTTGATTTAGAATTAAGAATTTTATTAGTTGATGTGTAACTTTATGACAGAAACTAATAAAATAGCTTAAGAATGTTGGAAACTATTGTGTTCTTTACCAATTTTTGTTGCTGCTAAATAAAGACTCATTAATTTTGAAGATTTCTCATAAGATACATCTTATTAATTGATTTATTCTTTAAAAATCATTTAATATCTTCTTTAAGATTAGGAATATTGTAGATATTTTATAATAAGATAAGGTTTTAAGTAGTTATAACTTATATTGAATAATTTACAACATTAAAATAGTGTTATTAGAAAACTAGGATAACTTATAATTCTTAATATTTTTATTAAACATATATCAGCTTAATTTAGATCTCAATATAATAATATCTTTGAGATTCAAAAACATGTTAAATAGCCACTATCAGTATCCTTAGAGAATATAAATTAATTAATTGAAGGCAAGTGTTAAGAATAAGATAATAAGGCATGGTAAAGAGTATAAGAGACTGAGGAATTCTTAGAATTAGTTAAGTAAACATCAGATTTGGATATTAAATTAGATTATACAAATTTATTTATGTATTTGATTAATATACCTATCGATATTAATGAAGATAAATAACTTATCGAATATGTTCTTATACTAATTACTACATTAGTTGGATTCAATTTAGATAATTGCACATATTTATTTATTTAAGAGATAAACTCAATTAAATAAAGATACTAACAATTATTATTTGCCCCAAAATAATTACTTATTAGAAAATTCACTATTAATTCTTTATATCTAATATTTAGATGTTAAAAAACAAAATTAAATAATATAGTAATTCTAATGTTAAAGGATCTATTTCCATCAAATGAAAATAAAGATTCATAATGTTATTTTGATTTATTGGCTAAATTAATATTGGAATAAAAATATAGTGATTAAGAATTAGCTAATTATATTATTGAAAAATTGTAGAATTATCAATCAAATGAATCTAGAATAACTCTTTCAGCTGATAAAACTCTTATAGGTTTACTTTTAATACTAGAAAGTTTATGTATTGTAGACTCTAGTATTTTAACACCATAATTGATAAAGTATTTATATACAGTACATTTATTTTGCTTTAATTTAATTCAATTTCAAATGAATCCTAATTAATAAAGTACTCAAAATTATGTAAAAAGCAAATCTCCAGAAAGCAGAAAAATTGTATATCGTATAATTATACAATATTTAAAATAGAATTTCAATTTAGAAATTATTGATTTATAAACAGTATTAAAATAAATTAGGTTGTATGAAGGTTTTGAAATTAAACTAATACCCAAAAGTAATCATGGATTTGTGGGTATTAGAAATTTGGGATGCATTTGCTTTATGAATGCTATGATGTAATAATTTTTTATGACACCTGAATTTAGATACTGTATGTTGAGAGCTGAAGATGGATTGGAGGAAAAGATTATCTTCCATAAAGATAATCAAGGATTTGAATATTAAATAGATGATAATCCTTTTCATTAATTTTAAAAGATGTTAGCTTCATTAGATTTAAGTGATAGAGCTGATTTCAATCCTTATTAATTTTGCTTAACATATAAGGATTATGAAAATTAACCAGTTAATGTTTCAATGCAATAGGATGCTTAAGAATTTCTAAATCAATTTTTTGATCGTCTTGATAACTAATTAAAGGGTAAAGGTTGGTAGTAATTTATTGAAGCTATTTATGGTGGATATATATGTAGTTAAATGATTTGTAATGGGTGTTAGACTATGAGAGAAAAGTTTGATTTATTTTACACTTTGTCTTTAAAAGTGAAGGATGTTAAATCACTTTATGAATCTTTTGAAAGTATGATTTAAGGGGAAATAATTAAAGATTACAAATGTGAGTAATGTTAATAGAAGAATGATTTAATTAAAAGGTAATGTTTATCAAAATTACCTAATGTTTTGATTATACATTTATAAAGAATAGTATTCAATTTGGATTTATATATGAATGAAAAATTGAGTTCTCTTTTAGAATTCCCACATCTATTGAATCTTTCTAAATATACAAGGGAAGCTTTATCTGATTTTGAATTTAAATAAGATTCCTATTATTAGTATAAATTAAAAGGAGTAGTTGTTCATTAAGGTTCTGCTTAATGTGGTCACTATTATAGTTTAATCAATACAAATGATGATAGATGGTTAAAATTTAATGATTCAGTGATAGAAGAATTTGATTTAAATTTATTATCTAATGAATGTTTTGGAGGGAAATAGAGTGAATTAAATTAAGGATTTTAAGTAGTTGGCAGTACTAATGCCTATATTTTAGTTTATTAAAGAATTTAAAAGGAAACAGTAGAATTAAAATTTAGTAATGAAGAATAAAAATAAGAAATAATGTCAAAGTTTGATTGTGAATAAGAACAAAACTCTAATTTAATTGTTAAAATGGATTATTAAACAATGGCTAAATAATTTATATCAGATGTTTTGTATGGAGAAATTTAACATGATAATCATAGATTCATGATGGAGAGACATATTTATTCAGATGAATTCTTTAGATTTGTTAAGGAAATAGCTGAAGTATATCCATTTCCTCGTTAGTATAATTTAATAAAAAATGCAGATTAATTACCTTAATATTTTGGAATTTATAGTAATTATTAATAAGTTAAGAATGTTGAATAAATATAAATACTTTTATTTAATTTAACATATATTGGAATAGAATTGTTATCTAGATCATCCGATCATGGATCAATAAAGGATTATGTATTGGTTATAATTAATCTTATAAATATAATACCAACTCAATTATTTCCAATATTTTAATAGTTATTTATCTAGAATATGTAAAGAGTTTTTAATGTTTTATTATGTGCTCCAGATTAATAAGTTCGTTAAGCAATTTAATAAATAATGCTTCATTATTTAAATGTTATTATATACATTCATGCTTTTACGTTAAATACTTCATTACTTTTTTAATTAGAATAGGATAAAAGTGAAGATTAATTTGAACGACTTATTGTCTAATTCATTGTATGTCTTTTATAAAAGTTATAAAATGATGTTCCAAAAAATGCATCAAAATTTACTTAATATTTTGATTTTTGGAAATTATTTGTTAAATCATCTTAGATTAATATATTCTTTGCTAATTAAATAGAATTAGTATCTATATTAGCTGATTTTTTTATGGAAAAGTAATCTCCAAAAGGATTGGAAAATAATTAATGTTATGAATATTTATATGATTAGAAAATTGGAATTAATAATTTAAATGTTATTCCATTTTATAGTTCATTATTCTAATGCTTAGACTATTTATTATAAAATTAAAATTATGAATTAACAAAAAATGATAAAATATGTTTAGAATCAAAAATTTTCTATAAGAAAGCATTAAAAGAATGTTAAGACTTTGATACTATAGAATCCATAATTTTAAAAAGGGTTTTTAATAATTTAGCATTATCTAGAGAAATAATTGAAATAGTTTTAGAGGAAATTTAAATATCTAATTATGAAAATGTTGGTTAATTTTTAAAATTGACAGAAAGTTTATTAAATATATATGATAATATCTAATAAGAACGTATATAATGGATATTAGGATATCCATAACCAAATTATTTAGATAATTATTAAACTGGATGTTAAACAAATTTATCATAATAATGTATTTCTTATTTAACACATATTGGATGTCAAGATGAAACTATATCTATATTAAATTAATTATTTTTTAATCGTAGAAATTATCTAAATTTGGCAATTTTAATGATGAAAATGCTTTTAACTGTAATGAATTAAAATAAACCAGTTTTTTCATATATTATAAATTTACCACCTCCCAGTTATCTATATTCTAAATATATTGATTGGTTTGAAACATTTTTAAATGAATTTAAAGAGGATTGCATCAAATATCCAGCAATAACAGATTCAATATTATTTAATAAATAAGCAGAATTTAAATAAACTATCAAATTATGGGAGATTTTTTAAATTAATTTTAAATAAATAACTAAACTTAGATTATATGATCCTATTTAACCCAATTATATTATAGGTAAAATAATGGAAACTGGATCAGTCTCTGAAGAAACTCAAATTGATAATGTATTTTTAGAAACTCATGAGTCTCTTGTTTATTATATAGAATCTAATCCTAATCTCTAAAGTAACAAAACATTTCCATATACAATACTTAAAGACAATATTTATATTTAATCATCTAAGATTGAATCTTCTTCTAATATATTTTTAATAATAAATAATGATGAAAATGTTTAAAGATCAACAATTTAATATGAAATTGATGAAAATATATATTCAAATGAAACTGGATATAATGAATAATAATAAGTTAATGATGACTTTATTAATGAATTATAGAATAATTAATTTAAAAATTAGAATATCTTAAGATAAAGATAATAAATTAATTAATTTTAAGAAGATTACATATAATAATAATAAAATATAGAATGTAATTTATAAATATAAGTTGATCAATTATTAAAACGATTCATGATTAACAATTAGACAAATTAAACTATCCATATTTCATATTAATTTACTTAAGATCCTGATTCATAAATTAATTTCATGTAAATATATATATATATATGTATTTTAGATTACCTAAAAATGTATGTAAGGTTGTTCCTCCATATAGTGTAAAATATTTAACAACTATTATGAAAACTATTCCTTTGATAGAATGGGGAAATTTCTATTCTAATTTGAACATCAATATTAACAATACAAATAATAATGACTAATAACAATAAATAAAATAATAGTAATTTTTATTCATATATTTTAGAGTGTAAACAATAGTTGATATATAAACTACAGATATAAAAAATTAAACAAAAATAGAAGAAGAAATTTAATGTCCTTAATGTACTATCCTCCAATCTTCTTCTAATCACTTTTGTGAATTGTGCTAATTCAGTTTAAAGTGAATATTATAAAATTAATTTATTATTCATGGATAATAAACATAATGATGAAATAAAGACATTAGGATTTTCTCTTTGTTATAAGAGTTGTTTAAAGAATAGAGATGCAATAAAAACATCTCATATTCATCATACTCTCTATCCATGTATGGAAAATTGTGCAATCAAATATAAAAGAGTAGTAGAAATTGTGATGAATTGATATGTCAATTATATTTATGTGATCTTAATTTATGATTTTAAAAATACAAAACTAAAAACATTAGGTAATTTAAGAGAAATTAATCAAAATACTTAATTTTATCTTTTTGGCTGATTAATAATTATATTATGGAACCAACAGTATTTTATTTGTAATAACATATATTTATAATTATCATTCACATTAATCCAACATATTTATCATTATTTGAAATATTACAAAATATATATAAATATGATTAATTTATTAATTGATTACTTAAATTGAAATTAATATAAATTAAGATATTTTTTAACAAATAATTGTATATAGAGAATTCATTAGTTTATATTATTAATTATCTTGAAGAATATCAATATATTTATTTTATTTTATTTCATACATAAAATTATATTTATTTGAATAATTTCATTAATTAATTAAATAGATGAATTGGAGGAAAACAAAAGTATTCAAGAGTTTTACAATTCAAGGAGCCCTTATTGAATCACTTTATGATGGCACATCTAAATAGCTAATATTATATGATACACAAAATATCAAAATATATGGAGTAGGAGATTCTGAGATTAAATTTTATGACAAAATTTAACTTTTCACCCAAATAAAGAAAATTGTGTTTTTATCTTCATTCAACCACAAATATCTTGTTGTCTAAAATACTTAAGGTTAAATTTCAGCAATTTCTATTTAATATCCATATGATCATAAATTAGTCATATTACCTGAACACTTTACATCTGATGCATAATTATTAGCTTCTCAAAATAGATCATGTATTATTGTATAATTTTAAAATGAAATTATGATATTTGAATTAAACTAAAAATAAGAATTTGTTTCACATTCCATTAATATAAAGAATTAAGAAATTAAATAAATAGATGCCAGTTTAGATGATACTCTACATATTATGTGTTAACAATATGAATAAATTAGAGAAAATTAAATG
Source organism: Paramecium pentaurelia (assembly GCA_905183005.1). Lineage (NCBI taxonomy): Eukaryota > Ciliophora > Oligohymenophorea > Peniculida > Parameciidae > Paramecium > Paramecium pentaurelia. The sequence continues at coordinate 126,637 of CAJJDO010000017.1, read as the reverse complement.
ATTGCAAATATTGAAAGTACTATTTTTTATTGTAAAATGCATTATAAAGAAAAAGGTTTGTAAAATTATAAGTTCAAATTTATTATACTTTAAATTATTGCTTTAGAGATGGAAGACATTTTGGCTTTGACTTAAAATGAGATATTATGTTTAAAAAATGGAAAAACTCATTTAGCCATACCTGCTTAAGTTAGTTGTTTTGCTACTTTCATGAAATTAAATTAAGTTAATAATCAATTATTTTTATGTAATCCAACTGTTATTGAAATTATTGAAATCAGATTTGATGACTTTAATTAAATAATGAATATGGTTAGATTGTAGGCAGTTTAGATATCATAAATAGATATTGTTATTGCTGATAATTTAGTTTGGATTTAGACTGAAACATCAGGAACCCTTAATTAAATGAATGCTGTTAGAATGCCTTCTATATCAGATCTTGATCCATCTGCTATGAAAAAAGTAAAATTAGAAGAGAATGATTAATTATTCAAAGCCTTAGGTGTATTTTAAACTTTTAATAGGATTTTCAATTTTACTGTTGTAGGTAATTCTCTTTATATATTATCTGGAAATGCAGCATCATCATAAATTTATAAATTATAACATGAACTCACTCCAAACATTACTACAGTTTCATTAAAAATAAAAACAGGTATAAATGAATAAAAGTTTCCTCTTTATTTTGAAAATCATATTGGATTTATTAGTGAATAGAAATAATTAACATTTTCAAAGATTTTAAAAGATGGTAATTTTTAATTGGTTGATAATATTCAAATACCTGAATTTTAGGATGTATTTTCAAATGGTACAATAAATGCAAATTGTTTTTATGTACAATTTGATACATATTTATGGTTCATCTAAACTAATCCACTTTGTTAATTCTCTAGATAATATGATATTCGTTAAGTTAAATAATTAATGAATTATTTTGTTGGATTTGATGAATAAAAAAGTCTTATTGTTACTTATTTAAATGAAAAATCATTAATTAGTCAAAAAGTAAATTCTAGTGAAATTGTTTCATTTGATTTGGCTTAATAAGAAAATGATATACTTATTCTCTTAATTGAAAAAGAGAAATTATCAATTTTGTCAGTTAAATTTCAGTCATCACAAATTCAAATCTAACTTATGTTTATTACTAATGAATTTATGGGTAATATATGTGCAATATCAACCATTCCTGAATTGAATCTAGGTTAAAATGCTGTATTTACATGTCCTTCTGTTCAAATAAAATGTTCACCAACTGAAAATGAAGATATTATCAATTCATATTTGGTGAATTTTTATAAAAATAAAGGAATGGCAATAATATTGATAACATCATCTGGAAAGATTTCAATTTATTCTCAAATCAAAAACAATTCTAATTAGATTAAAATATTTAAGTTAATCATTTCATATCAATCAAATAGTGTTTCATTAAAATCTTAAAAATTTCACTATGTTGGACCTTCCAATTTTTAATAAATTATACTTCCAGGATTAAATTTCACATTAACAGAAAGTTTAGGTGAAATACTAATCCACTTTATTAAATAAGAAGATCAATATGATTAGGTTCTATTAGTGTAATAAAGTAAAAAATATTCTTATATAATTTAGATGCTTTTTTAATGGGATATACTGGAAGTTGTTATTATTTTCCTTAATTACAGAGAAGTAATTTACCTTGTAATAATATCATAATAAATCCTGTATTAAAGGATAGATGTACAGCAATAATGATGCATAGTTTTAGTGTAATTATATTTAATATATTTATAGTTTCATTCAAATGAGTATCTTTTAGTGATTAATAAAGCTTAAAATAGAAGAACCAATTAAAATTAACTTAAGAATGAAGTTTTTGTATATAGGTCTGATAATTTGAATGATCCTTTTGCTTAATATGATTAATTAGATAATGAAGAAATTATCAAGGTTTAATTTCTCTAAGGAATGGATCTTATTTTAATAATGACACTTGTTAATTCATAGTTAACTAGGGATTACCCAAATACTAAATTACATATTTTAAAATTAGATTAATATTAGAAGATAACTGAATAGCAATAATCAAGATTATTTAAAGAAGCTGTTCCATGTGATTTTGTAGTAATGCCACCTAAATTAGCACTTGTTTTTATGTAAGATCAATTAAAATATATTGATTTACATGTTGGATAAAGTGCTATTGGTTTTTCATTAACACCTGATTCTTTAAGAGGGGAACTTGTATAAATTTAAATTGAGGCTGTTTCTGTTGTTGATAGATGGATAGCTGTATTAAATGGAGGATTTAAAGTTGTGATATGTAAATTTGAAGAAGATAACTCTCAACCTAAAGTAGATTGGTCAACTGAATTTGGAGTTTTAAGAGTAATGGATATTTAGCTTTTAAAGAATGAATATTAAAAGCCTCTTCTTGTTCTTTTAGATTGTGAAAATAGTCTTTAAATATATTCAATAACTTATAAAGTAATATTTAAAATAAATTAGACTAAAATTAAAAAAATAGCTGATTGTCAGATTATGAATCCTTGCAGAATGTTAAGCATAGCTAATAGTAAAAATTAATATATATTATATAAATAGAATTAATAATATCCTCTTTAGATGGAAGTATGACAATGTTTGATTAAATTGATGATGAGTCTTAGGCTAATAAATTCAAAACCATTGTATCAGAATTACCATACATAGGTGGATTTTAGCCTAGTAGTTTCTTGTGTATTAATTAATAATATATTTAGATGCCAAATAAATAAATGGAAAAGGGAGTGTATGGGATTTTGAAATTAATGATCTGTTTAATTAATTTTCATTTGGAATTTAAAAGATTGTTAAAAATAGATATATGTATAACCCATTTGAATGAGTTTGTTAATAAATTTATTTGATTAATATATAAACCATATCATCATACTTCAAAGTTGTATCATCATATATTATTGATTATCTTTTTCATATATTTTTAATTAGTGCAATTCCAACTCTATTCTTTTTTTATCATAACTGACAGAGTATTTATAATAATTTCAATAAAAATCAGTTGTATTAGTATTTGATACTAATAGTATTTACTTAAAAACGAAAATTAAATATCCTCATTATTTTTATTAATTGATAATTTGATATTTATACTTGATTATTTCAATTCTAAATAATTTTGTGAACTTTAGAAGGATTCAATTTTGCATAAAATTATTACCTCTTTTATATCAAAATTATTTAAAGATTAAGATTTATTAAATTTTATTTTATAAGGTTCTTTGTACAATGAATTTTTGTATATACAAACTTACCTATTATATAAATGATATTTTAGGTTGATTTATATATTAATTATTTTTCAAATTTCAAAATTTAATGAACAAAAAACAATAAGCACCAGTAGTATAAAAACCAGTTGGCAAATAATAATAAGTGAATAGAAAGCCTTAAGATAGGTAAAATGAATTTATTATAGATAGACCAGGATTAACAGAAGATGAGATAGAAGAAATAAAAGAAGCCTTTAACTTATTTGATACAGAGGGCACAGGAAGAGTTGATCCAAGAGAATTAAAGGCTGCCATGTAGAGTTTGGGATTCGATTAAAAGAATCCTACAATTTTCAATATGATTGCTGAATTAGAAAATGAAGGAACTGATATCGATTTTGATTAATTCTTGGATGCTATAACTTCAAAATTAGGAAATAGAGAATCTAGAGATGGTATCAATAAAATATTTGATTTATTTGATGATGATGGTAGCAACTCAATTAATTTGAATAACTTGAAAAGAGTATCATTTAAAATTAATCAAAATTAGGTAGCCAAAGAATTGGGAGAAACCATGACAGCTGAGGAATTGTCTGAAATGTTAGAGAGAGCTGCTTCAAATGGTAGAGATATCTCCAGAGAAGACTTTTATAACATTATGGTCAAAAGAACATTCTGATATATAATTCATTTTAGCAGTTAATTATTTTATTAAATCATGTAATTCCTTGCTAAATACAACTCTCTCTTACAATAATATCCTCTATTGACAAAATCAGTGACTGGAGGTATGACATTTTAATTAATCATATAGGGTTTATGTTCTTTGCAGGAGATGCTGTAGTTTAGACAATGGAATCACATATTGCTAAAAAGAATTAATAACGTCATGAATATGACTTTAGAAGATTAGGAATAGCTTGGCTTATGGGTAATGTATTTATGATGCCTTTGTTTCACTATAATTTCACATATGCTTTACCATGGTTAGTGAAAAGGTAACATAATTGTATATAATACCTTATAGATTACCTTTTGATACTACAACTCCTTTTAGAGCTGCATTAGGATCTGTATTAATTGATTAATCAGTTTGGGCATGCTACATTTTATGCCATTATTTGATGATAATTAATTTATTAGAAAGTGGTTCTGTGTAGAAAGGAATAGATGCAATCAAAAATAATTTTGTAAAAGCCATGATTACAAATTGGTAAATTTGGCCAGCCGCATAGATTATTAATTTCTGGTTAATTCCCAGACATTATCAAGTCTTATGGGTAAATTTTATAGGATTTTTTTGGAATATTTATTTAAGTTACATATCACATAATTGAAATTGATTATACAATATAAATGTTCATAGATTAATCATTATAAGTTTTCATCATTAAAGTTTTATTACAATTTTTGATTCTATTCATTATCTTATTCTCTTTGTTGATCCTCTCCTTATTCTTATTAGCATTTATTATTATTATCATCAGCTTTTTATTGTATTTTCTCTTCATCAACCTTATTATCTAATTTTGTCTAAGATTTTTATTATTATTTTATTGTAGGTTTTTCTACTTGAGATTTATTATTTGATGAGGATTTTTAAGAAAATAGAGAAGAACTTTAATTTAATTAATCATTAGTAGTGTTTGCTTTTTATTTTTTTGGTTTGTTCTGTTTTTTTTAATTATTATTACTAAAACTCATTTTAGCCTTTGGAATTTAAATTGATTTATTGTTATTTCCTTATTAAGTTGCAATATTTTATAAAATATTTCCATTACTTTAATCTTTTAATTGTTATGTAGTAAAAAATTAAGGAATGTATTAGGCTTTATAAGTTTCAAAGAATATTGGTTCAATTTATGAGAATTTAATGTATACTATTCCATTTTAAACTTATGTATTATTTGCAATGCATTTATTATTTAGTAATTCTTCAGGATCTTCAATCTCATCTTAAGATAGATGATTATCATCTACTAGAAAACTATCCTTTTATTCACTCTCCTCGCTTACATCTTCATCAGAGTCATTGACATCTGAGAGGTTCTCTGCTAACATTTCCTCAACTTCATCTAAAGAATCTTTATCATAATCAATTTAATCATCTAAATATTCATTATATAGATATACCTAACAAGAAAGGAGCTCTTGGTCTGATGACTTGACTTAATTATATAAATTAATGTCCATTAAATTCTTTATCTGAATCTGCAATATAAATATGTATTTTTCTAATTCTAACTTATTATTATTATGGTTTTGTTTCTTAAATTTCAATCTCATCACTATTATAATCATTTAATGACACTTATATTTTTTCTTCTTGCAATTGCATATTAGCCATTTTTTCAATCAAAATTTCAAATTATTCCATTCTATAAGGTGTTAATTATTTTCGTTAATATTCATCTTATTTATGAACAACCTATTATTTCTTTTCAAAAAAGAAATGCTTAAGATTTTTTCCTGTAATTTGAGGTTATTATTATTATGATTATTATTATTATGATTATTATTATTATTATTATTATTATTATTATTATTATTATTATTATTATTATTTTTATTATGGTTCATTTGAATCTTATTATTAAATATCTCTATCTTGTACTTATTAATTGTTATCTTTTGGAGAAGACACAGTTTCAAATTAATTATTCTATGTTTCTATTTTATTAAATTAAGTTGGAATTTCTTAAATTTCTAGTTTCTTAAATTTATATTTATCAAGTGCTCCTTTAGTAACTTTCTCTTATTTTTATTATTCCTTTTCTTTCTTTTTATTTTATTTATTTTCATTTATTTTTTATTCTGTTGCTTAATTTGATTCACTTTATACGTTTATTTATGAATTTATTTATTCATTTTCATTACTTTAATTATTTTCTATATTCTCAAGGTTTTATGGTTTTGATTTTTACTTAGGTTAAGTTGTAATAGACTTTAATTTAACTTCTGTTTTTTAATGAAATTTAATTGGTGTATTTTTAAATTCTAAAATTTTAGAATCCTATTGATTATGTTATTCTATAATATCATTTTCATCTTCTTATTTTTTTATTAAATTTATTTTCTCTTTAAGTTTTTTTAATTAATCTATTCTTTAATTTAAAGTAATCAAATAATCTCTTATTAATCTTACATTTTTTAATTCATTTAAATCACATACTTTTTTTAAATCATCAATTTGTTTTGATTTCAATGCAATTAATGTAATATTCAATTTAGATTCTTCTATATAATTAGGTAGATTATTTCCAATAAGAGCTTGCAAAGCTTAAAAATCAAAATGAGATGTAAACTAGATATCTTCATTTAATTCAGCTCTAATTTCTAAAAATGACTTAATCTATTCTTCCCACTTTTATAACGTCCAATTTATTATAATGTTCTTGTTTTAAATTAATTATTCAATTTTATTCTTTATCTATTGATTAATATCAGTTTTATCATTAGAACACATAGATTCTCCAACAATTTTAAGAATCATTTTCAAATAATATTCTTTACCAGCTTCATCTTTCTAATCGTAATCTTTTAATAAATCATTAATTTTTTCTTGATCTAAAACTATACTAGGATATCCTAATTTGTTTAAGCTTTTCTAAAACTACTCCCATTTCTCAATATTTGTACAAATTTCATTCATTCTTGAACTTATTTAGTATTTTTAAGGTTTTTTTTTTTCCACAATTTTTTATGGAGATGGATCACGATAAACAAATGCATTTTAAGGTGGTTTTCTTTATCTCTTCTCATTAATAATTAGATCTGGCTTTGTTTAAACATTATTTTATTTTCTTTTTCCTAAGAAAAGATATTTACATTTCTTACTCTAATTTTATTAATTGGAATGATTATCCTCAATATCCATTGCTTCATTTTAATTCTAAATGTCTTCTTCATTTGTTTAATTATCCATCTTAATAAGAGTGTCCTTTTAATTTTGATCTACATTTAAATAACATTTTACCTTCTGTGCAGGGAGCAACTTCAGTTTGCATTTTTTTTAATTTTATTTCTCAAAAAAGCGGGAAAAAAATTGTTTTTTAACATTGTAGTAATATAGGAATCTTATATTTTTAATACATAAATTCAATTTTTTAAGATAAATTTTACATTCTTATTTGATTGTAATATGAGTGTTGCAATTCTAAATTGGTTTGTTAACTCAATAAATTAGAAGAATACTCTCTATTAATCATAAAAGGATGTAGAATTTTAAAGATGATTTCTAAGAACATGATAAAATAAAAAATATGAATAAAAGAATTTGAAAATTAAAATATATTCACATCTTATCTCTTTATTACAATCCAATGATAATATTAATAATCAATAATTCATTAAAAATATCTGATAAAGCATTTATAATTTGATTAAAATTTGATTCATTAAGAGTTAATTTAGATTCTTGAAGACATGAAATTTAATAAACAATTATAATAACCTATTATCTAATCATAAATAAATTTATTAAACTATTTCAAGTTAAGATTTAATATTTAACATATTATTAACTCATTAAATATTCATCCATTGTTTCTATTTAATTTATTTAATTAATCAAAAGTCATCAAACATATGCTATTATTCATCATGTATTAATGGTATGTCTTCTCTTTCTTCTGGATATTTATCAAACCATTGTGAATCTGTTTCATTTCTCAAATATGGAATCCATGGTGGTTGAATCTTTTTTTCATAAACCTTTTACCAAGGAACTCCCCTAAAGAATTTATGATTCATTAATGCTGTCCCTTCCTATTTTAAATAGTTACATTACATCTTCCACTCCTAATCTTTTATTAATATCAGAATTTAACAATTTTCTTATTACATCCTTTGCTCTTACATGTAAAAACTTAGGGAACTCTATTACTCCATTCAATATTTTCTTGTATATATTTGTTGGTTCGATATCATAAAATGGAGGGTGACTTAAAATAATCTAATTTATAAATACCCTGCCAACATTTCAAATATAAGAACTCCAAAAGCCCACCAATCAATAGATTTTCCATATCCAGTTTTTGCTCCTTGAATTAATTCAGGTGCTAAATATTCTGGTGTACCACACAAAGTTTATGTATGATTATTTTTTATTATTTTAGCAAATCCAAAATCAGCTATTTTAATATGACCATCTTTATCTATTAATAAATTTTCTGGTTTTAAATCTCTATAGACTATATCTTTTCTATGTAAATGTTGTATTGCCAATAATATTTCAGACACATAAAACAATGTGATATCTTAACTAAATCTGCCATCCTTTCTTAGACGAGAAAATAATTCACCACCTGAAACAAATTCAAATAGCATATATATGCATTTTTGATCTTGAAATGAACCTTTCAATTATACTAAAAATGGATGTTAAATTTCATTTAAAATATTCTTTTCTGATTTGATGTGATCAACTTATTTTAGTTTTAAGATATCATGTTTCTTCATAATTTTTAGAGCATAAACTTAACGACTAACATCACGTTTAATTCGAACTTATTTTACACGTCCAAAAGTGCCAGTACCTAATGTTGTGTAAACTTCAAAACTATCAATCGAGAGATTTTAGAATAATTATTTATCATTAGGTTATCCTTAAACAGATTAAAATGTAGGTTCTTCTTCTGATGAATCCTCATTCATTCTTTCAAGTTTTAATTGTTATAGCTTTCTTCTAAGTTCTTCAATTTATAGTTGATTCATGACAGTTAATCAAATTTATAATTATTATACATTATATGTATAATCACAGTCAGTTGTTATAATTCATTATCAGTTATTCATATATTAGGAAAATTAAATTTAAAATGTTGTATTTATCCTATTTATTAATATGAAATTCATATGAAATTCAAAATTAATCATTTGAAAAATAGGATGAATAATTATATTATAGATTTTATGAAAACCATAATAAATAATATTTTTTTAATTGATAAACAATAAATTTAACATAAAATTGAATTAATATCACAAAACAACTGACTCTATTAAAAACTCTTCTATACATTATTCAAAAATCAAATCTCCAATTTCCATCATTAATTCAGCTTTATCATCTTAATCTTAATTCCATCTGTATTCTAAATCTTTAAACTTAAATTTTAAATAATATTTATACATCCTAAATAAGAGCTTTATAAAGTCTTTATTCTCTGATTTATGAGATTGGATCCTATTAATAATCTTGTTCCATTAATTCTGGATTATCCTAGTATTACATCTGTTAAAGCATTATTTATTAATTTTTCTCATCTAAAATAACTTATTTTTCTTTGGATATAGCAATCTCTTCCTCAACAGGCAAAAATCCACAAAGAGAATTAGCCCATTGAACAACTTTGAGTTCCATATTCTTAAAAATCTCACTTAAATCATTATCATTTATAACTTTATGACCAATTTTTCCTTCCCATGGATAAGGTGATCCACTATCTAAAATTTAATATATAAATATATATATACTGCAATAATAGGGTCTTTAAAAATTGAGGGCTTCATTGCAAGCATCAAAAATAGCTCTATTATGTATATGTTCTAATTCTTTTAAAGCTTATGTTACACTATCTTCATTTTCTGATTCATTTTATTATAATCTATATTATTCATATTCTAAAAAATATTCTTCTTTTAAGATAAAAGTCAAAAATTCATTATATTGAGATTCATCTGATTCCATATATCCATGAATAAATTATAAACGTTTTTATGGTGAGAATCCATAAGGAATATTTATGTTTCGAATGATCTCATAATAGTGTTGAGGTAAGATGTAATCAAATAAATTATGGATATAATAACGAATATCTATAATAGAGGTTGGTATTTATGGAATTATAGATTATCTTATCAAATTCTATATAATAATCTCAAATTTATTATCATTTGTAAATAATTCTAATGTTAATAATCATAATAATTACCTTCAGTCATTTCTTGTAATAGATCTATTACTAGATCACTAACAATTAAATTTACTTTAGCTGACTTCTCAATAGTTTCATATGATTCAATGAAGTTATCCTTTAGAAATTGTTTTTATTAAAATTAGTCTTCATAATTGAAATCTTCTGATTATGTTTCTACTAATTTTTCAAGTTCATTTTCATTTTATACACAGAAATTATTTATTAATTTTATGTCAGATATGCTTTACTTAGATTATTTTAGATTACTTAGTTATTCATCCACTCTTTTTCTAAGACTCTAAAGTTTTGAATTATTCTCATCAAAAGATTATGCAATTATCAAATCTCTTTGTATTTTTTTCATTGCACTTGCTTCCTTCTTTGTACTAATCTCAATTGCTTATTTTGTTTATTATAAATCTTCCAATTCTTTTTTTAACCAAAAATTCAACTCTAATTTTTTATTATCATCATTTTCATATTTCTTAATTTCTGCCTAATATCTTAATTATATTGCTTCTTCTCTCATACTCAATAATTCAATTTCTCTTCTCATTAATTAAGATTATAATGCTAATAGTGATGATCTATTTATATCAGTAGATTAATCCTTAGAAGATTAAAGTAATCTTTCTTCACTCTATTCTTAAACACTTTTAAATTTCTTTCTAATATCATTAAAATTCTTTTCAGTATTTGTTTCCTATGATAATCTCATTTTTAAATCTACTGATTATTCAGTTTCAATCTATTATTTACTTTATTATTCTTAAAACTTTTAAATTTAAGATTAAACAATAGATATAATTGCTTATTACATCTATTCTTTAAGAGTCTTAATTGCATATGATTTTCTATTTTCTGTTATTAAATTTTCTAAATTAAAGTTCCAATCATTTAATTGATGTTAAATTTCTTGTATAATGGTCTCTTATTTTGAAATTTTATGATCATGAATATTTTTAGAGCTTTCCATATCCTCATTCTCTTCAATCTCTTAATCATTATCTTCATTTTCAGATCCTCTAGGTACTTAATTAATAACTACTAAATCATCACTTTATTATTGACTAAATTATTATGAAGATTAATTTAATGGAGAACCTGACTATTATTTTTCTAATATTTTATTAATAGCTTATTGAACATCCAATTATTTATTATGTGAATCATCTTCTTCTTCTTCATCTTAAAATACTGAATTATTTTAACTTTATGGAGGATTAACAACTTTTGGGGAACTAGATTTATTGGATTCTTATAAAAATGAATTATTTTGATATTATTAATTCTCTTATTATAATTAATCTTCTTATTCGAGATATTTAAGATAACTATCGAGAATTAATTTTCTTTAATAAAACCCTCTCCAGACACTTTAAATTTTTGTTGCAGCAGCTTACATATAATAAAATTCTAATAATTTGAAATCATGTTATGCTAAATTTGCAGTAGCCAAAACTTCATTATTTTGTATTAGATTCTTTACTAACTCTTTTAAATAATTTGAAGGTGGAAATTAATTTAAAGTATCTTCAACTTCATTAGGTAAAATTTGATCAGTAGGTTCAATGTATGAAAATGAATGTTCTTCATCATATTAAGGTAGATCTATTTATTTTTAAATTTTATTTTATTTATTTTACAATTACTCTTATTTTAATTATTATTAATTTTATTCCATCTTAGTATGTTATTCTTATCTTTTTATTAATTTATCTATTAGTTTACCAGGTTTTTCTTAATTGGAACATAATATTTTTTCAATTTATTCTTTTTACTTATTTTTTTTTAATTTTTTTTTACCCTTTTTTGGTGATTTTATTCTTGTATCTATTGTTTTTTTTTTAGATAAAATCTTCTTTCTCAATTACTCCAATTTAAATAAATTCTCAATTCTAATTAATTAAGAATTAATACTTTTTCTTCTATTCTAAGAGCATTTAAATTTACTAATTTTTCAAATTAATTGTATCTTAAGCTCTTTTACAATTTATATAAAGTTAAATATCATCCTTCTAAACATTCTATCTTTTTTCAACTGTATTCTAATTTTTTTTCTCTGGTAATTATTTAACATCTTTTTATAAATTTTATTTATTTATTTGTTATTTAATTAGCATCTCTCCTATATTATTAATTTAAACTGGCTTTTTAGGATTCATTTACTTTTATGGACTTGTAGAATTACTTAAAAATAAAGTGTTTGATTTCTTTTTTGTTTGATGTTAAATTGATTTTTTTAATTTCTTCTCTTATGATGGAAAAAATCCTTTTTTTGCAGTATTTATTTATGATTTTGATTTCCCCTATTGTCCTTGAATTACTTTCTTCTTTTTTAGTGTTTATTACATATGTTGAGGTTTGAGTTCAATAAATTAATCAAGAGATTATTCTGGTGAACATAATCTTGGACTCTTTTTAGCTCTATTGCTAGTAATGGCAACATTTGGTTCTTAGATTTTTCTCCCTTAAATTTAAGAATCAAAAGATCTCCTATAAATATTTGAAAATACTTTAATGAGCTATATGTATTCATACTTGAAATTATATATTAATTAAATGCAACTTTGAATTATAAAATTAAAGGTATTTTTATAATAACTACCTTTCAGTTCAAATTGTAATGTAAATAATCATGAACTTAATGAGTTCAATAAATTTAGATAATTAAATTATACTTCTTCTTTATTTTTTTATTACTTTAAAAAATTCTTAATAGATTGAATCAATAAATTAATTTCTTGTTATATACTTATTCTCTTATAAAGAAATGAACTTATATAATAAATATAAAAATATTGAATTGAATTTTTGAAGTCTATCATAAATTACCTAAGATTGATTCATCAAAATCTTTTCAAGGTTTGACTATTAAAAAGGTGTGATTAATTAATTGATATTGTATATAAGAGTTTGTTGAATTGTTATATTTTGTAATATAATTATAAATGAGTAATATTAATCGAGAGCAGTGCGTGTCTAAACTTTAAGGACATTTAAAAGGGGCCACAGCCACTATCCAAGGTAAAATAGGTTTAGAAATAAACTAGAGATTGAAGAACTTTTGATGAGTTAAGAACATATTATCTGGTAATAAGCAAGAGAAATTGAAGAACTTCGAAGAAGATTAAAATAATTGGAAAGTTTAGACTTTCAAAATGAATAAGTAGTTCATCTATAGAACATTAACATTTAATTAAAGACTTAAATTGAGTTTTTGAGGGGTGAGATTCAAGAAAAAGATGCAATGATTGCTTAATTTACTTCTAAGACTGTATAATCAGCATCACCAGAAATACTTGCTGCATAACAACAATTAATTCAATAAAATCTATAGCTACAAAATATTATAGGGGATCTTCAAAATTAAATTTTGAATAAGGATACTGTAATCGGTTAACTAAAAACTTAGGAAAGCACTTTAGATTAATTGATAGGATAACTTTAATCCAATATACAATCAAAACGAAATAAAGTAGGAGTCACTTAATAAGGAAATGAAGCATAGAGTGTACTGAATGAATTATAATAATATCCAGAAGCATTACAAGATGTTATTGAAAGGATCATATAAGAATATAGAAGAATGCAATTTCTAATAGAAGAAAAAGATATTGAAATTTAAAATTTGAAATCTCGACTTTAACTCTAACAGCAAAAAGCAAATGATTCCATTTCTGAAATTAAAAAAAGGGATATATCTCCTATTCGATCAGATTAAGCATTAGACTTAGCAAAGTAAACAGCAACAATGGATGATATGATAAATGATTTGGAGAGAAAATTAATGTCATAAGATAATAGGAAAAAAGAATTATAGGCTAAATTATTGGATGTGGGAACTTAAAATGTGGAATTGGAGAAACAATTATTATAAAGTAAAGATCAACTTCCAAAGACTGTAGATGAATTAATTAAAGCAAATTTAGATGTCAATGATAAAATCAATGAACTTTAAAAAACATTACTTTAAAAACAAAATGAGTAAGATTTATTATAAATATAAATTAACAATAGTAATATTGATAATTAATAATAATAATCTAATTTAAATAAATAAGATTATGAAAAAGTTAATACAAGTTAAACTAAAAACAATGTTGATGATTTAGTATTAGAAAATTAACAATTAGAAGATTTGATTACTGAATTATAATAAAAATTAGTAGATAAATAAGCTTAAAAATAAGAAATAGAGGATGAAATTAAGAAATTGAATATACCAGCTTTATAGTAAGATTTAAAGGATATGTAAAAATAGCATGCCATATTAGAGACTGATAATCAAAATTAGAAATAATAGATTTAATAATTATAAGAAGAAGTTAATTAAAATAAAGAAATATAATAAAAATTATTCCAAGAAAATAAAGAATTATAAGATTCAAATAATCAAACTTAAGCATAAATTAAATAGTAATAAGATAAGCTAGCATAATTACAGGATCAAAAGAATAAAAATACTAATAAATTAGTTAATGAAGATTTCTAAAAACTTTAGGAGAAATTTAATTAGACAGAGGACAATAATAAAATATTAGAATAATTAGTTCAATAACTTAATGAAGAACTAAGATAATAATAGTAAGATAATCAACCACTATAAGAGGAACTATTCAATTTAAAAAATAAGTTATAAGATACACAACTAAACAATTCAGAATTAGCATAATAAGTTAAATAACTTGAAGATGAATTAATCAACTTAAAAAAGGAATAATTGTAGAATAAGGAATCAGCTAAACCTAGCTATAGTAAATCAGGAGAGTAATAAAGGACAACTTCTATTGAAAAATTTAGAGAGCCATTCTAAAGCATAGTAGATAAGGAAGAATTCTCATTTGATTTAGGAAGTGTTAATTAATAAGAATTTTCTTCTTAGGAAGTAACAAGTACACCTGAAAATCTTAAACAATCTTAATTTGCTAAACATAAAACTTAAGATGGGAAGTTTATCACTATTCCATTAGATATAATTAAAAATTATGAATATTTGATTCGAGAAAAAGAAAATGAGATTGATGAACTCAAAAATGAACTAGCAAATTAAGGTCTTTAGAGTATACCTCTTAATTTCTAAACTGGAAATATTGGATCTAATGAATAAGATAATAATAACTTTTAACTAGAAGCTTCAGCTCCAAATCAAGATTATTAATAAAATACAGAAGATTAAGGAGCCATAATTGAATAATTGAAGAAGACAATAAAGACAAAAGATGATTATATTTAGATTCTATTAGAATAGGTTGAAGAGCTGAAATAATTTGGTACATTACCTGAAGAAAAATAAATTGAAAAATTGGAAGCTAATCAAAGAAAGTCTGATGATCTTGTGAGGTAAAATATGGAAATTGCAGATATAATTATAGATTTAGAAAGTAAATTAGCCAATAAGAAGATAGAAAATGAAGAATTAAAGAAATAGTTGGAGGAAGCGAATAAAGAATATAATGATTAATAAAAGAGAGCTAAAATGTATCAACTATATATGTTGAATTAAGAATTAGATGAGGAAGTTTCTTTATCTCCAAAATTATCTTAAGAAGAACCTTAGTATGAAAATTTAACAGATGATTAATAAGGTACAGAGTAAGATAAATCTGAAGACCCTTAAAAAAAATCCAAAAAGTTAACCATTAAAGAAAAATATGAAAAAAAACTTAAGGATCTCAAAAGGTAAAATTAAAAATTAATGGCTTAAATAAAATAATTAAATGAAGGAAAATAAGATAATATTCCTTTATAAGAAGATTGTTTATAAATAAAATAAGAAAATAAAGAAATTTCAAAATAAAATCAATCTGAAGAACCTAAAAAATAATAATTACCTTAATCTATTGTTACCAATAAGAATCCTCAAGATCTTCAATAGTAGTATGAAAAAAGTTTAGAGAAATAAACTGACTTGATTTAAGAAGTTTAAGCACTTTAGGATATCATTGAAAGTCTTGAACAGAAGGTTTAGGCTAAGATAGAAGCAAAGAATTAATTGGAAGCTTAACTTGGAGCTTTAGAGAAAAAAACAGAAGTTTAACCATAAAATTCTTAACTTTAAGAATCAGCTACTATGGCTAGTACAACAAAATTGGATTAGGAAACTTTGTAAAAATAATATGATTAAGAAGTATAAATTTCGAGATTGAAAGACTAGTTAGTAGAAAAAGAAAGAGAACTTACATAAATGTCAAAATTGAAAGACTTATTAGCAGAAAAAGAAAATGAACTTAAATCTTATAAGGAATAAATACCATCTATATAGGAATATTAAAATTAATAGTTCCTTCATTAATAAGAAGAATTAGTTAACACAGAATTACGTAAGGATATGCAAAGATTAGAGGACCAATTAGAAGCTTAAATTAAACTAAATAAAGAATTATAGCAAAGAATGGATAATCAACATGAATAAGCATCTTAATTGTCATAAAAGATAAGAGAATCTATTCATGACTCTAACTCATCTAATTCCTAAATAAGGGATAATAGACAAAAACTTGTAGAAAAATAATAAAAGGCAGATGAATTAGTTAGAGAACATTTAAGTTTAGATGACCTAATTGAGGAGTTGGAAAAGAAACTTGTAGAAAAAAATGATTATAAAGACTAATTATTAAATTAATTATAAGAAGGAACTAAATAAGCTTAATAATCTAAATTAATTGATTAACCAAAAGAACAATAAGTTTAATCACATTAACCATTTATAAAATAGTAGAATTAAGCATAAATGGTTGAACCAATATAAGAAATTAGTGATGTTTAGTAAGTTGTTAGCAATAATGACGATTAAATTTCTATTCCTTTGTAAACAGGATAGATTCTACAGGAAATAGATCGAGATAGTTAAAAGTAAGACATTAAAGAACCAAATCCTTCTGAAAAAGAATCCAACTAACTTCATCCAGCACGATCATAACCTGTGTTTGCAAAAGTAGATGAGGAAATAGAGCCAAAACTTTAATAAGTAAAATCTACTTAAGGATTTGCTTCACCTCAAGAATAGTGGGGTAAGGAAGGTATTGATGGTAAAAAGTTATAAGAGGTTTGGGATTTATTAAAGAGTAATACTGATGCAGATAAAAGAATATAAGAATTAAGAGATGCATTAGCAAGAAAGAACAAGAGAAAAGAATAATTAGAGGGTATATTTAATAAAGATTAAGAATTGCTGAGTTAAAGAGTATCAGATAGTGTTAATGAGAAAAAATAATTATAAGATTAATTACATTAAA
The DNA here is from genome assembly GCA_905183005.1 of Paramecium pentaurelia. Classification (NCBI taxonomy): domain Eukaryota; phylum Ciliophora; class Oligohymenophorea; order Peniculida; family Parameciidae; genus Paramecium; species Paramecium pentaurelia. The sequence goes on along the minus strand of CAJJDO010000017.1, from coordinate 109,216 downwards.
AAAATTTATAAATTGCTGCTTTAAATGATGAATTATCAAAATTATAACAAAAAGTATTTGAGAAAGAAAAGGTAATTGATGAAAAGGATAGGGAGGTTAGAAATAGTTTATTAGTTAAGACATATTAAGATAATTGTGATAAAGCTGATGAGTTAATTAGAAAGAATATCTAAATAGAAGAAACTGTGGCAAATTTAGAATTAAAATTAGCTGAAAAATAATAAAGAATGAAGGATCTTGAATTTTAAATAGGAGCTGACTCTAGTATTTCGAATATACAAGAATAAAGGGAAAGTGGTTTGATTATTAAATCTTATGATTAAGAACAAGATACATAATTGCAATAATAGGAATAAGTACTTTAGGGTTATAGTATGAATATCGATTAATTGAAAAATAAAATTGTTTAATTGAATAGTGAATTATCTGATAAAGATACGATTAATTAAGATCTTCGTAATTAAGTAGCAGATTTGAAGAAATAAATTCATGGTTATTAATTAGCTCAATAGGATGTCAAAGTAATCAAAAAGTAAAATAAGTAATTGCAGGATGAGATATAAGCATTAGTTTAAGAAAATTTAGCTTTTGAGGATTTAATTCGTGATTCGGAATATAAGTTATAAGAGAAAAAGTCAAGAGCCAAAGAATTAGATATGGAAATTAAGAATGCTGAAATTCAAATTTAAGTTGAGAAATAGACTAAAGAAAATTTAATACTTTAATAAAAGATATAACAAACAGATGAATTAATTAAAAAAAATTTAGAATTAGATGAAGCTTTAACAAATTTGGAATTGAGAATCCTAGATAAATAATAGTTATTATCATAAAAGGAGGCTCGATTATCTAATTAGAATTCAAGAATTTTGCAATAGCCAATGTATATTTATTAAGAAGATTCAGATGAAAAAGTTAGCAATATGAAAACAGAAACATCTCCAAAAGCTTAACATTAACATCCTTTGATTTAAGAACATAATAACAATTTGAGTGAATTGACTAGTTCTATTACTCAAATGTAAGAATAGGTGAGATAATTGAGTCTTGATGATAGTGAATTTGAATTCTATTAATAACAGAAAAAAGAAAAGTAATTGGAAATAGAAACATTAAAATAATAAATATTTTAATAAAATGAAGTTATGCAAGATCTAAAATAAGAATAGATTGAAAAGTAGTAATAAATTGAATAACTTTAGAAGGAGAACTCTAATTTTGATGAATTAGTTGAGGAATTATAATAAAATTAGAAAAAAATGATTGAATAAGAAATTTCAAAGAAAGATTAAAATTAACCATAAGAGATTGGAGGTCCAGAGCAAAGTGAAATAATTAAAACAAAATCAGAGAATTTAGAATTGAGTAAGAAAGTTCATAATTTGAAATAGACATAGAAATAGTTAAAGAATTAAATTGCTAATTATGATTCTTTAATTATAGATCTTGAAACAGTAGTTGCAGATAAGAAAAATGAGATTTAGAAATTAAATAAAGATAATTAATTTTACTAGTAATAAAATAGAAAGTAAAAAGGAAAAAGAGATTTATTACATAAAGAATAAAATAATTTATAATATCAACTTAAACTTTTAGAGCCTTAATTATAAGAACTTTAATAAACTGAAAAATAAATATAATAATAAATTGCATAGATTTAGCAAAATTTAAAAGATTTAAATGATAAATGTATGCAATTAGAAGAATAAATAAATTAGAAGCAGCAAATAAATTCAGCATTGGAATTATAATTATAAATATTAAATCAAGAAATAAATTAATAAAATGAAAAGAAACAATTATTAGAATCTGATTTGAATTAATTGAGAGATGAAAATTAAGGAATTGAATAAGAAGTGAAGATATATAGAAATCTAAGTTTGGAAGATATTACATTAAGTGAACAAATAGATACTCTTACAAAATAGATAAATGATGATAAACAAACTTATGAAACCTTATAAGATGAACATAAAGCTACATAAGAATAAATCAGTTTATTATTACCTTAAAATAAAGAGATTGATTAATTGAAAGAAACTGCTAAATTATAATATGCATAAAATGTAGAAGCTTTAAATAATTTATAATAAGAATTGTAATAAAAGATTGAATAGAAGAATAAAATATTCCAAGAAGTTTCAGAAACTGAGAAATATCTTGATGAGAATAATCATCTGCTTTAGGAATTGAATGAGAAAAAGGCTAATCTTGAAGATAAAATAAAAAAAGATGAAGTGTTGGTTAATGCAGTAGCTTCTAAATCAAAACGATTATCTGAAACTTTAGAATATGAAAAATAGAATTATAATGTACTTAATGCTGAATTAGAAGATCTTTTAAAGAAGAAATAGGTCTAAGAATAAGAGTTTTTAAAGGTTAAGGATGAAATTTAAAAAATGAAAACGGAATAAGAGTTGTTATTACAATAATAATAACAGTATCAAAATTTAAAGGAATAGATTGATAAATATGAATAAGACATTGAAATTAATCTTAGGATAGTTCCAGAAAGAGAAGAATAAATATCATAATTGTTAGCAATAATTGAAAAGAAAAATGAAGTCTTGGGTACAAAGTAAGAGGATGTAGATAAATTAAATAAATTACTTGAAGAATTATAATAAGAGAAGGAACAAAAGGAAAGAGAGTTGGAGGATTAAAATTAACTTATTAAAAACATTGAGGAATAAATTATTGAAAAATATTAGAGAGAAAAGGATTTAAAGGATTAATTAGAATCAATATAATTGAGAGATCTTGAAACTGAATTAATTGACAAAATGGAATAATCTATGGCATAATAGGAAATGTTAGACTCAATTGAATAGTTAAAAAATTAAGTTTAAAAATTAAGAGAGGAAGATGATTAACTTAAATAATAGATTTAAGAATAAGAAACTATAAATAATGATCAGAGATAGGAACTTGAATTTAAATTATTAGAAAAGAATGATATAGAGTAAGATCTTCATTCTGCATCAGCTTAATTAGATGAAATGAAATTTTAATTAGAAGAAAAGAATGATTAATTGACAAAATTAAATGATTAATTTAAAAAGGTTGATGAAGACTCTAAGATGATGGAAGCTGTTTTATAATTGAAGGAAAAGGAATTAAAATAATTATAAAAGAAGAAAGAAAATTTAATAGATGAATTAGAGAAAACAAATAATGATGTTGTAGAGGCTTAGAAACAATTGGCATCTAAAAGAAAGAAATAAAGATCTTTAGGTGCAGAACCTTAATAATAAGATGAAGATATGGAGGAAGATATATAAGATAAGATTACTTCTTTGAATTCACGTAATAATAATTTGAAGGATGATCTTTAAAAATTGGTAGAATAGAGTCCAGATACAACAGAAAAGAAAGCTGAAGAATAATAAGTTATCAAAAATATTCCTATTTCAGTTTCACAATTTGCTCCAGATAAAATTTAGTAAACATTATAAGATAGAGATAAAAAAATAGAAATATTAGAAATGACTATATAGACTTTATAATAATAATAGCATGAAAGAAATAGTATGATTCCTTCTATGTTTTAATCTAAGATGTCAGTATAGCCAAGTTTCTTTATGGATGATGATCCTTTATTATTAGAATTATAAGAAAAATTCACAAAGGAAAGTGAATTGTTGAAGGATTTGCAAAATAAAATTAAATAGACTGCTGAAAGTCATTATGCTTTATCTTTATAATTAAAGGATTGGGCTGAAAAGGAAAATAGATTAGCTAAAGAATTAGATACAAGAAGATAGAGTGTAGAATAAATAGAGTTTGAACTCTAAGCAATATTTACAAAATAATCAGATTTAGAATCTGAAAAAGTTAATGTTTTATAAAGAATATATTAGTTAGAAATAGAAACATAAGAACTTTATGAATAAGAAGGTAATACTAAAAATAAATTGAAGGAAAAGAAGGATTACTTATAAACACTTTACAAAAATTTGGTTGAGAGTGATTAAAAACTTTTACAATTAAGAAATAGAATGGCTTTATATTCTCAAGAAGGAAGATAATTAGCTGAATAAGTTGAGAATTTAGAGAATGAAAAAGAAAATAAATTATAATATTTACAAGATATTCAGGCAGATTTAGAACATGCAGAAATGGAAAATTAAGAAAAATAAGCCTTAGTTCAATCTATAGCTAAAGAAATTAGTGAAACTCAATAAGAAAAAGATAGATTAGAAATATAATATGCAACAGTACATAGCAAGAATTAATAATTAAAAAGTTAAATTGGGTTTGAAGAATCTCTATATTAAAAATTACTTTAAGAATTAGAAATTGCTAAAAAGAGAGACTAAACTAAATTTCAAAATCTGTTTTCAGATGGATCAACTTAAACTGAATATGACATAGAATAATTTGAAAGTTTATCCAATAGTACTTAGATGTTCAAGATAACAAAAGATGATGCATTTTAATTAAAGGAAAATTGTAGGTAAAGATTGATTTAAATATATACTAATGAAAATACTAGCATTTAATAAACTATAAATTAAAATCAACATTTAAAGAAATTGATTCATTTACAATAAATGTTAATTCAAATATAAGAAAATGAAAACTTAAATTTAATTGAATATTCATCTAGAAGGTCATCAAAATTAGGATTCAAAGTATTAGATGAATCAATTTATAATATGAAATTAGAATTAGAATAAGTATATATATTTTATTTATTTTCTAGATTGATTTTATGATGACTAAAACTAAATTAGTTGAAGTATAAGTAAGTGATCACTAAATCATAATTGGAGATACTAAAATAGCAAGATAATGGATAATAGATAGATAATTTGATTATGATAATGCATTGTATCCTTTGGGTGTGTTGAACATCATTTATAAAGTATAATAATAATAAATGTATTTAGGTATCCCTTTATCAAGTGATTAATATTTCATTAACAGGAACAAAAGTATTAAACTTATATTAATCTATATTATGAGATCAATATATATATATAAATTAATTGTAAACATTTTAAATTTTCTTGAATAATATTTAAATATGAGTAATAATATCAAGAATTCTCATAAACTAGAAGATGTATATGATGATTAAGGATATTTTTGTGGCTGCTTTAAAAAGATCAGTAATATGGAATAAAATAGAACTATATAAACTTCAAAAGTTCGAAATTCAATGAATAAATCTGGTTTAGATGGGAGTAAACATTATGCTTCATCTTAATTGAACATAATAAACTCAACTAATTCTTAGTCATAAAGATAAAATGTAAGTGTTGCATCTCCAATAGTTAGTAGTTTTGCAATCACAACTTTCGAAAACAATTATTCCCAAAATTAGTTATTCTTGTTAAGAAATACTTAAAGTGGAGAATCAATTTTTGCAAAGATCACATAAATAGATTTAAAAACAAAGAAAATATAAACTTCAGATTTGAAAAAATCAAGACTTTTTGAATAGAAAATTGATAATGAAATAATTCAAAAGAGTTAATTTCAAGATTTAACTGCTAAATATATTGCTTGTCGTATAAAGGATTAAATTACAACATTAGCAGAATATGGATGTGGAAATGGTGGAAATACTGTTTAAGTATAATTATAATTAATAAATAATAGTTTACAAAATACTTAGACTTTGTAATTGCTATTGATATTAATACTGATGCTTGTTTTTAAACTAAATAAAATTGTGATTAAAGTGCATTTAATTTAGAATTACCAAACCCAAAAGTAGAAATAATTAATGCTGATATTTTCAAATTAAAAAAGAATCTACCATTTGATAGCATTTTTATTAATCCAACTATGAATAATGAACAATAAATCTGTAAAGATATTATAAAAGATTGCAGTCCAAATCTTAAGGAATTATTGAATCTAATCTCTGATTAAATAGAAAATTTAATTATTTAATTTCCAGCTCAAATAGACTATTCTTAATTGCCTTTACTATTAAATATAAATTAACAATATCGAAATACTAATAAATAATAATCTCATTGTTCATTAGAGATTGAAAAAGTATATATTTAAGGCACTCATGTGTATAATATTGTATATTATGGGAAAGTAGCCAATGTTTCAAGAGAGGAGTTGAAATAATTACTAACTACTTAATTGACAAATTAGGAAACAAATAAAGATGGATTTTATTAAGTTATTGCATAATTGAATGAGAAAATTGGTAAAATTATTAGTAATAATAAATTTAGGTAATTTATAATTAACTTATGAATTATTATAAGCTCAAAGTTATAAATATAATTTTGATTAATTTCTAATAGCTGTTTGTGAAAAATATAAGTTAGATTATAATGATTATGCATTCTTATTATACTAGAAACTATCAAAGTATTATAAAGATTTAAATATAGAGATTATTCATAAAATTCTAAATTTAGAGATTCTAACAATGTAATTCATGAATCAGAGGAATTTGAATTTAGTTAAAAGTATTCTTATAGTTTAACTGGTTTATCTTAAAAGGAGGAGGTATGTATTTTAGAAAGTTAAGATTTATATAACTTCGATTTAGTTGGAATTAGTAATGAAAAATTAAATTTATGTAAATGATAATCATTTTATATATTTAGAAATCAATTATCTTAATTATTCAAATCTTACAGGTTTAATTAAGATATCTTTCATTCCACTCTCTAATGCACTAAGTATATTATTTTCAGAATCATAAGCAGAACACATTACTATATTCAACTTATTATCAATTTCTAATAATTATATTGATGTTTGATAACCATTCAACCCTGCCATCTCTATATCCATCAAAATTAATTTATATTGCATTTAATGCATTTTTTATCTATTTTTAACTCTATTAATTGCTTCAAATCCATTATAAACCATATCACTTTCAAATCCTATATTCTTAATTAATAAATTTAAAGACAATAAATTAAATGGTACATCATCGCAAATAAGAATTGATGGAATGGTATCATTTTAATTTTATCTTTAACTAAAGAATGTTTAATTCCATAAAGGCATTTAATGATCTTCAACAATAGCATTTTCATCATTTTAATTTTCTGTCTCTCCTATATAATCTAATTTTATTGTAGATCCTTAAAGAGATCTAGCAATTGAATTAATTTAATTATTCACTCTAAAACTAATTTTAGTATATTCTCCTTCTCTACTTCTAATTTTGAAATATGACTTTTTTGAATATGCTAATTCATGACTCATTTTCATTCCAATAGAAAAACCTAATCCTAAATATTTGGTAGTAAAATTTCTCAATTAATCAAATATACTATCATCAATATTTTAGCTAAGAATATTATTAATAGCATCCAAATTTACTTTTGAAATTCCTCTACCAGTATCATGTACAATAAATTTAATAAAATTTATCATTCCAGATGATTTCTATTTTTTTTTAACAGAAAGAGAAATTGTATCATCACGTTCTGTAAATTTTAATGAATTATTAATTAAATTGACAAGCAATTAAAGTATTCTTTCAGAGTCACTATTAATTTTAATGTTTTCTAATCCATCTTCAATTTGAAAAATTAATTTAATTCCTTTGCTTTAACAAATATCTAAATAATATTCTTCTAATTATTTATATATATCTTTAATAAAAAATTCTTGAATATTTAAATGAAATGTTCCTAAACCGAATTAAGCATAATCTAAAATATCATTAATTTAATGCATTAGTAATTTATTGGATACTATTGAAGGGTTAATGTATTATTAAATAAGATTTGATTAAATAGGTTAATTTTTTAAAGCTTACAATAAACTTAATGAACAATTCAAAGGAGTACGTAATTCATGAGAAAATGAATTGAAATGTAAGGTTTGGAATTTATATTTCTAAAGAAACAATTATTATTTCTCTTATTTAGTGATATCTTAAAACAATACTAAATAACAAATTTAGTTTTGTAAATTAATCATTTTACAGAAAGTAATTTCTATAGTTTTATCATGATTATTAATATTGAAATGAACTATTAATTTATTAGCTTTGACAAAACTCCTATGTTCTAAACTACAGTAACAGAAATACTTACAGAGAAGAAATTTATGATTCATTAAAAAGTGATAAAAGCAACTATTTAAAATCATGTTTTGATAAAAGATTGGTTTTTTGTTTTTTATATTTGAATTACTACTCTAATAACTTCTCACTAAGGGATGAATATCTCTTAAATTGTTATTCTGCTGATGCAATTATAGATTCTATCATTTTACTATCAGCCTTCTGTGGTAATTGTTTTTATGATGTAAGACATTGAATTTCTTTATGTTACTTAGTTAAAGATTCTTCTTATTCTAAACCTCTAAAATTTGTATATAGATTTACTGTAATATAAATTTTTAGAATTATAACATTGCTTAATCATCAGTTTAAGCTGTTAAAATCTTAGATGCTTTATGATTGATGTATAAAAGGTCTAAAGATTATGATAAATATATTATTCCTTATTTAATTTGATTTGTTATGCAAATTAATTCATCTTTTTACATTAAATCTATTTTTCTATTTGTCATAATCTATTCTGCAGGTACTGTAATATAAGAATGTAATACTTCATGTGAAGTAGCTTATTTGTGATTTATTTATTTTAAACTCAACAATTTAATCAGGATTATTAAAATTAAAATTAAGGTTGTTAAGATGTATTGATGTATAAAGTTATTATTGATTTGAATTTGTATCATACAATAAACTATTGAAGTATATTGCAAATATTTGTGTTATTAATTTGATTGTTCTTAATATAACAGTAGCAAATAGATATAAAATCGATAAGAATCTAAACTTGAAAAAGCTTACCTGATTTCTAAACTCATTTATATTTAATGTATTAGTTATTAGCAGAGGGTAAATACTGAAGGTTTAAATTTTTTATAGATTAGAAGATGACAAATTACACACAATAAAGCTATTGAGCATCTTATTCCTGCTAATATATAATTGGTGTTTGAATTTGTCAATGAGAGACTGATTATAGAATCTGATCCAATCAACAAATTAATGGAAATGCTCAAGTAAATATTCATGATTATTTTATACCAAAATTATATCACATTAATTAATTTAGAATGGGATTAATGTTATGCATTTAAATATTGTTCTCTTATTCCTTTTACTTATATTGAAAAAATTTGTGAATAAAAACTATAGTTAGTTATCTTTATTACATTTAGTAGAATAATATTTATTAATGATCACCATAATTACATAAATGAAACTATGGTTATCATATTAAATAATTATTAAAATTAATGACGAAATAAAATTATCATATTTATAGCAGTCTATTAGTTAAGGTTTTGTAATGATTATATTATTTATTTTAATAAATGAATATATATTAAATAAGAAAAATGTTATTGATTTGAATTTATTAAGAATATATATTTTATAATTATTTGTCAAAGTATGAAAATTTATCTAATTAATAAAGTATTTAAATTAGAACATTGATAACGACATTAAATAGCAATATAATTGCAAATATTTAAAAATAAATTATATATGGAATTTAATTTAGAAAAGGCTTGAAAAATTATTTTATAATATCAATAATGAGAGTGATTTATATACTTGTAGCTGTGTGTTTAGTACTTGTATCAATTCCTATGTTTTATGACAATACCGACACTGCTCTTTGGTTGGAAAGGACAGATGCTCACACTTTTTTTATAACATCATCAAATAGACGATCACTATTATAGGATAAGTATTATACAATTAAATGAGTTAGCCATTAAATGATGAAACAATAAATTGAAGCAGATGAATAAGAAAGAGTACTTAAATTACAATCTTTATTTGCTGAATCAAAAAATATATGTTTAAATGGAAAAGATCCTAAAAAATGGAGCTACGAATAGATTGTTAATGAATTCATAAAAGGTCCATGTGCTCCAGTCATTTTAGTTCCAGGCTTGGCAGGAACTTCTTTAGAAGTATTGAATCAATATAATTATAGATTGAAATTGATTGTGAAAAATTATAGAAAGAAAGTCCTGAAATTTTTGAGAGTTGTGGTTGGTAAACATGTAATTCATGGTATTTTTGGTATTCTAAACCTGATTCAGAATATAGACTTTGGATTTCTACAACAACAAGCACTGTAGGTGTTATATAAACTAGTTCCAAAGATCATTGTTTTGGTAATTTAATGGAATTGAAATATGATAGTGTAACTTAAAAACATAAAGAAACTCCTGGACTTAAAGTATAAATAATTATGTAATATTATAGGTAACTTATTATGGTAATACACCAAGCACATAAAAATATAATGAATGTGGTCTAGGTGGAATCAAAGAGATGACTGATGACTATATAATCAAATATATGATGTGTGATTATAAAGGATTTCTTAATATTGGAGATTTATTGAAGAACATGGGATATGTAAGTGGACTTCTATTCTAAGCTATTCCTTATGATTATAGAAAAGGTATTTAGTAATCTGAGGCCAAATAATTAATTAGTAAGAGCATTTCAAATCTAAACAAAATAACAGGAAAAAAAGTTACTATTTTAACCCATTCTTTGGGTTCTCTTCATACTCTTAATCTACTAGGAGAAATGACTAAATAAGAGAAATAGGATTCAATTGCCACCATTATGACAATGGGAGCACCTTATTTAGGATCATCTAAAGCTATTAGAGCACATTTGGGAGGTGATCCTTCCTTTTTAGACACATTTTTAGGAATGACTGTAGGAATCAATTATTTCAACTAAAATAAAGCTATTAATTCAGCTTCAAGTTAAGTTGATATTTATCCTAAACTTACTTTCTTCTAATATCAGAATGAACCATGGATGTAAGAAATTTTGAAAAGAATTCAATAAGAAAAAGATTTTATAGAAAAAAAAACAAATAACGTAACAGCTTTATCTTGGTTTCCAAATCCTAATGAATTATGTACTAACTTAACTGACTTTAAATCTGAATGTTTGATTCATTTGTAAGATTTAAAGGAACATTTTATTGAAATTGAAAATAAACAATTTACTGCTTAAGATATAAAGGAATTATTAGATAAGTATACTATTAATGGTACATTAATATCATAATATTATTAAAACTACTAATCAAATTCATTAAACACATTATAAAATCCTGAAGTTCCATTTATTGTTTTATATGGAGGTTTTGCTTAGACTGAATATTAATTCAAATATTTAAAGAATCCTTATCATGAAGTATTAGATAAATAAGATTTTTATTTCCCCAATTTTACAACTTATGCTGTTGGTGATTAAACTGTTTTGACTTCATCTGCTCTTACTCCTGCTATTAAATGGATTTATGAACATTAAAATGGCATAAGTGAAAATCCAATAAAAGTCATTCAATATTGTTCTAATTATAAAGGTTCATTATAGTTAGATCTTTTTGATGCTGTGATTGATGGATAGAAATAAATAACTCAAAGTGGATATATTGGATTAGAATGTGAATGTTTGAAAAAAGGAGCAGTATTTAATTTTAATATATAAATAGGCCTTAAGTGACTGCAAACATTCGTGCTTAATAAACGACAAATTTGTTGTTGATCTTGTTTCATAACTTGTACGTAACAATCAAAAAGCCTCAATTGATAAAACACCATTAGATAAAAATCAATTAGAAGATATTGTGAAACAATGTTCAAATCTTTAGATTTGATTATGTTTGATAAGCAAATGTTTTATTAATTTACATCAAATATAATACACAATTTTAATAAAAATTATATATAATATGAATATAAAATACAATTTCTTAATATGCCTTTGTTATATAAATTTATAACTTAGTGAATTTGAAACAAAAATTTGAATGGAGATGATAAAATCTATTATACCCAAGGACTAAAATCAAAATTTAAACTTTAAATTAAAATATAATTATTTAAATAGAATAATTTAATAAATTTATTATTTTTTTTGGTTTAATTTTGATTAATTTAAAAATCAAATAGCTAAAAACAAAGCTATGATACTAGTTACTAAAATTAATGAATAGGTTGGTAATGGTTAACAGAATCCTCCTACCAATTAATATGAATCTTCACATAAGGTACATACATCTTTAGCTGAACATGTATCACAATTTGCAGGACAACCTATACAATATTTAGTAAAATCATCTGCAAATGTATTTGTTGGACAAGTCTCAACACATTCAATACCATTTCTATAAGTATTACATGTTTTCTCACATGCTCTTCCTGCATAACCAGCTATACATGTGCACTAATATATTCAAATTTAATATATTTACTAATCCTCCTAAACAATATCCCTTCTTATTACATTAATTTGGACATTCACTAACTGATTAACATAGATCCTTAGGATTGTCTGGACATATAATACCTGACTTATATTTATTAGTGTCATAACTTGGAGATGAACCTCCAACACTACAATCATATTCCACTCCATCAACAATGATAGTTAACCTATAATTCTCATCACAAGAATATTTGTAGCAACTGTATCCAATATCATATACAGCTCTTGTTTTACTTACAAAACCACCTTATAGACACATACTATCATATCCAAAATGAAAGTTAGTTCCTGAAAATAAAGTTTCATCATAATTATCTGCATCTCTGCAATCTAAATCTGGTATCACATAATAATAAGGACATTCTACAAGTCCATCATTCAAGCAAACTCCTATTCCTGTGTGTGTATATGAACAAGATAGATGTTTTAAGGGGTCATCAGATTCGTCATTCTCATTGTATGGATCTGTACAAAACTCTTTATATTGTAAATTGGAATAACATTAGTTCTTATAAAAATCACATCCTTTATCCTTTCCCCATAATTATACATCAGCAACATGTTTAGTTACTCGATAAAATCTAAACTTAAATTAAATATATACCCTGAATCTTCTAATAGAGCAAATGTAAATTCAGTAAATAGTGAATTTCCAGTCATCATAGCACCTGTCATTAATTCATTATAAAAGATTGATCTTTCCAAATGTGATCCTGCAGTTCCTCCTCCTTTTTGATCTTCCATCTAATAATTAATTCAACTTAATACAGTTCCTCCCAATAATTTGGAGCATCCAAAATGATTTTCTGCTAATTGAGTCAATCTTGGAGTTGGTAAATCAATTTGTTAATTCACTCTTTAATAAACTGTGAAGTTGTATTTCTCATTAGTAGTACTATTATAATAGTTTGAATAAAGATTATCAGTGAACCCTAAACCATGAATAGATTCATGTAGTACAATTAGAACAGCTGCCTCAAATTTTGCATCTGTACCCTTTAAAATTTAACATTATTTATACTTAAAATTCTTTCATGTAATAATTATTCATCTGCATAATTCCAAATATTGGTCTTCCTGTGGTTTCATCAAAGATAACAGGTGCTGCTCTTGCAATATATTCTACCTATTCATTATTCTCTTAAGTAACAAAGAATACCTAATAATATTCTTAATATTTACTAAGTCAGCATCATAACTTTTTTGAAGTGAAACAGGTATAGTAAGTAATCCCCAATCAGTTTCATAACTAGATTTCCATAATAAATTTCCTGTTTGTCGTTTCACTAATAAATGTCTTCCAAAAAATGTCTTAACTATATCTAATACTGTATTAGTTTATTATAAGATATCTGAAGGTGGAGGCTCCAAGAATTCAAAATGTATTCTTATAGTTTCCCATGAGTTATTAACATCCTCCAGTTTTCTATCATTTCGATTTTCTCTTAATTTTTATAATAACTTAGTCTAGGATGGCAATCTAATATTCCAAATATCTGAAGCAGCAAAACAAACAGTAAATAAGAATAGGATAATCTAATTCATATAAAATAATATTGTAAATTAATTGATATTTTAATACTTAAATAAATAAAATCACTAAATCAATTATAATAATTAATTACAATGTTCCAAAATTCACATACTAATAATTAATTTTCATTCCACTCTACGATTAAATTCAAAAAATTACCTAAGTTGGAACCTCTGTTTAAATAAATCAATCAAGTTGTTCCTCAAAATACCTAAAGAGGAAGAAGCTTTAAATACTATTTATTTAACGTAACTGGAGGATAATGTAAGTTTAGAAGGAAAACATGTACATGTTCTGAGTGTGGAGGAACAAATACATTCGTTGAAAAATAGAATGCTTTGTAACCCATAACATACATAAGAGCACATCATGTAAAAAAAAGAAAGAGAAAGATGCATCGTAATAAAGGAGGTGGTAGACATCTGTCAGCTATGATTACTAGAGTCCCTCTTAAAATTGAGGATATTACCAATCTTATCCCAACAAGAAAAGAAAGAAAAGCAAAAACATTACTTCAAAACTAATTTATTGAATAAACACTATTAAAATGTAAAAGACTACTGACAAAAGATGACTCTACTATTGGCTATGAATATTTTTTTGCTAATGAATTAAAAATTGCTTATTAAACTTAAGAATTTATGACTAATAGTACATTTGAAAAAACTCCAACTTAAATCAAATAATAAAATGGTAATTTAACTGGAAGTCAAAGAACAATAGATGAATCTTAAGTGACAATTGCTTAAAATTTGAATATTAATCAAAGTTAAGTCTTAAATATTCAACTTCCTAAAATAAATTACAAAATTAAACAAAAACCTTCGTTATATAGTCCTAGAATCTATTAGGACATACTTGAATCCCATAATCTTAAACCAAATAAGACTGTTGATAAATATATATCTTAAAGTACTCATTGTTCGCCAGTCAATATCAAATTACCCTTAATTAGTTAAAAAAAAGTGATCTAAACCAAAAGAAAGAAATCAGAACATGTTTATTTGAAAGGATCTCCCTTGAAATTACTGCATGAATTAAAATCTTAGATTTTATTATAAAAAAAAATGAGCAAATAATGAGTTTTGTTTTTTAACGACTATTTAATACCATTAATTATTTAATGAATGCCAACTACCCTATTTACATACAAGAAATTAAAGAGAATTGTGATCCCTTAAAAGACATTTAATTAAGTCACAAAAAATCTCTTCCTCATATTATTGAATCCATTACATAAAAGATTCCTTAAGTCAAAAAATAAAGCATCCATAAAATATGTTCTTAACAAGTATGCTTATCTATTTAATTTTATAATTGTAGGAATAAAGAATTTATTCTAACATTCACAAACTCAAAAAATATAATCTACTCAAAGAAATTGGACATGTAAATCCCCAACTTCACTAAGAATTGCAAAACACTAGAAATTATTAACTTCCTGAAAAATTAGGTAATATTAAATTATTACTCTATTAGTTTAATATCAGAAAATCTAATAGTCATAAGGAGAACTCAATATTGAGAATTAAGATTCCACAAATAACTTAAATGATTGCTATCTATAAGATGATATTATGTGTTCAAATAGGAAGATATTACTGAAACCTTGCATGCGAAACATTATGGATGACTACGAAAATCGTTATAATGAATATAGTGACTCTTACATCAATAAATATTTGGATCTGAATTGATAACAAATAATAGTTATATTTCTTTATTTTATTATAAATTGTCTTAAAATATGCTATAACTACATAGAATTAGAGCATCATCAGTTTAAGAACAAGGAGAACAAAGATAAAAACTCCCAAATATACTTACACCTACTTTTGCTGATTGGAAAATTATAAGTGATACTAGAGCACACCCTAAAATTAGCAGAAGGAATCCACTTTTTAAATTTGGTTTGATCCCACCAAAAAAGGTTGCTACTCCTTCTTCATCTACTCATTAGAATCCTCAAGATTTTAGAGGACTTAAATCAGAAGAACAAAGTCAAAGAATAAAAGAAGTTATTGTTGAAGATAGGATAAGTACAACAGAAACAAATACTGTATAATAATTTGAGTTAGATAAAAAATATTTGTAATTGCGAAATAGATCTGTTAGTGGATCAAAATAAACAAATCAAATAGTATAAATTTCAATTATATTTTAAGCTACTTGAATGTAAATAGTTATTTGACAACCAAAAAAAAGCATTTGAAGATATATTGAAATCAAACAATTTATATAATAAATATTCTAGAGTAATAGATAAGGAATAATCAATAACAAATTAGAAAATTATGTAAATTTTTAACTTATATAAATGAAAATATATATTCATATCATATAAACCCATTCTCTATATAAGTTTTAACATATCTTATATATTTTCAAAGCAAAATTATATTTTATGAGATTTTTATTTTATTTTAAATTATAGAATACATTTTTAATTATATTATTAAGTTTAATATAATCTTTTTAAGGATTTCTAAATATTATGTAAATTATATTGGATAAATTATAAAACTCAAATAATTGTTTATTAAGATAGTAATAATCTTAGTTAATTTTAAGAATATGTTCTTAATACAAATTACTATAATTCTTATTATTGTCTTATAATATTTTAAATATAAATTTTATACTATATAGTATCAATATAGATACAGAAATTTAAAGTTGTAAATAAATTATTTAATGCAAGTAAAACAAAAATCATTTGCTTATATTAAATTTTAGATAAAAACTTTTTTTGTTAAAATCAAGTAGAATGTGTTTTTTATGATTAATTTTTATTGATAAATTACCACTTTCAAATATGTACTTAACATTATATATTCTAAGTTATAAATTGTATATATAAATCAGTATATGGTTTGGAAGAATGAATTTGGCTTTTGATACTCCAAATCAACGGCTTTTCTTGATTTGTTATATTTACCATAATATTCCATGCAAGTGAAAGTAAATCTAATATATTAAATTAGAAGAATACCTGATATAATTTCCAAATTTAGCTGTTCTTAAAAACTCTTTTGAAATGCCTGTTTTAATAAGATCATCAGCATATACAAATATATCTGAACCATCTGAGTCCATAACAATAAATCCATAGTTTTTGTTCTCATCAAAGAACTTTAAATAACCAGTGCTTCTATTTCTTTTTGGAAATTCAAGTGCAATTTCTTGAAGAAGCTAAGTGACAGAAACTTAATGGTCTTAAATAAATCGATTGCATTCCTAAATAATTTGATCACCTTCAATGTTGCTTTCTTCAATTAGTTGTTACTTATACTAAAAAAATAGTGTTAATTATAATACATAATTTCTTGGGTAAGAAGAACTTTTCTTTATTTATGGAGGTTTATGGACTTGCTCTAATTTAAATGTATCAAAGTCCAAATCACTTTCACTAATGTTAGTAGAGAAATCCTTGAATTCCGATCTAGATGGAGACCATTACAAATCGATCAATTTCACAGGGAACATTTATAGACAGATAATTAAATTATTTATGAATAATTTTATTTATTTCCCTTATATACACTTACTATTGATCAAGAGAAAATATGATTGATAATTTAAAAAGTTTGGTAAGTGTTTCCACTTAACTTTTAGATATAGAAAAATAGATATTCTAAGTGATTTTAATTATTTTGTAAATTTAAAAATTTACAATATAATTAGTTAAAATAATTGGTTATTATTTATTTTTAAATATATCTTATTAAATTCTCTAAGTTTTAGTAATGACTCATGGTTAGTTTATTTGTAATAAAAGAGAAATTAATAAAAAGTAATAAAACGGATGAATTACTTTAAATTTAAATTATTATTTATATGTAATTTTTAAAAGAAGCATCATACTCTTTGAAATAAAAATTTGGATATTCCCAAAATGAAAAAGCTATAAAATTGTTTGATTAAGCATATCATTATTAAAGCACAATACTTCCTATAAATATTCTAGATTAAATAGCTGAACTCAGTTTTCAAATGTATTATTATATTTAAAAATAAGTGAACATTATCCAAAAATAATAAATGAAATAATTAAGTAACTAAATACAACAAATAACACATCCAATAATATTTTAAAAGTATATATGTAATTTTAATAATAGACACTTATTATAATAGATTATTTATTGAAATATGGATGTTCAGGAATAATTGATGATTTGAAAGAATGCATAGGTTTAATTAGATATTATTCAGAATATAAGATAGAATTTCAAGAACCACTCTTCTAATCAAGTAGATTCATTATAATATTTAAAAGTTAGATAGAAAGCATAAAATATAACAATATAATTAACAAATAGAAATCTATTGTATAAAGAAAAGGAAATTGCAAAATAGATGAAATTAAAAATTTAGATGAATAAATTAAAATAATAAGCTTAATTTAGCAATATTAATGAAGAGACTTAATCTACTTTGGATGATATGTTGGAGAATTATATTTATAAATATATGGATAAATTTCATGATAAATTAGAAAATTGGGGAGATTAAGTCAATGAAAAACTTGATAGTCTAATTAATAATGTGGCTACAAATTCAGCTTATAAAAAAGATGATAATGGTTATTATTATCCTGAATCTTGTATGGATGATGTTATGATTGTTTAAAGAAATAAAACAACAAATTTGGAATTAAAGGAAAATAGTTAAAAGTCATAAATGACAAATTAAAGTATATATATTATTTAATATTTAGATTTATTTAATTAAGAAAATATATAACCTAATAAATAAGTAATGAAATAAAGGATAAATTTATTAGATTGAATATAACTTAAATACTAAAATAAAAAAATTAATCAAAATAATTTTCTTTTTTTTCTTGTTTAAATTTCTCTAACTTAAGCTGTCACTTATTATTGAAGTTAATCTCCATTTACTATTGAATGTAATATATTAGCTAATTTATCAGCTAATTCACAGACTTCAGATTTTGGTGGATTAAATATATAAGCATTTCTTCTAATCCTTTCAACATCATTAAGAATCTAATCTTTGCTTCTATAAAAATCATTCTCTAATCTTTAATATTTAATATATATAATTACCTTCTTTGAATAAGTGTAATATAACTCATTAATGGTACATAATCTAAATATTCAGGATATAATTGAACATCAACTTCATTGGAAAAGAAAAAGGCTATCTTAGTTTACTTTTTGATCATAGCATTAATGTCTCTATTAATTTATTAAGCCTCATTAGTAGTCAATGCAGATTATAAGGAAGCCCCTTAAATTTCGATTGATTTATTAGATTTATTCATCATAGATGCAATTTCCCAGAAATTTAAATGACAATAAGCAATCATATTTTTTTAATTTCTTAATTAATATGTTTCATCACTAATTCTTTTGCATTTCAATACTTACCAATCACTGGTATTTAAATAATTATCAGGGGTTTCTAAAGCAATGAATTAATATTAATGTCCAAATCCATTGTCTTTATCAGCATCAGTTTAGAAACTAATTTATTGTTGATTCAAATAAGGTTTAATTTATCTTACACTAGATGCATATGATTCTTCTAAAATTAGATATGGATCACAATCATAAGAGTAAAAGCATTTGAATATTAGATCCTTTGTTTAAAGTTCAAAAACTTATATGATATAAGAATTTTAATTAACTTGTCTTTTAAACACTGTATTGATTACAGGGAATATGTAATTTATATTGAGTACTTTACAATATACAAAATTGGCTGATTCTTAATCTGTAAGAATATCTCCAGGAAAGACAATAGTTTTTTTGGATGCAGAATCAATAGATAATTCTGATAAATCTAAATTATGTAGACATTTTTAAAGATATTATTCATATCCTTTTGTAAAGAATATAACATCATCTCCAATCTAAGGGGAATTAGTATCATCAGTTAAATACTTGTCTCTTAAGTGATCCCCTTATCTTGTTTAAGCTTATTTCTTTCTTGAAAATGATGTCATACAATTAATACAAATTCTTTTTTGAGTTCCAAAATCTAATTCACATAAAAATAGACGAGCTTCACTACATTCTTAATGATATGCTGATTTACATTCAGGACAACGAACTACATTATCCATTAAAATTCTACATCTAGTACATTATTCAGTTACTTATGATCTATTACGTCTTAATTCATTTTATTATCTATGATTATTAAGTATTATTAATCTAATTTATTGACTTCTTTGATTTCTTCTAGATCTTGTTTATAAAGGAGATTATTCAATTTAAACATCTTCCTTAACATTTTAATCACTTTATTTACTTACTTCTTCTTCACTTTCACTTTCAATTACTTTTTTTCTTCTTTAACTTTATTTTTTGGATTCATTAATATTAATAATTAATTATTAAGGAACTTATAAAGAAATTTATGGACTACTATCTTCATCATCTTTAATTAATACTCTCTTAATAAATTCAAATGACTTTTATTCAGTTTTTTTGATTAATTTTGCATTATGATTAGATGGTGATCTTTCTGGAATTGGTTTATTAGCTACTTCAACAATTTCACCTTCTAATTTTTAAATTTTAACTTAATCTGAAATTTTCATTAATTCTTTAATTTCATGAATAATTTTAATTTCCATTTATTTCATCTCTGCAAAATAACCTTAAAACATTTCTTCATTTTTCATGTTATCTATAGCAATTCCTTTTGACATTTATATATAAGTAAATAATTTAGGCTTTTATATATTGACACTCTTTTTTCCTTAATAATCTTGAGATATTAAATAAGGAAAAAGAGTCTTAAAATTATTCTAGAAATTATAATGATATGGCATTCTATAGAAATTACAAATACTACCTCTATCCACATAACAAAATTCCATATCAGAATCTAATGCCATAACTCTAAATCCATCTGATTCATCTATTATTGGATGTTCTGAATCTGAAACATAAAATTATTCAACTGGAGTTTAATCAAAGATTTCTTATACTCCAAAACCATAAATAGAAAATGATCCATAATCTGTTGATACTACAAAAGTCATTCCATTTGGACTGAAACATCCATCTTTTAAAGGAACTTCTAAATTTGGTAATTTCAAATGATATCCTCTTTCATGAAACACTTTTAAAGGTATACCTTTTTGTATATTCCATAAAATTATTAATCCATTTTCATCAGCTGACAATGCCACTTCTTCATAAATAGGATGTGCTTCTAAAAATACAACATGAGAATCTAATTTTAATTAAGGTAAACTCTCTTAATCCATACAATGAATAACTTAATTTTCATGTGTTGAATAAACTTAAATTTAAGTCTTTGATTTTTCCTCATCTCCTTTCTTCTTTAATTTCTTGCTAAATGAAGCTAAAGCATAAGTGCTTTTTGAAGACCAAGCTATTGCAAAACATTAGATTTCTCCTACTCTTCTCCCTTCAGTTGATTTATATTTTAATAACACTTATGATCTATTATGTTAATTAGCTGCAATTCCTCCTTCTTACCATTTCCATAATCTAGCACTTCCATCAAAAGATGCAGTTAACAATTGATCACCATCCTTTGACCAACGAGCCAAATGAACTGTGGCTGAATGTTCACGCCATTCTACTTTATTGATTACTTTAGATAGATTTTCTGGTTTATCAAAGATTATTATTTCTCCTTAATCTGTTCCCATTGCCAAATAACCCTATTTATTGAATTCCATACACAATATACCATTCACCTTACCTTTATTTGCTTTATTATAATTCACATTCAATCTAATGATATCTGCTTGATGTTTGATTGCAGATTACTTAATTTTTGCATTGAACTATGTACCCAAAATACTTCCATTACATTTAATCAAATCCTATACATCATAAATATAAACATATCCCTTTTCACTTGCAACTGTCAAATAGTTAACATTTTATGAACTACTTTGATAAAATACTAAAACTAGTATTGGATCATCTTATGCTTCCTATTAATCTAGAGTATTATTATACTTTTAATGCTGCCACAGGTTTACCAATCTATATATCCCATACAATAACCAAACCATCATTACTACAAGATGCCAAATATTTATTACAATAACTAATATCCATTGAATTTATTGCCATTGTATGACCTTTTAATGATTATAATAATAGTCCATTAGATGCTGACCATATCTTTATCAATCCTAAATCATCTCCTGTTAACAATAACTAACCAGTTCTAATATATTTATATATCATATTTTACCTGTCATATATTACATTATACACTGGTATGTATGGATCCTCCTAATCTTAATTGTCTGGATGAAGAGCATGTCCAAAACAAGTCTTTAATTTTCTCATATATTCAACTGATGATATAAAATCTTGGCGCACAACTCGACCACCATTTAATTATTAAAGTGATTATGATTTGTTCCTTATACTTTCATATCTTGATTATCGTTTAGGTTCAGGTGTTTCACGAGCTATATAATTTTGAAGCATCTTCTGGATAACACTTTCATAAGAAGGACTCAATTTTGTAGAGATTAAATTTTTAAGATTCAAATCTAGACAGATGCATCATAAATTTAAGTACCATTGACCTGTAGAATATGCCCACGCTTATGACCATTCTTTTAATTGAAGAAATTCTCCAATCCCTCTAGAAGATGTTTTTCACATTGAAGCTCGTGCAAGTGATTCAGGATCATTTAGGCACAGATTCTCTGCTGTTGACTCTCTAAAATGGTTGACTTTTGAAGCTTCTTTGTGTAGTATGATATCAATCGTGCTTCAATCAACTTTTTTCCTTAGTTCTCTTCAAAGCTGTTTTACATTCCTAAAATGCATAATTCTTACAAAAACTAATACCTTATTCTAGTATAAAAAATTAGAGGCTTTAAATATGATATTTTAATCAATTATTTAATCATCGATGTAGGGGGTTTAAATACAAATAAGAATGGTTCCTAACCAGATTGGAAATCATTAACATAATATCATCAAAAACAAAAAAAACACAAATTAGAAAAATAGAACATTTCCCTGCCGCCTTAATTACATAATTTTTTATTTTATATTAACTTTATAAATTATAATTAATTTGCCATAATTTCCTGATTTTCTATTCAAAACTCTTCCATTTCATTTAAACTACCTTAAATTCCTTTTATTCTCTAACAAATACTTATTTTATCCTAAATTTAAAATTGATCGTTACTTTTTTATTTCTATTCTTTTTAGGTTCCTAATCTATTAATATACTCATAAAATACTATAATATTGACTCATACATAAGATTTCTGATTAAATTTAATACATTTTCAATAGTTAATTGGATAAACATAATTTATAAGCTATACTCTTAAAAATATAAAATGAATAATGATAAGCAATATGTAATATGCAATATTTTCAAATCTCCTTGACATCCTTTAAATCAATTTCTTGATATTGCTCAAAGAAATCACGAGTAATCTAATCTTTGTTTCTAATTTCTTCTGGTAAAGATGTCAATAAATGATAGATAAAATGTTCTAAAGGTTTGTTTGGTCTTTTAGTAATGAGTTCTTTGTAACCATTTGAGATGATTTGATTAAACTTTTCTTATTCTTATTAGTTCATTTATAATTATAAATAATATAGTATGAAAAATATATGATTTCTCATATTAAAACCTCAAAGTTGAGTTTTATCAATAGTGGAATTATTTCTCCAATTTGAGTATTCTAGAGAAAGTTCTGCAATTAAAGTATAAGATTGATAGAACTTTGTACTGACTTCTTCTGTGAGAAGCTCTTCTCTTATTAATTCTTCAATCTAAAAAGCTAGTTTCTCCATTAGTTCCAATATTAAGCCTATTGTAACATCATTCATAAGGGGATTTGTACTTTAACCCATTAAAATTTGATTAATGGCTTTTTGTAATAAAATAATTGGAAGTGTTCTATCACAAGAGATCAATTTGGTTAGCATTTGGTCCATCCTATACCATGTACTTAAAATCTTTATTTAAAATTCAATTAAAGTGAAAGGTTTAGGGATAGTATTTTCATTTTCTATTTTTATTAGACGAATTAGATTTGATGGCTTATCTTTATTAGTTTTAGTGACACAAATGCCCATTATAAAAAGATGAATAAATATTATTGTAAAACATCCATTTATTAAGTTACTTTTATAATTCAAATATAATATCTTTTAGATGTGATATTTAATTTAATGAAAATATTCAGAATACAAAATTAAACATAGAATTCATTGAAATTGCTAAGGGTTAATTTTCGATGGTGAATTCTAGGGATTCTAGTTTCCAATCTTATCAATCAACATTTTGTAATCAAATTATTTTGAACCATCAAATTCTCTAAAAATAAAAAATCCTAAAAATTCTTTTTATCTTTCATCTAAAAGTATATTACTACCCTAAATTGCATTTTTAAATTCAATCTCATCACATAATTCATTATATTAAGAATTAGATCTCTTTGAAGTAATCATTTTTATTTATTCAACAATAGATTATCTAAATTTCCAAATTTATTAACTTATATTTTACATTATATGATTTTATTATTCATTATCAAATAATTAATATTTTCCTATAATATTCTTTAATACACTTTTTATGACACAATTATCATTAGTTTATAATGGTGTGAATTCAACATAAGGTTGTGTATTATCTTCAATTAAATATCTTGCTAAAAGTAAAGCCTATTTTTATTATTGCATACAAAAGGGAGCTCCTTATAGTATATCAACTAATTCAATAATACTTATTTCTGATTTCCATTCAAAAAATTAATTTATTTATTCAAAAGCTACATGTTAAGTCATTAATTAATATTTTAATTGTTTTCCAATTTCTTCTACATCAATATGATTTACTCTTGGTAATTTCTATTTAGTCACTTCGATATCAGGTATGATTTATAAACTTTATACTTTTGGAGATTTTTATTCATCTCTAACAGAATCAACACTTAATCTATTTTACATAGTATATGATCTATCTCTATGATCTTCTTCTAATATAATTTTAGTTTCTGATTATTGTTTATAAGAATTACTAAGATCATCATCACCCAAAACTAAGAAATTTTTATTTACTTTTTCATCTAATGCCTCTTAAAATGATGTATCTGCCTCTTTTTTATTAGTTAACCATGATTTTTTAGTTTGATATTAATCTTCTAATTCTTTAAATTGTCTTTATTTTTAAAAAACTAATAATTTTTATTTTTCTAATTCAATTTCAAAAGATTAGATATCACTCTACTATTTAGATAATTATTAATTTAAGTTATCAATTATTTCTTTATATCTAGTTTTCTTTTATATTTCTTATTCATGATTTTTCTTATATTTATCAAATTCAATTTAACATTATTCTAATTATTTTCTATATCTATCCTTCATTGCTTAACAAGTTAATAATTCTTATCTTAAACAAAGAATTTTTCTTTTCTATTTTTGATTACTATTTGACAGTATTCTAAGTTTCTCTTCCAATTCTACAGTTTGGATAGTCAATTTATGGAATTTATGAACATCATTTTCGGTTTTCAAGATTTCATTAATTTGTTTGTTCAAAATCTCAAACTTAGATTTTGTATTTCCTAACTCCATCTTACAATACTTATAAGCACAATACTTCCATTTCTTGCAGTTTCATATAACGGGTACTCTTCTTCAAACTTTCTATCTCTGTCTATCTCTCCTATAACAACATTCTTGCTTGCTTAAGTTTTTCAACCAATCTTGAACTTTGATTGTAATTGATTTAGTCATCAGATACCTCTTATGTTGTTCTTTTATCTTATTGTTCCTTCTAATCAAATTACATAATCTAGTTACCTCATCAAGTTTAATTTAGAACTATAGCTACTTATTCTAATCTTTAAGTCTAGAATTCTCTTTCTTCAATTAAATAATTTCTTCTTTTAATTATTCAATATCTTTTTGATATGGAATTTGTTATCTTCCTGATTAAATTTCATTAATAGGTGAATCATAAATTTTTTGAGTAGGTCTTCTCCCATAAAACTGTGATATACACAAATTCATATTATCAGGAGTCAATGCTGGTAATCCATTAGTCATTGACTAATTTAAGGAATAAGCAGCACGTTAATTTTATCTCACTATTCTGCTCATTATATAAATAGTATTAATAAATTTTAATCAATCTCTTTCTCAACAAATTAAAAAATATAAATTACTAAAGATCAAATTAATTATAAAAATATTCAATTATTCCTATACTCTTTGTATATTTATAATAATATTGTTATTTCTATTGTATACTTATAATTATATACTCAATTCAATTTTATATTAATATTCTAATAATATAAGAGAAGAATTGATCCAATTAATGAAATTACTTAATTAAAACTATTATTCAAGAATTATAATATTATATAATCATCTAAATTAAATTATTGTTAATATCTAAATTATGGTTTAAATAAATCAACGCTAAAATTGAATTCATATTACTTGTATTGATATTTTAATAATATAAATTTTATAGATTACAGTTTATACTATTGATATCAATATTGTGCAAATGGTTAGAAATAAATTGATAAATATCAATAATTTTTATTATGTTAAACAAAAACGGAACATACACAAAATCAAAATATAGTTCATCAATGAGTGTATCAAGTATGGATAATAGAGTCAGATACTCTTAAGCTCCTGAGTAATTAGGGAAAAGAGCAAAATTACCACTTGATATTACAATGTTTGTAATGGCTGTAGAGGTTGAGAGATTATAAAGAGAAAATGCTTAATTGAAATCAGAGCTACAATCAAATAGTGATTCTAATTTGGATAGAGTTTAATATGAAAGTTAGATAAGGGATTTGATGGAAAAGATAAGAGTGTAAAACAGGTAATCATTTGATGTGACTATTATACTTAGTTCTTAGAGTAGTTTATTGATTGATATAGAAAAATTACAAAAAACAGTATAGGATTTGGAGGATCAACTTAGAAGATAATAGTAATCATAAAAAGAATATGATCCAAATTGGAGAGCAAAATTGAGTCAAGCTGAACTTTAATTGGCAGCATTTTAGAAGTAATTTAACTAATAAGTAAATCTATTTGGTGGGTAAAGTGCAGATTAAGTGATGAGAGAGTTAGAAGAATTAAGGAGGAAAAAATAGTAATTTGAAGATTTTTCAAGATAAATGAATGGAAGGAATGTCAGTAATAAAAGTAAATTAAAATAGATGAATTGTTGAGAGAATTAGATGATTTAAGGAGAAAATAGACATCCTTTGAAGATACCAGTGCATTAAGATAATAATTATAGTAATCTTAAAATCGTGTTAGATAATTAGAATAAAAACTATCAGAAATGGATTAATATATTAATACAATAGAATCTGATTTGAATAGATTTGAATCTGAAAATAAGAGATTAACAATAAGTATGTCTTCAAAAATTTAAAGTGAGAATAATGAAACAACTTTATTAAGGAATGAAATAACTAAACTAAATAATGAAATAAGTAAATTATGGTCAGACAATGAGACTCTTGTTCTAGAAATAGATTAATTATAGATGAAACTAAGAACATTAAGTGAAGATGAATTGAGAAGATTAAGAAATGAAATTACTAGATTATAAGAGTAAAATAATCAATTAGAATCTTAAATTATACGTTTATAATCTTAAAACTAATCTTTGATGTCAGAAATATCTCAACTTAATATGACAATAGAGTAAAATCAATATGCTATTAGTGATGCAAATAAATAGAAATATATCTTTGAAGAATATAAAGAAAAGATAAGATAATTTGAATTGAAATTTTAAGAACTTTAATTATAAAATGAAAGATTAAGATAATAAGATCATAAAGTAGCTGTTCTAACAACTGAAATAGAAAGATTGAATAATTTAATTAAATAATTAAATACTGATACAGATGAATGGAAATAAAAGTATTAAAGAATAGAATTAGCATTGATGGATTATAGATAAATAGAAAAAACAAATAGAGATGCAGTTACTAAAAATGAATTACTTTTAGATGAAATTGAAAGATTAAAAAAAATATTAGAATAAAAGTAATATGATATGGATCAATTAATGAAATAGTATGATGTCATTTAATCTCAAATCAGTACTTATCAAATTAATGCAAATGCTAGTGTTAGTAGAATCTAAGAATATGAATCAACATAAAGAGAAACATCTACAATTTTATAGGATAATGAAAGATTAAAGAGATAACTTTAATAATTTCAATAATAGATTTCTACTCTTTAAATATAAGTTTAAGAATAAACTACAAAGAATCAATAATTAATAACTTAACAATAGTAATCATATATGATTAATAATAATAATACAGAAATAGATAAATTAAAAAGATAGATACATGAATATGAGAATAAAATTGCAATGTTATCTCTTGAACTTACTAGAGTTAGAAATACTAAGTAGAATTCAAATTCATTTGATAAATCTGATAAAGTTATGGAACTCTTAACAACAATTGTTATTATGTCTGCTGAACTTGACAATCTTAGAGGAATTACATATGAAAAAAGTACTGTGTAATCATAGAAATTACAAGACAATACTTCACAATCAGTTCGTTCTCAATCTATAAATAATTAACAGGCTAATTATTCATACAGTAGTTGGAGATAGAAATGAATTATAAATATATATATATAATAATAATAATTTTATTTTAATCAGCGCTGTGGAGAGAAGAATCTTAAATCATTTCTCTAACTCCTTTTCATCATATATTAGGTGAAGGTAAGGATCACCTACTGATGATTAAAATTATCATTAATAATAAACCACTATATAAATTGATATTAAAATCCTGATTTTATGGGTTTAATAAAAAACATTATAATAATTTAATAATTATATTATGGAATATATAAATGAAACTTTTAAAAACCTAGAAGTTTATCAGAATGGATAACTTATATCATATCAATATAATCAAACTAATGAAAAAGAAAATTACTAAATTGATGAACTAATTAAAAATTTAAATTTAAATTTGAGTGATACCAAAATTGATGATCAAATAATTAATCAATTTTCTTAGATGAATTGTAAAGATAATTGAAACATAGAAATAATTAATAAATTAATAAAAATCAATGCTTATTTTCAAGTTAATAAAATACTTCTGCAATAACTTCTAATTTAATTGGTTTTGGTATAAAAGCATCAAATCCTAGTTTTTCACATTTTTCTTATTCAACTTCATCATCAAAACCAGATAATGCAACTAATTTAACATTATCTATTTCTCTATCATTAATCTATTAATAATAAAATTAATTACCATTGTTCTTATCTTTTCAGCAGCCTACCATCCATTTAAAATTGGCATATATAGATCCATAAATACATATTTGATATTTAAATTTTTTTAATTTTACAAGAGCTTAAATACAATTATTAAAATACTTTATTTATAGCTTATTGTCCATTATAAGCTTCAATAATATCCAATCCAGAAATCATATCTTAAAGTAGAGTCTTAAATGCTATTAAGTTAAAAATTTGATCATCCACTAATAAAATACCAAATTTCTTATTTTATAACACTTATTTTAATTTTTATCTTGGATCCTATACCTCTTAAGAATCCCCTTTTTAATAAGTTTTTTAATTAAATATTTTTTAACCCAAAGATTAAAATTTCATAATATTTCTTATCTTTGTTTAATCTGGGTCTTCTGAAGATGGTTCATTAATATCATTTTCAGTCTTTTCTTAAAGTTTTGTGTAGATTCTCACAAGAGATGATCTCACTATTACTTAATGATTATCTTTCCCATTCAATGAATCATCATGTTATTAGATACTTAGATATTAAGAAGAGTGTTCCTATTTAAAACAACTTATATAATTAGCTGACTTAATAGAATTATCTTGTAATTTTGCATAAATTTAAAATGACATTTTTGTTCCAACATTTTATTCACTCCAAAGATCAATATTTTCAGATGGACCCAGTAAACCAACAAGATTCTTACAGACCATCAATCCAATTCCTGTACCACTTTTATTTTCAATCTTTTAATTTGAAAAAGTTGCGAATAAATTAAATAATTATGGTTTAATATTATCTGGTATCCCACAACCAGTATCTTCTATTGATATATTATATACTAATTTATTAATGGAACTTTCTTAAAATCTTCCTTATAAAGTTTTTCTTATTTGTTAGATAGTTTAATCTCCAACTTAATATTGTATATTTTTGGAAGTATTACTTCTTTTAATATGTTAAGATTTATCAGAATTGAGTGATGAAACAGTAATTGTGATATTACCTTATTCTGTAAATTTTAATGAATTAGACAAAAAATTCATTATAATTTACTTAATTCTATTAGGATCTGAATGAATTTGATAAGATGGAATATCATAATATGTTTTAATTTCAACTCCTTTTTATTCTGCTTAAATTGAACACATTTCAATAACTTCATCAATTATTTCATTAATATAAAAATCAGTTAAACATAATCTTAATTATTTCTTTTATATTCTTGCATAATCTTGAATGTCATAAATCATATAAAGCATTAAATAAACATTTTTCTTTATTATATTATGATAATATTTTTCTATTTAAGTTATTTCACTTTTACAATCTAAACTCTCCAAAATGGATACAATACCATTTATTGGAGTTTTAAAATCATGAAATACTGTAGCTAAAATTAAATCTTTATTTTCACTAATTTATTATTATTAATTTAATTGTTCTTATAAATTTTCCAACTATTTATCTATCTCTTTACTTTACAATATTATCATAAATGCTTATCTTCTATACCATAGACAATGATTTAAATTAATTTTCAATTTCTTTTTTCTTAATTAAACTAGACAAATAGTTTTTTAACTTTAACTTTTAATTATTAATTCCTCTAATATTTTAGATTTTTAATGTTTTGGAGTCTCTTCACTTAAAAGGATTGAAGGTTTTGAATATTATTTATTTTTTGGAGTTTCAATAATAATTTCATTATCATGTTTATGTTCTCGTTCTTCATTTAATTCATCTTCAGGAGACTCAAATTAACCAGAGAATCTTTTAAATAAGGGACTCTAAGATAGATATTAACAATTGTCCATAATTTCAGAAAATAAATTCTTGAAATTTTGACGAGCACTATAAATTTGAGGTATGAAACTATCAATGATACACTGTAATTTAATTTTGTTTTCAGAGTAGAAACTATTAAGACAATTTATAAATTCATCAGAATGAAGAATTTCATATTTAAATTCAGTTTCTAGATTTTTGGTATGATAGAGAGGCTTCTTTGTTTGTTTATCGATGACAAGAATTGAAGCAGGCAAAGTTTCCCTCAATAATTCTAAAAGATCATTAGCATCCTCTCGCTCATAAATCTAAAGCTATGCTTGGATTTTACAATAATTATGGGTGCAAAAGCAATTCCAATGTATGAGATAGCATACTAGAATTCATTGAATCTTACTATCAAATAAGTAAGTCCAATAAAGAATATTAGCGATTAAAGTATTTATATTTACAAAATCTAAATCAAGGCAAAGAGTTTGAGTATTATGTAAATAAAAGATCCCTTGGTATAATTTAAGAGTAAATACTTCATGTGCAATCTCTTTAAGCATTTCAATTTCAATTATGATCATTATTATTTGAGTAACTCCCAAATAATAATCACTTGTTTAACTTATGAACTTTTATTTCCATTCCAAAATCAAGAATATAATTGAGAATAGTAAATCTAATATTAAAAGCAATCCAGAATTTGAAATAGCAATTATTTGTGTTATACCAAGTATCAAAATCAGTAGTGAGGCAATAATATTGCAAATAATAAACTTTTATTATGCTCCAATTTTCATTGAATCAGAAATAGGTTTATAAAAATAAATAATGATGATAATAATTTTATATAATTTCAATAATTTTGGATAAAATAGATTTATACATTATAATCTTAATGAATATTATATATACCTTCAGATTTCCTCTTTTATTTAATCATCATCTATATGTTCACTTTCAAAATTTTTCTTATTTCTCAAATAATCTTATTCATCCACACAAAATTCTTCAATGTCATTCTCGTAAGAGACATTTCCAATTTTTGAATAAAAATTAGTTTTAGTCAAAGGTTTGCCATTATTAGAGGAAAATCCCTAAAATTTGTAGAAATTGTAATACTTTCACAGCTTTGTCAATAATACATTTCTGACGAGCAGTCAATATTCTAGCTGATTCTGGATAAGATGGAATAACAAATCTAATTATATATTTGAGAACCAAAAAAGACACTAATATTACTGGAAATATTAGTTCTTAATTTTTAGTAAAAAATCCTGATGTAAAAACTATCAAACCTGCATTAACAAATATTCCTAAAAATGTTATAATATCCAATATTATTAACCAATTTCCAATACTTGATGCTCCTTCAGGAAATGGTCTTCTAACAAATTTTAAAAATCTCAATTTGTCTACTTAAATTTTTAATATATTTTATCCAAAAGCCATAATAAAACAAGCTGGAAATGATACACCAAATAAAATTAAATATGAAAATTAAATAGAAATCTCTAAATAATCTAATACACTCCCATCTACCTCTTCTTTATCATCCTAATATGGATCTAATCCTAATTAATCTTCAATTTATGTATCAATATACTTGAAAGGGTGAGTATTTTATTTCTCTACAAATAGTTTATTTTTAATTTACTAATTTTAATAAGAATTATTATACTCTCATTGAAAATTCTTTAACAAATGGTGTTATTAGTTTAGGAATACTACCAGTTAAATTAGAAGAAAATATAGTACTAAGTTAATTAGATAATAATAGGAAACAATCATTTGTTATTTCTTCATTCACCTTACAAATATTTAAATTAGGAAAGAACCCTGACATAAATGATACAAGAAAGAAAGAATTAAAGCTAAAAATATATATATATATATTTAATATACTTGTTTACAAATCTAAAAATAAAGTTCTTTACAACTAATGAATTTTCAAAAGATTATAAGATTTTATGATTCTCTAAAAAATTGAAAATTTTAGCAACATTTGCATAAATAGTAGTAAATATATTGATTTGAGCAGACATTAAGATACCAGGTACTGTTTATGACAATAATGGACCTTAATCTTCTTCTATCATTTTATTCTTAAAAATAAAAATTGCTATAACACATCCTACTACCATTCCAATAATTAAAAGACTAATACCAAAGGCACATAATTTTGTCATCTACCTTTTAAAAGGAGAATAGAAACGTTCATTTAATGCATCTGAAGTAATAGATCTTATAAATTTGCCTTAAAATGCTGGTCTTTCAGCAGCTACCTATTCTATATTTGATTAACCAAATTATAAACTAAATATTACTTATTCTTATCTCCAATATTCAATTAAAAACGTACTCCAAATAATAACTAATGAAGAGAATATAACAGTTAATGTATCTTATAATCCTGGTGTCGATAATGATTATAAACCTTAAAAAATAACACCAACAACAGATAAATACCATAGTTATTTAGTGTAAAAAGTTAAAAATAAAAAATAAATTGCAATTTTTTCTCCAAAATAGTCTCGATAAGTTTAAATAGGTACATGCCAAGGAACTCTCAAATTAAAAGCACTATCTTCTTTTACAGATTTACAATCATAATCAGTTGATTCAGCATGAGCTTTCAATTATACTAATACTTCATCAAGTTTTTTATCTCCTTAAGTCTAATCATTCCTACGTTTATTAATGTATTCATTATCTTCTAAAGTTTAAAATAATTAATTTTTAGGTTCACCATTTAATTAATATGGATCATGTATTGGAATATAAAATAAAGCAATTTAACTCTACAACATTTTTTAAATATTAATATGTTTTAAAACAATTGCATGAGTTAATTTAATTTTTTCCATATTTAAAAATTCAGATCTTTACTTTTTCTCATTAAATTCATATTTTCTCCACATTTATTTAGCATAATCTCCTTATGGAATAAAAAACTCTGTGTAAGGAGCAGTAGGATAAATTTCTAATCTATCCCAAATATTAAATAAAATAGATCTATTATTACTAATATCTCTCCAAATAGTTTTATATTTTTTAAACCAAAGTTCATTAGCATCACTTATAGCTTTTCGAAATACTAATTTATAGAGAAAGGCTTCAAATTCTTTTAATCTCTCTTTGGCTTCAGAGGAACTTCTTTTAATTGATTATATCTATTTACCAAAACATAATATGCATTCGAGATATATAAAATATGATTACCACTCTTAAATTGAGATAGGTTCATCATTTAATATTTCAGCTTTCTCTTAACTTTAATCTATATTTAAATCTATAGCTAAAGGCTTTAATATCATATCAATTTCTAATTGTTTTAATATTAGATTAAGTCTAAGATCAAAAGGTTTCCATTAAACTACTTTATCATATAATTATTCACAATGAGTAGAGATATTAGTTAATGAAATTATTTTATCTTCTCTATTAGTTTGATTACTAAGTTCTATCAATTTAGCTTATATTCTTTAATCCTCTTCTGAATTAGATTAATATGATCTTAAATACTTTTTTAATCTTAATGGTCTTAATTTATAATCAACTGGTTCTAAACTGAATAGATCAGCAAATCCTAATTCAAGTTGTTTTACAACTTTAACTTTTTATGCTTGTCTCATAATTACTTATTTTGTGCTTTTAATAACTAGAAATATTTAGGCACCATTAGAAGAAATAAATTATCTACAATGTAAAAAAGCATTACGCATTAACTTTTCTATTATAGTAAATCTAATTAAAGTCATAAAATCTTTAGGTTGCTAATTATTACATATCCAAATTTCTTCATTTGTATTTTCATCTTTTACTTTCTCTAAATATTTACCTAAATTAACTTATTTTTTAACTTTAGTAAATTGTTTAGCATCATTCAAATTAATTTTAAATAGTTCTTTAATAGGATCCATATATTATGTATCATCACTAGTAACATGTTGAGATTTTTAATGAATCAATTAATTAACACTAATATCATTTTCAGATACAGATTTATCTTAAATAGTTTTCTTTGAAATTTAACCTTTCAATTTTCTATTTTATGCTTCCTTTTCTTCTTTTTCAAATCTTTCTAATTTCTCTTATTCTATTTTCTTATACTTTTCCATAAATTATAAATATTTCTCATAGCTATTTAATTCCTTTTTTTTCTTCTTCTCTTCATTTTCTTAATCCATTTCATTTTCTTAAACTTCTTCTTTTTATTAACCATCACCATTATCCTCATGCAACTCAGAATCCTCCATATCAATATCCATATCAAAATCACTAATATCTAAATCTATTTCTCTTTATTTTGTTTATGATTTCTCTTAATTAGTACCCTTGTTCTCTTTCTAAGAATGCTATGAAGGATGATTTTGTCTCTCATTTTTTTCTTTTTGAGAATGTTAAGATATAGCTGCTGCTCTTTCTCTTTTTGTCTATGTTGGAGTAGCATTAGGCTTAAGTTATGATGTTTTTTTCATTTTTATTTCTGAAACAGATTTTTCAATATAAGGAGATTTTGAATCTTATTCTTAGGAATCCTAATATTCTTTTTTTGCTGCTTCTTCCTTTTCTTTCTTCTTTTTTTCTTCTTCTTCTTTAAGTTTTTTTCTGGTTTTATCATCTAAATAATCATCTAACATTAAAAATGCTAATAAGAATGCTTCTTTTTCTTTTTTTAATTATGATTCTGAGACATCATCATTTTTTTATGCTAGAGTTTCATCATAGAATTTCTCTGCCTCTTTATATGTTATAGATGGATTTTTAACTCCATCAGCATCAGGATTAGGAAATACAATTACTAAATCTCCCATATTATAATCCTCATAGATATCTTGCATTTCATTATATTCATTTGGATTAAGGAAATCATCCTAATATTTCTTTTCTTATTAATTAGAATCAACAACAGCTTTCATTTTTTATAAAAACTTTCGAGCATCAACTTGATTTGTGTAAAAATTTAAAATTTCTCTCAAATTCTCCTCCTTTTTATTTTGCATCTTTTGTTTCTTTACCATTTTATTATTAAGTAATGGTTTCTTTTATTTAACTTTCTTTTGATCCTATGGTATTGGTTAATTCTAATCATCCATTATATTATTATTGTTATTATATATATATAAATAAATACTCAAGGAAAAAGACTTTTTGCAATTATACGCGATATTTTACTTAATTTTTCGATATTTCCATCTCCAAAAATTAAAAAGTCACTTGCAAATATAACATTATTTTCTAAATATTTCACAGCATCATCAATATCAAATGGTTTGGTAGACTCTTGAGAATATTTTTATAATAATTTCTTAAATTAAGGTATATTTAAATTTCCTTCTGTATTAAAGAATCCCTTTAAATAGAAAAGACTTCTTTCAGTAAAATGAGTTACAACCAAATTTTTTGCTTTCATTTCATATGCATTAAAAAAAGCTTATACAAATGTAGAATGTTTAACTGCTATTGCCCTATTATAATATATCTAAATTAATTACTTTTCCATCATTTCATCTGGATATGTACATTCATGAATTAATAGATCACAATTTTGTGCAAATTCAAAGAATTTATTTCTAAATTTTTTCAATTTACCTAATCTATCACTTGAATAAACTAATGTTTTTCCATTTGAAGTCAATTTAATTCCAGTACTAAATTAACAATGTTAAGTCATTGCTATATCTAATTTAAAATCATTATAATTAAGGAACTCCTAAAATTCCATTTTATTTAAATTAGTATCAAAATTTAATTATAAATTAATTTCAGGAAATTCCTCTGGTTCTAAATTATTTATTTTAAATGTTTGATGTGATTAAGATTAAATTTATTCTATAAGATTTGAATTAATTAAAGCATCTGTAAATACAATTTTGATTTAATGTACATAACTTTTCAATCCAAATTCTTCTTTGAATAAATTTGTAAATAATTATGAATACCATAAATAAATAGGTTTTGGAAGTAATAAGAAAAATGGTTCTTTTGACAATTAACATTTATGCTTTATAAAATCATATAGACCTTAATGGTGATCATTATGAGAATGAGATATATATATTATTTATACATTGCTTATTTTCTATTTAAATTCTTCATCATTCTAACAACTAAAATAAAATTAATTTAATGTATTCTATCCACAATCCATCAATATACCAACATTCTTTATTTTTACATGAATTCCACTTGCATTTCTAGATTAATTTTCAATTGAAGATGATGTTCCTAACATTAAAACTTCATAACTCTTATTTTAAGTATTGCCAATTTCATTATTTAATCGAACTAATATCTACTTCTCTTCTCTTTGTAATGAATAAGAAATTTATCTCTTTACTTTTAAATCTTCAAATTATAAAATTCCATTTTATATTTAAATTGTTTTCATTCTCATTGGAAGATATTTTATTTCATTTGTCCAAAGTGAATTAAGATTTGTCATATTGTTATTTATTTAAAATTGACTTATTTAATCTTATCCTCTAAACAAATTAGGTAAGTATTTTCTCATAATTTTTAAATAATCAAGATAATAATATCCAAACTTTTCTCTACCCATGTCTTTTTAACTAATTTTGTCAAGTTCTTAATAATATTCTTAAGATGTTATAATATGGACTATTTTATAATTTAGATGTTTTATCTTATTAATTAACTTATTATATATTTTGGATTCTAACAATTGTTTATTAGCATAATGAACAATTATAAGAGTTTGATTCAAATCTTTATTTTGCTAATAGCTTTTGAATTCCTTTTGATATAATTATAATTCATTTTTTAATTAATCAAATATGTTTGAAACAAAGTCTTCAACTTCATCTTCATGCTTAAAATCTAATATAAGTATTCCTTATTATAATAATTAGGGATTAAATTTTTATATTTCTTCAAAAGTAAGAATTTTGTTATTCACAAAAACCTTTCCTTCTTTAACTTCTGGTAACTTAGATAATGGAATATTTAGCTATCTACATTTCTCAAAATCTAATTGTTTCTCTACTTTAAATGTCACTAGATATTAAGTAAGATTAGGACTAGAGAGATTAAGATATCAGTATTACTTATTTCCAAAGAAAGCTTTTACTTTAGAATATTCCAATGATATCTGTTTATTTTAATCAACAAAATCTTTTGGAATCACATATTATGAAGCTTTTTCTTTAATAATTTGATTTACTCCATCCAAATTTTGGATTTCATGTTTATCAATTGTGTTTTTGATCATTTCTAAGAATTATATTTTATTTCCTATTCCCAATTTCTATTGTTTAATTATCATTTCCTTATTTAAATCTAATGCACCAAATGCTAGATTACGTATACCAAGCATATATCTAGTTAGCATAATAAATTAAGAAATTCCAGTAGGTCCCAAAAAAATCATATTTGTAAATTGATTTCTATAAAATGCATAATACATGATAGGGAGAAGACCTTAATAGACCTCTTAACTATTTCTATGAACAAAATAAAAGGCTTTATTAACAAATAAGTTCAAATCATGAAATGCCACCAACCTATTGGATGGCTCTTCACAAGTTCCAAAATATAAACGTTCATTACCTTATTAATGATCTAGACATATTGAAATTATTGGAAAGCGTTGTAATGAGTAGGTCTTAATGATTTGCAAATTAATACGCTAAAATTGCTTATGACCAGACATTATATAAATTAAGGTGAATTTAGTACTGAAAAAAGAGTAATAATCTCAAATCTTATAAATCGAATGAATCCTTCAATTTTCATTAATATTTGCGCGAATGTAAATCGAATTAGATGAAAACTCTCTCTACAATAATTTTTTGTAAAACTTTACTCAATAAACCAAATTGGGGGAAGGAACATATGGGATCGTTACAAAAGCATTTGATAGAAGAAGAGCAAAATTTGTGGCTTTAAAGAAAATAAAGCTTGATAATTGTGATGATGAAGGCGTACCAAGTACTACAATTAGAGAAATAGCAATACTATCCAAGTTGTAACATCCAAATATTATAAGGTATAAATATAATATTATATAAGTTTGCTCGAAGTTAAATACTTTTTGGATGAAAAGAAGATATATCTTGTTTTTGATTCTATGAAATATGATCTAAGGAAATATTTAGATAAAAATACATCAATAACATTAAATAATTTAAAACCAATTATTTACTAAATACTTTTAGGTTTATCCTATTGTCACAGTAGAAGAGTTTTACATAGAGATCTTAAACCATAAAACATTTTATTAAATGAGACCATGACTGTTAAATTAGCAGATTTTGGACTTTCCAGAGTATTTCCATTCCCAATGCCTAAATTCACAAGGGAAATTGCTACTCCTTGGTATAGAGCTCCTGAACTTATGCTTGGAGATGATAATTATGGAACTGGTGTTGATATATGGGCTGTCGGTTGTATTATGGCTGAATGTTTAAATGGATTTCCATTATTTCAAGGTGATAGTTAGGTTGATATGTTATTTAAAATAATGAAGGTAATCATATATTTTAATATTTTTTAAAGTTACTCGGTACTCCAACTGATGCTAATTATTTTGGATTATCTAAACTTCCAAATTTTATGATTACTTTTCCAAAATTTAGAGGGGAAGACCTCACTTAAAGAATACCAAAATTAGAAAATAATCAATTAGCCCTTGAACTTTTATAATCTATGTTATAACTCAATCCAGGCAAGAGACCATAAGCAAAAGAATTATTAAGGAATTAATGGTTTGATGATATTAGAAATAATTATTGAATTTTAGACATTTTTTATAAAAATTAAATATTTATGGAATTTATATTAATTGCTTTTATTACTTAATAATTCTAATTTTATTTTTCCATCTTATTTTAAAAGATTTCTAATTGTAAATTTCAGAGAATTCATAATTTTTAAATAACATTGCTGAAAGTTCATTCTACCTATAAATGAAAGAATTTAAATATCCTCTTTGCATATGAAAATAATTGTTCAATCAAACTCATACATATATGTCCAACTTATATTTATACAAATACGCTAATCATTTATATAAAATTAGAAAAGAAATCTTATTAAAATAATATTAATACCCTACTCTTAATTTACAGCTTTACAGAAAAAGAGAATTGAAATATTATTTTACCTTTTATGGTATAATGTTCATTTTGATATGATGATGCTTTATCCAGTTTATAATTATAAACTATAATTTAGTATATTATTTTATAATATTTATTAAATTATAAAATCTTTAAACGTTTTACTTACTTTATAATTATGAGTTGAAAAATAAATTAGATTATTTCTTACTTTGAAAATAGTTATTTTAATTATGAAAAACATTGAAAATTAATGAAAAAATTTGTGCAAAATCAAATAATATTAAATATATTAACTCTTTTAAAAGAAAACAAATTTATGTTTATTTCAGAAAATTTATGAAAATATATGATTCTTACTCTCAAAATATTCTTCTTATACTTAATTGAATATTTAAAACGAAATCAATAAAATATATTGTA
Organism: Paramecium pentaurelia; assembly: GCA_905183005.1. Taxonomy (NCBI): domain Eukaryota; phylum Ciliophora; class Oligohymenophorea; order Peniculida; family Parameciidae; genus Paramecium; species Paramecium pentaurelia. Next base: position 68,837 of record CAJJDO010000017.1, on the reverse strand, counting down.
AATATCTTTATAATAATCTTAGTTTTAAAAAAATAAAAGAGATTAGGCATAAAAAATAAATAGCATCAATATATCTAATGTAATGAAAGAGTTATGAAAATATATTAAATTATATTATAAGAAAAATATAATTTATATTATTAAAATAATAATGGCCTTAATCCATAATCAAAATGATATACAAAACATGTTTAGTAAAGCAGGAAAGATAACTTCAGAGAAATATATAGTTTTTTAACGAAAAGAAGAGATAATTAACAATAGACCCAGATATTTCAAAGGGAAATCTTAATCAGCTGCATCTTCAGAAGAGGTAAATCAATAAGTAGATAAAAAAATGCCAGAAATATCAAGCAAGAAATAATAAGAATAAATAACAGAAGCAGAATAGATTTAACGCAAAAATTAAGTTAAACTTTCCCAACCATTTTCAAGGCAACTGTCTAGATAAGTAGGTCATTATACAAAACTGAGTAAAGATAGTAAACCATCTTGTGGATAATATCATGTTAAATACAGTGAACTTGATAAGTATTTATTGAAATAATGATTAATAAGAGCAGTTCACTCAATTCATGATTATGATAAATCACTTAAGCAAACAGTACCTCTGGAAGTACCAGGAAAGCATGGAGAGCCTGAAAATATTGAGTAAACAATCAATAAATATATTGTAGTAAACCAATAGTAGATAGGCCAAGGTTTTCTAGAACCTGTTTTCTCGATTTAGTACGATAAACCTAAAGGTATAAATTTATATAAAATTATAAGACCTGATATATTTTTTGGAAGACCAACTCCACATCCTGATAGATTTACATATTTAAATGTAACAGATTCATGGAGCAAGATTCCTAGAACTCCATCAGTCTAATTGGAAAAATAATTGTCTAGAGATCAAATGATAATTTATAAAAAAAAATAATTTGCACCTGATTATCATCCAAATTTTGAATTTGGTAAAAAGTATATGAATTCATTAATAAATAGATAATTAGGAAGTTGTGGTGCTCCATTTGATAAATTAGAATAGAGAAAAGATATTATGACTAAAATTCCACCCTATAATCATGAAACTTATTTTGAATTTGATGTTTATTCAAAGGATCCAAATAGTAAACTTTTTAGAACTCCAACAGCTCCAAATTTTAAATAAATGTTGGATAGGGAACAAGATGGAAAATCCCTTTTACCAAGCTTTATGTAGGTAATTATAATTTTAGACTTTTAAGAAATATTCTAATACTCGTATGGGCATTACTCATTTACATTAAAAAATGTTAGAAGTTAATAACTTTAGAGATGGAAGATTTTAAACTGTTACTTCAAGTTTCTTACCTAGTAAAGGTTTCAAAAAAAGACCATAATTGGATGAATCAAGTGAAGAAATTGAACAAATGGAAGAATAATGATGATTAGTAATATTATTTAATGATTAAGAATCAAACCTCCTTTATAATATGTTTTTCTTTAAAATTTATTTAATATCATTTATAAAAATTAATTAATAAAATTACTACCTTAATCCATTTCAATATGTTAATATTTTTTTTATATTATAAAGTTTTTATCATAAAATGATATATTTTCTGAACTGAATTTAGTGGCATAATATCAAATATATATGCTAATTAAATTCTTTATTAATGCACTATTCAATACAGTATCTTTTTTGAATAGGAATATAATACAAGTTTGTATTATATCTCTGATTATCTTTTAATTACTAGAAATTAAATGAATATGCTTAATTCAAACAGTTTGATGAATATCACCATCCATCTTAATGAAATATCTACTCATATAGCAGAATAAATAAAAAACCAAAGTGAGTAGGTTCAACTAATATATACAGAAAAGTAAAAAACCTTAGAAAAATTACAAAAATCACTAGAGAAGATGAATCAACTGATATCTAAAATGTGTGATAAATAACTTCCATAAAGAATCAATTAGTTTCAAATTCTCTAGAATCAGTAATATAAATATGAACTTTAAATCGAAGAAGATTTAGAGCTTCCATGTTATAGAAACAGAATATTTCAAATCAAACTTAGGCTTGTTTAGAATTAAAAAACAATAATCAATTCAAATAATCTCCTTGTTGAATTGCAAATGTAAGAATAGCAAGTAATATTAGTTGGACTTATGACAAGATTCCTAAAAAACTAACCCATAATAACAAAAACCAATCAATATTCAAAGGATGTTAATAGACTATAATTAAAAAAGGCTATGGAAGCTTAAGTAGGATTTAGATTAAGGAAGTTTCCTCCCATTTTCCAAAAGGAGCATTTCTAATGGTTATATTACCAATAGATGATGGAGCTGTTATTGGGGATGAGAGGTAAAAGTATAATTTTAGTATATAGTAAATTTTTAATCAAAAAAGAGTGGATAAAGCCATTAATTATAAATGATGTTGCTGTAAAGGCAAAAAAGTTTTCTGATAGACATAACCCTTATTATGTCAAGTCAGATGGAACAATAAACATTTAGGAATAGGAATGATATATTTTTCATTTAGATATAACATTATAAATATTTAAACATAAAAAATATGTTGAAAACATTAAGAAATATTAACATTCCTAAAGACGATTAGAATATCTGGCAATTTTTGATCAATCTTTATCTTAAAATAGTTTTCAAGTTCTTATTGCTTACTTAAAAAGTTGTAAATTAGTTAATTACTTTATGCTGAACATCTTTTTTATGCTCAATAAATGTTATCAATGAACTTAATTAAAGTTTAAAATTATATATTAAGAAAATATATTCACAAATCTGCCTCATACTTAAATTATTAAATGTATTCATCATTTATACTACACATTAATAATTAAACAAATTAAGGTTTTAAATCTTAAAATAACATAATAACCTATTATCCCTTCTAATTTTTAATTACCTTCAATATTTAACATTTTACTTTTGATTGGGTTTAAATGAGATTTGAGTGGATTTCATTTCCAAAATGAAATATTTTTGGTGATATTAATACTTTTAATTGAATTCAAATTTTATTTTATTTTTTTTTAATATATTAATTATTTTAATTTTCTTAATGTACAGAACTTTAAAAGGCACCTAAATTTTTTCATTTATTTTATTAAAAAATAAATGGAAGATAAAATAAATAAACTTTTTGCATTATTTAGTGATTTCAAGAATCAATAACTCTTTAGCTTAGCTTTGGCTCAAATAGTGAATGTATATAATGATTACCCTGCATGTTTGTATTAAATTTTAAGAAAAACAAACAAATTAATATATTCAAGAGTCCAAGATCCTCGTCTTCGTTTAGAGCATTCTTAGATTGCAGCTGCAATAATTGAAAGAACATATAAAATTTATAAGTAATTTATTTTTGTAATATATAGTGAACGACTTGAAGAATATTTGTTATCATCATCTAATGATTCAATCCCTGAAAATTTGTTTCATTTTGAACCAATATTAGATTAATAAATAGATGATACAATGCAATAAGAGTAAATAAGAGATTATGAAGAGATAAAATCAAATATTAAGCTAAAAAGTTAATAAATTGATTTCATTCATCTAATCAATGATGGAAGTGCAATTCTTGGAAAAGATATGAAATATTTAAAAAGATCATAAGAGAATAAAAATTAAAAATTAGATGATGAAACACTTGATATAAAATAAGAAGAAATAATGAGATTAATGGGTTTATCTGGGAATTTTAATCTTTCAAATATTACAAGATTATTAGAATTTATGTAAGGAGATGCAGAGATACCAATAGATATGCATACTTCATCTGAAGAATTTGTAGAGAGTTCTAGTGATGATGATGCAGTAGGTTAATATAAAAGAAAAAATAAAACTAAAGGTAAATAACCAGAAACTAATCTAAAAAAGAAACCATCTGTTTAAAAGAAGAATTAAAGTACAAAATATTGTGTAATAAATCCTTTTAATGTCATTTACAATAGAGCAGTCTATGAATTGATGAATCATAAATGGTAAGAAAGACATGCTAGTGCTCTAGTTTTAAAATCTATTGTTAGGCAAAAAGGATTTTTAAATTTAGGATTCAGTTATTTAATAAAAGGTGATGAAAAGGAAATTAATGGTGTTTTGAGAGCTAGTTTAATAGAATACATCAGCGATAAGAATGGATAACTAAATAAATTAGAATATTTATTAACAAGATGTTGTGTATTAATTGTAATGGATCGATTTGCAGATTATTTTGGAAGTCAAACTATTATGATAGTAAGAGAAGCAGCATGTTAAACTGCTATTACACTTTTAACAGATAGAAGTTATAATACTAATATATGGATGCATTATCCTGATAGTTTTATGAAATTTGTTCTTTTATTGAAAGATTTCATTGAAGAAGGTTAAAGAGTTTAAATATATGAAGTCTCTTAAAGTGCTTTATTTTTAGTTAAAGGTTTATTGAAAGATCATTTGTAAGTGATTTTTGATAATTTTTCAGAAATGCTTTTGTAGGTAGGATAGAGAGACAATGAAGATGAAATTCTAGAATTATTAGCAGATATATGGAAAGAATTCTTATAATTAGGTTTAAATTAGAAATATTTTAATACTGTTTATTCTATTACTATGGAATAATTAAAAAAATAAGATGATATAAGTTTTGCTGGCAAATCAATATTCTAATTTCTAAGTGCCCTCTTCTAAACAGGTTTTAGAATATAGAAACAATTTTAAGGAGAAATAGAAATTTTAAAAAAGTTCTTCTTTCATAGAATCATAGAAGTCAAAGAATCATTTTATAAATATTTATTAGCTTTTTCAAAGTAGCAAACATAAAAATAAAGTGATTCTAGAACTATAAATTATATGAAAATCATATTTTAGACTGGAGTATTTGAAGAGAAATTTGAAACTTTCTAAACTTTAATGAATATCCTTGAGCAATTATCTAAACATTTAGAAGAAGAATAACTATATGAATTTATGTAATTTGTCCACAATTTCTCTACTGATCATCAATTTAAGAAATATTTTTATTTATTTGATGGTATGAAACGAGAATCTATAGAAATACATTATCCATATTTAGCTCAATAAACCTAAAATCCTATTGATAATTAGACATATAGAATGATTAAGACTGCTTATTTAATAAAAGATATCAACTATTACCATTAAATAACAGCTGATTTAGATCCAATTAATTTTATTTACACTTTCAAAAATTACATAAATAATGAAAAGGAACTCAATATTGAAGTAGATAGTACTCGTTAAAATGGATGTTGTTTTGATGAATTGGATTTAAAAATTCAAGTATCAATGTAATAATTGAATATGTTATTGAAATCCTACATGTAAATTGAAAAAGAACAAGAGTATTTAGCAATCATTTAAGGATTTGTTAAAATTTATGGAGATTTTGCAATTGCTCCTGCTCATTCACCAAAACTTAGATAATTATATCCTGTTATTCTAAATTAACTTAAGTAGTTAAGTTAAATTGATTATGAGATGGATTAAGAATCAATTTAGAAATTATAGGATACTACATCAGATTTGGTTTAAAGTTTATAATCATTTACAAAATTGAGCAATGAGTTAAGTTTAAACTTTAAGGTATTAACTTCAGATCACACTGAATCATTAATCCAAAGAATAAGGTAAAGTTGTTATTTATTTAAGAATAGACAAATTTCATTTAATATAGGATATTGCATCAGAAAGATTGGCTAAATAAATGTAGTTAAACCCAAACTGTTGTGATTTAACATCCCTTTATGTTAAATAAAGTACATAATAATCAGTCTAGTATATATTATCTTAGAAGAATGAATTGAAAAGTATGATATTTAATAATGTTTATAGGGAAGGACTATGGGAGAAAAAGATTAATTTGGCATTTGCTCAAAAATTAAATTGATTTTTAATCTTGGCATCTCTTTTTTGAGAGACTCTTTCTATAACAATTGAATTATATTCCAAATGATCTAAGATTTAATTAAACTCTGATAACTTAAAAATCTAAATTAACTATAAAAGTAGAAGATTTGAAATATAATTTATGGGGGATAGGTCTGATTTAAAATGCCTATTCATTATTTTTGTAAAATCCTGAGCATCCTGATTTTGACAAATGGGCCTAATATCTATTATCAAAACTATTAAATTATTTGCCAGTATTAAGTAATATAAGTGATGATGATAATAATAAAATTATTTTGGATGATCTTAAGGGTGGAATATTATTAGAATTTGATTAAACTTTTAAGAAAGTAGTTGTATTAAAAAATACTTTGCTTAAACTTTGTGCTAAATTTATTCATTTTCTATTAGTTTCAAAGAATATAAGTGTATTTGATTTAGTGATAATACAAATAAATTAACTGTTAAAAAGAAATGAAAATGGAATGTATGAGATTTTGAATATAATTTTGAAAGAATATCCCATCTCATTAGCACCAATAAGTGGTTTTTTAACTTTGAAAGCTATAAAAAAGTTAACTGCAAAAGATGCAAATACAGCATAAGCAGCAAGCAAATTGTTTGGGTTTTTAGTACCAATATTAACTATTATGGATGTACCATATTCTCCAATTTCCCCATCATTAATTCATAAATTTTAAAAGGCGAAAGAATTTTAATTAGGGTTTGGTAAGATGACTAAAGTTGATTATAAAGTTGAAGGTGGAATTAAAGATAGAAGCATTTTAAGAGATTATTAATGGGATGGTATTAGATGGTTAGGATTTTTAATAAAATATAATTTACATGCTGCTTTATGTGATGATATGGGATTAGGAAAAACAATTTAAACATTAGTAGTATTAGCAAATGAAGTATTTAAAAGAAAAAATGAAAATTTGATTTCCCTTGTTGTTGCTCCAAGTACAGTAGTAGATCATTGGTATGCAGAAACAAAAAAGTATATAAGTAATGCTGTTTTGAAACCACATATATATGATGGAGTCTTCTCAGGGAATCTAATTATGGTATCTTACAATTAATTACTAAAATTAAATCAAAATTTTCTAAATCAAGAATTTTATTTTTTAATCTTAGATGAAGCTCACATTTTAAAGAATAGTAAAAATAAGACTAGTAAAGTAATAAGAAGCTTAAAAGCAAAACATAAGATTGTTTTATCTGGAACTCCTGTTCAAAATCACCTTTTGGAATTATGGTCTCTTTTTGATATTCTATTACCAAATTATTTAGGTGATGAAGAGTATTTTAAAAGGAATTTTGCTAAAGCTTTTCACACAAATATCTTTTCATTAACAGAAGATGAAATTCTATTTGATGAGTAATAAATTAAGACATTAAGATTGCTTCACAAAAAAGTGTTACCTTTTATAATGAGAAGAACTAAATAAGATGTATTACCATAATTACCAGCTAAAATTATAGGAGATTATTATTGTACATTATCAGAACCATTACAATCTTAAATTTATCAAATTTTAGAATCAAATTCATTTTCAACAGACATTGAGTAATAGATTACTAAGACTTAAGGAGAATAAAAAAATAAAGTATGTGAATCTGTTCTCAAATTATTACATAAATTAAGATAAGCTTTAGATCATCCTATTTTAGTAAGAAGTGTAATTCTACCAAACAAAAGACCAAAGAAAAAAGTGAAAACAGAAAATATCGAGATGTTGGCTGAATAAGAAATAAATTAATTATTAGATAAATAAGAAAAGCCTGATAGCTATTCTCATTCAGGAAAGATGATTGCTCTTAAAGATATTTTATAATAATTGGGATTTTAATCAACAGATGATGTACCTTAACAATAGGCTCAAGGAGATTAAATTACAATTTATACAAATTTTAATAAAGTCTTAGTATTCTCCAGATTTAGAGCTGCACTTTAATTAATAGCTGAATAGTTATTAAAAGCATAGTTTCCAGGATTATAATATTTAATTTTAGATGGAAGTGTCCCATAAGCTTAAAGATATCCTTTGGTAACTAAATTTAATGAAGATCCAGATATTAGAGTGTTACTTCTTACAACTTAAGTAGGTGGTTTAGGATTGAATTTAAGTTCAGCAAATATTGTAATAATGTTTGATCATGATTATAATCCTGTAAATGATCAATAAGCAATGGATAGAGCCCATAGAATAGGATAGAAAAATGTTGTTTAAGTTTTTAGATTAATTGTAAAGGATACTCTAGAAGAGAAAATTATGGGAATTTAAAGATTTAAATCTGCAATATCTAAAGCTATTGTAAATTCAGATAATGCTTCATTAAAATAAATGGAAAAAACAGATTTATTATCTATGTTGGAATCGACTGCTTAAGGAAACAATAAAGGTATTACAATTTTTAGATATTCATAGATAAAAACACTGAAGAAGAACAAATTGAAAAATTAAGTGGTCCATATTCAAAGATTTTAGGATAACTTAAATTGGATTTATTAGAACAACTTAATTTTGACAAAGAGTATTGATATTCTACATTAATTGTATGTTTCATATTCTTATTCATCATTTTTACATTATTTTTATTATATAAGATTGAATCAAAGAACATTTTTTAAAATAATTGTGGAATGTATTGTAATTGGTTTATTATTAATTTAAATATCATAGTAAAGAATTTTCTTTAATGTAAATAATTATATATTTTATTTTTCTATATTCAAAGTAAATTTTGTAATTTTTTTGATGATATATCCGAAATTGATTCTATTATTTGATATTGAATATAAATTAAATTTGTTAGATATTTCAATATCATAAACAATTAGGAATTTTGTGTTTAGATTATATATTTAATATTTAATTGATCTTGAAAATAGAGGATGCTAGAATAATCTGAACATACTAAAGCTCATTCAGAAGGTTTTTAGACTGTTTTTGAATTCGATATCGAAAGTTCACAAAGGTTTAACTTTAATTTATACATATAGAAGATCAAAATCAAGTTCTTAAGAGAATTACAGAAAACTATTTGAGATAGCAAAAGATTACTCTAATTCAAAAGTACCATAAGCACACTCAGATGAAATTCCAGAATTTGATTCTTTAGAGGATTCCTGTTAGATTAGACCTTCCATGTGTACAAACAAATCAAGCAAATAAAGTTAAGAACTAGAAGAAAAATTATTCGAAAAAGAATTATTATCACTATTGAATGAGGATGAATATTAATTAATAGCTAAGAGTGAAAAAGAATAGTGCAAATTACCTTCAATTATGATGAGAAATGGTGGATGTTACACTGGACACTGGTACAAAAAAAAACCTTAGGGTTTAGGAGAGTACAAATTTGCAGATTCTAGTAGATATAATGGATAGGTAACAAATTAATAAATTAATTTAGTGGAATAATGGCTATGCAAGTGGAAAAGGTAAATTTTTTGATGCGGAAGGAGGATATTATTGTGGGGATTTCCATTTGAATTATATGCATGGTAAAGGAGTGTATAATTATGCTGATGGTTCAATTTATGATGGTATGATAATTAAAATATACTTAAAGGTTCATGGTTAAATGATAAATATAATGGATATGGTATTGAAGTTAAAAGTGATTCTCATTATAAAGGTATTTTACTATATATTAAAATTAGGTTAATTTCGTAATGGTTTAAAACATGGCCAAGGGATTTTAATATTTAAGAATAAAGAAAAATATGATGGTTCATTTATAAATGGATAATTTGGAGGGAAAGGAATATTTGTATTTTTATAATAATAATAAAAGATATGGCCAGATGGAAGAAGATTTCAAGGGGATTGGAAAAATGGAATGATGCATGGTTAAGGAATCTTATCCTGGACAGATGGTACAATTTGATTATTTAAATTTAAGGTCGACTTTATGTAGGTTAATATGTAAGCGATAAGAGATAAGGTTTCGGAACATTTCAATTTGCTGATGGTCGAAAATACACTGGTTAATGGATGAATGGTTTACAACATGGAGCTGGTGAGTTTACAGAGTCCTCTGAACATATTACCAAGGGAGTATGGAGAGAAGGTAAATTATTCTCTCTTACTTGATTTAATAATACTAATATAATTCTCATAAATTTGCTAAACAATATATTCCCATGTTTTCTAAAGTTGTATCAGAATAAAATTTGTAATAAAGAGAATATTGAAAAGATATTAAAATATTTTTTATCACTTTTATCATATCGCCTTTTATATAAATTAATCCTTTTAAGAGTATTATTGTTACTAATAAGTTACTCATTATTCATTATATTAAATGCACTATCAATCTATTTCTTCTCTTCTATTATTGATCTTATACCATACATCAACTAATTATTTGAGATTTAATTACTGGACCTCCTTTTTAGATAATTTACGGAAAATTAAAAACCGACTTAATCTTTAAGAATAAAGTCTTTCCTTCTCTTTTCTATGGATATATGATTTAACTTTATTGTTAAATTAAATATACATTTTTATACGAATATTTCAAATATTTAAGGAATAAATGGAATATTAAAAAATATGATTTAGTTTTTTTACTATCCAAAATTAGAAATATAACCAGATCCTCCTCTTTTTGCAATTAAAAAACAATTTTATTTACTTTTTTTTACATAATTATACATTCCCAAAATTAATAAACTAGTTATACTCCATTAAAATAATAGATATTGAACAATATATAAATAGAAATAGTATGTCATTTCTTTAGTTATGATTCAAATTTTATCATAGATAATGAAAAAATAATTATAATAAATTTAATGTATTACGTTTATTGGCTCTTTAAAATAAAAATATGATATAAAGCTAACCTTAACAATCTTAATTCTAGAAGAGAATGTAAAAAATTAAAGGGTTTCTAAATTCCGAATGTAATTTTTCTCCTGTCGAGGAAACCAATGAAAGGAAAACTAAAACTCCACTTTTAACTCAATAACAATAATAAAGTTCTGACTTAAGCGATCATGACACACATTATAACAATGTTGAAAATAATCAAATTGGATTGAAGAATAATTGCTTTTTAGATGAATACACCTTAGGAGAGAAATTAGGAGAAGGAACAAATGGTATTGTGTGGTTGTGTTGGTCTAAATTAGATGATTAAGTAAAATATGCAGTAAAAGTTATACCAACGGATGATGAGGAGATAATTAGTATGGTGAAATAGGCCTTTATCAATTCACAATTACTAAAAAGCCCGTTTATAGCAAAATGTTATAAATTGTTCATTGAATAAACTAAGTTATATTTGTTAATGGAATGGGTGCCATGTTCTAATTTGGAGACTCTTTTAAAAGAGAATCAAAGATTAAAAGAAAAATAAGTGTAACAGATAGCATTGACTTTATTGAAGGCAGTGAAATGTTTGCATAAAGCAGGAGTCTGTCATCGAGATATAAAACCAGATAATATTTAAGTTTTTATGTAAGTGATAATCTTTTTCTACTTAGGGACTACAAGATCAAGTTGATTGATTTTGGGGTTTCAAGAAGATTTGTTACCATAAATTAAAATACATTAAGGTACAATCGAAATAAAATGATGACAATTACTGGGAACATCCATTATCGAGCACCAGAAATCTATAGAGATTATGGATATGATTCTCAAGTTGACTTATGGGCAATAGGAGTAGTGATATATTAATGTCTTACTGGAATATTACCATATTCTTCTGAATGTACTGGAGATTTAATTGAAACTCTATCCTAAAGGTATTTTCTTTTAGTCTGATATAGAGAACCATAATTAGATCCATTTCATAAATAAGCTTTTTTAGAATTGCCAACTAGTTGTAGAGATTTCATAAAGAGACTTATGATGTGGAATCCATTAAAAAGATTAAATGCTTCAGGTATCTACATATTTTAACTTAGAGGCATTGAGGCACATTTGGATACCATCCTTTACATTTCCAAACTAGATTAAAATTGTTAAAGATGATATTGATGTAAGTAAAAGTAGCCAAAATAGTGATCTATACAACAAAACATTGATAAATTCTGCAATGATGCTTAATTAAGAATTAGCAAACACTCTTTTAAAGAGTAGAAGATTTGATGCAATTTAAGAAGAGGATACTCCAAAGGATTTAAATAAAAGTTTAGAAGTTTCAATAAATGGTTGTAGCAATAATTAAGATAGTTTAAAATAGAGATTAGAATAATTTAAATTATAAGCTTCAACTTAGATTCATTAAAGAATTGGTGGTAAGAAAGAAACCATCAAGTATATCAATACTATAACTATATTTGAAAGTGAAAAGAGTATCAATGAATTTAATCCAAGAATGGAGACTTCTATAGATGTTAGAAGTTTACATATATAAACATGTAAGAATGTTAAAGATTTATTTGGATTAAATTTATGTGAAAGTTAAGTTTCCTTAACATAGATTGAAGATATACCTGAAAATGATAATTAATAGCTTTATAGTAAATAGATTGATGCTGATCTTTTGCAATAGCTTACCTAATTTGAATAATGAAAATGATTATAATTTTATAAGTCACTATATTAATAATATATATTGTTAAGATTAAAAATGAAAAGTTCAAGAAAATAACCTTAAAAAATGAAAGCCTTTAATATACTTCATCTTGAACATGTAGCAAATCGAATTGATCAATTACTCAATCCTACTTATAGAGAGTAATTTACTTAAGTGAGATAAATTAAACCAGGAATCAAATTTGTTATTAACAATAAATTGACTCCTTATAAGCATAGATAATCAGTTTTTGAATAAATTTAATCATCTCGATCCAGTATCATTCAAAGTTAAGATAGATAAAGAAGGTAAAATAACAGCTCTTCAAAAAGTTCATCATTTTTGGAAAAAAAAATAAATTAATTAAAAAAAGAACTGAGTGATTTATAAAAAGCTCGACTATTTGAAAAAAATAAACCAATACATTCTGTTCACAAAATGGCACTTTATAATAATCTATAAGAAATGTAATAGGACCACAAATTGTTGATAATAGACAAAAAACCATAATCAGCTAGGAAAATTGTTGATAAATCTATAGAGGAATTTAATGGTCCTATTAAAAAGAAACCATAATAACATATGTTTTTATAGAATTTAGTTATTGAAAACTCATCAAATCAATTAGAACCATCTGTTATTAGTATTCCTACTCCAGAAATAAAAGCAAAAATTAAAGTTATTCCTTAATAATAAAGAAGTGTTAGTTAAGGTTTGATTACCTAATAAAAAAGACCAATAAAGATATGGAACAATGATCTTATTGAATTCAAAGGTTGGGATGTTGAAGAAGAAGATGATTACTTAAGATTAGGATGAATTTTAATATTATTTTTTTTAAATAATGTCATACGACACAGCACTCACAGTATTTTCTCCAGATGGTTAATTATTTTAAGTTGAATATGCTATGGAAGCAGTTAAGAGAGGTCTTTGCTGTGTAGGTGTAAGAGGAAAAGATGCTATAATATTGGGAGTAGAAAAGAAATCAGCATCAAAATTACAAGATGTAAAAACAATTAAGAAAGTATATTAATTGGGTATTTTAATTATACAATATATATCTAGATCATAATCTTTGTATGACATTTTCTGGATTGAATGCTGATGCAAGAATCTTAGCTAATCAAACTAGATTATAATGTTAGCAATACAAGATTTATTACGAAGATGATCCTTCTGTTGATTATATTGCCAAATTTACTAGTCAATAATAATAAAAATTTACTTAAAGAGGAGGTGCAAGACCTTATGGAATTTCAACTCTTATTGCAGGATTTAGTAATAATAAACCAAAGCTATTTTAAACTGATCCATCAGGAGCTTGTTCTGAATGGAAGGCTACATCATTGGGAAAGAGTGCAAAATAAGTCAAAGATTTCTTAGAGAAGCATTGGAGAGAAGGATTGCATGAAAAAGATGCTCTTTTACTTACTACTAAAGTATATTTATATAATTAAATAATAAAATAGGCTTTGATGGATGTAGTTGAGAGTGGTAACAAAAATATTGAATTATGTGTTATTAGAAAGAATGAATGCTGGTTTTTGAATGAAAATGAAGTTGAAGAATTAACAAAGATAACAGCCTAATTATAATGAATTGAGATTATCATGTTATTGAGAACAAAAATTCATCTTTATATACTTATGAATGTTTCTTCAAATTAAATTAGAATTATAAATTAAATTTTCACTTAATTAATAATTCTAATTTGAGTTGCACATTTTTTAATGTAGGTTTTCTAAATCAAAAACTTCATTATTAGTATGAAAATAAATTCTTAATAGTCAATTATAATTAATGAATCAATTAAGTATCATATAAATTGTATATTAAACTAATTTAACAAAAATGTTCAATTGGTTTCTCAAATTAAATAATATTATATACTGAATCTTAAAAACATAACTTTGTTCTAAGAAATAGTTTGGATAATCAATAGATAAGGACAGTTTTCTATAATTTTGAAATTAGAAATAATATAATTAATGAAATAAGAGTCTTGGGATGATTTGCATTTAGCTAATGAAAAATCTATTACAAAAATATTAGAGCCAGGTGAGTATGTTTTATTTTCAAGTTTACTTTACAAATTTAATGAAGTCAATAAAAGATAAGAAAGAACAATTCTTATTACAACACATAATCTATATAATCTATCAAAATTGACTGTAAAGCGAAAAATCCCTATTAAAAGGGTATATGCCATAACTATTGGTTTGATTGGAACAGAATTTGTAGTACATGTCCCTGAAGAATATGATTATCGATACTCTAGTTCAGAAAGAAGAGATTATGCAGTACTATGCATAATCAAAGCTTATTGCTAATAAAATAAAGGAGCTGCACTTCCAATATTCTATAAAGATGAACTTACTCTCACTGCCTATACAACTACAAAAGTTGATAAAAAAAAGGGAATCAATAGGTTACCAACAACTGGATCAGAATTGATGAATGAGGAATAATTTAGAAAGAGATTAGATTCCTAAACTGAAGAACGATTATAAACAAGAGCAAAGACATCAACATTATATGCAAAACAGAAAGGTGAAGCTGTCACTATAGATGATTTTGACTTAATAAAAGTATTAGGAAGAGGAGCATATGGTAAAGTGATGCTAGTAGAGAAAAAGAGTGATAAATAATATTATGCTATGAAATCTATTAGAAAAGAAGATATTGCTGATCCTGAATAATTAGAACATACAAAAACTGAAAGAATGGTTTTATAACATGTAAATCATCCATTTTTAGTCTCATTGCATTGGGCATTTTAAACACCTGAAAAACTGTTTTTTGTTACATAATTTATGAAAGGAGGTGAATTATTTTAACATTTAAAACATGTTAAAAGGTTTGAAGAAAATAGAACTAAATATTATGTCTCTGAAATAGTAAATTCTTTTCTTTATTTTTCAATAGATTTTGGCATTAGAACATTTGCATTCAAAAAATATTATATATAGAGATTTAAAACCAGAAAATGTATTATTAGATGATCAAGGCCATATTTGTTTAACAGATTTTGGTATGTCTAAGATATTAAAAAAAAATGAATTGGCTAAATCATTTTGTGGTACACCTGAGTATTTGGCTCCTGAAATACTTCTTGAAACAGGACATTCAATGGCTGCAGATTGGTGGGCATTAGGTATACTCACTTATGAGATGCTATATGCACTTCCACCATTTTATAATAAAAATCAAGATTTGATGTTTAAATAGATTTAGACAAAAGATATTAGTTTCCCCACTACTCCTTAGATTTCTAATGAAGCAAAAGATTTTATTTAAAAAGTATTACTATAATTTTAATTAACATAGTTAACAATTAAAGATCCAAAATTAAGATTAGGATACAATAACACTGAAGATATAAAAAATCATTCATGGTTTAAGGGAGTAAATTGGGAGAAATTATTAAAAAAAGAGATTGAAACACCATTTAAACCATAAATATAAGGAGATGCATGGCTTGAAAATTTTGATAAATAATTTACTGCTGAAGAAGCAATCAACTCTTATGCACCTGAAAATAATTTAGTCAATTAAGATGAATTCAGAGAATTTGACTATTATTAAAAATGAAATATAAATCAAGTAGAATTTAAATCATTAATTAATTATGAATTATTGTTATAGCAAATGTATGGCAGTCGGTCTTTATTTATGATCTCTTTATAAACAAAGTTTAATAAATAATTATAGATCTTCATCCAAGTTATCTGGTATTAGAGGAATTGAATTATCCGTGATAATATATAAAAGAGCACTTAAAGGATTATCAAAATTGTGTTCATGCCATGGTTTTTTTCCTGTTGCCATTTCTAAAACAGTACATCCAAATGACCAAATATCACTAGCCCTACAATTCTCATCTTAACTAGCAACCTGAAAATGAAATAAAGTATTACTTCTGGAGCCATGTATGGAATACTTCCTTTTAAAGAATGTAAGATATCTCCACTTTATTTAGATCTTTAAATAGTTTTCTCTTTAATTTTACTACATCCAAAATCTCCTAGTTTAATTTCACCATCAACTCCTAATAGCAAATTGGCTCCTTTGATATCTCTATGGATGATATTATTCTCATGCAAATATGCTATAGCTTACAATATTTGTTTAGAATATTATCGAATTGTATTAAGTTAAAGTGGCCCAAACTTTTCGATTAATTAGGTTAAAGTACCTATAAATAATAGTATTGAAATACCTTAAGATAAATATTCCAAATATAATAACCAATAATCTTCATTTTCACAATTCCAAACATAACGGATGATGTTTTAATGTTTAATTCTTTTAAGGAGATCTATCTCACTTTTCAAACCTTTTAAATCTTCTTAATCAAAGTCTCCCTTTAGATTTATCTTTTTTACTGCATAAATCTTGCCTGTTCTATTTTCTTGTGCTATGTATACTTATCCAAATGAACCAGCACCAATCATTTCACCTTCAGTAAAAGTAGGTATCTAAGAATGGTAATCAAACTATGAATTAGAAGATGAATCTTAGACATATTTATTAGAATTTGAAGATTCTAAGACAAACATTTAAGAACTTGAAAAAGATTAATTTTTCATAGTTATGAATCTATTCTCTGTCACTTATTCATTTTGTTAGGACATTTCTTCCTTTATTATTGTATCATCATGAAAGTCTATGTAATAGATAATCAATACCATTAATAGGGAACTCAAGCATTCTAACTGCAGGACTTTAAAATTTATTCATTATTTATTCTTATGATTCTTAATTTGTAGTTTTTAATTTAGATTGACGATTCTAGAGTTTACGAATTATGAGACCCTATGCTCTCTATTTTTTAGTTGATGGATAACATTTCTAGTTTTATGTATTGTCTGTAACTGGTCTAGTATCTTCCTTCTTTTCTATTGATTTCTTTTTCACTGTTGAAATTGATCTAAAACCCGGGGGAATTTGAGCTGTTTTTATTGGATCAATTTTAATTCTTGGTGAAAGAAGTGGTGGTAAGCCAGTACTGCTTGAAATCTTAGGTTTACTTTTGACTAAAACTCATAGTTTGTAAATTACTTTACATATCCCCTTTGTTAGGGATGGAATTCATTATGTAATATTTAATATATTTTTATATTTTTCAAATGAATGCTTCAATAATTTAAAGTGGTTTCTGGGCCTATGAATGTATATTAATAAAATCCTCCTGCTTCATTGAAATATTTCTTAAAGATGTCATCCTTCAACAAAAGTGCTTCTTGCTAAGGTTGATAAACAATCTCTCATTACCTCACTCTATTCAATAACAAACCATAATAATAAGGGGTAGAATAACATCAAAGAATTCCAGAATACAGATCCAATATGCCACCATTAACCATAATATCTAGATCAAATTAATAATCTACTTGTATTCCCAATTATCATAAGTAGTGATTCCTTCCATTTAATAGGCACTATAATGAGGATGTCCCATGCCTTATCCAGTCTTGGCTACATTGTCTGGGAGATAATATAATTTAAAGTGTATAGGAGGAGCAATCTCTTAAGGTGATCCTGAATTATATAAAATTGAATCATTACCTACTAAAGCTCTACTGGCTGGATCATGATGATAATATCGTGATTATTTTTATAATATTTGAGCATTCCTCAATAATCTCTTCATATGTTTTATTAAAAGAAAATATTAATAATTTTATATCATTTCATTTATAAGTAACTCTAAGTCCCAAATCTTCTAAGTTCTAATCTCTGAATATTTAATGGACTATTATTATTATGGATAGTTTTGGATTTTGGCAACACTTCATTAAGTTTCAATTTTGATAATATTAATAATGTTCTTTATTTTGTTGAAAATTGAGGACTCTTCTCATTCTCTTCCTTTGGTTATGTCGTTAATCGATATTGTGTCCTTGCAGTACTTGGTTGAGGCTAATTTAAACTTTGAGATATTTCGCTATTCTTCAATTATGATGGAAATCTAAAAAACAATTTAAAATATGAATCTCGATCAATATAATTTTGAGAACCAATAGTTTTTTAATCAAAAAATGTCTTAACTTAAGCATAAGAACAATTTCTATCCTTAAATAACTTTTTAAACTATTCAAAGGCTTTTTTCTCCTATTTCTTATAAAATTAAAACTCCTTTCTTATAAATATTATTTAAATACCTAATCAGACTTTTCCTATTTAGTTTCTTTCCTTATTAATGCACAGTTATTTCTAACTTTAACTTTGAGCATAGGTTTAACAAATTAATCAATTCCCTCTTAACCATTAAGTTATTTTAGTTTATCATCTGCAATTTAATCATAATAACTCATTTTATTCAATCTAAATTAGTGAATAGACTATAGTAATGATAAAAAGACAGTTTGTGTTTTTTCATCCCAAAATCTCCTGAAATAATTATATGATTTAAATACTTTATTATGTCTTCTCTACTTATTCTAAATATTTAACCACATTGACTTCTACAAATAATAGAGCATTTCACTCTTGCCCATCTTACCTAAAAGATATTAAAGAGTTTTAATATAAATGTCTTTCCATCATCCATTAAGAATGCTTCTTCTCCAAAAAACTCTCCTGGTCCTAATACACATCTAATTTTTATTTATAAAATTCACATGCTATGTGTTGAGAAGATTCCCTTTTATTTTTATTAATCATTTAATGTGTAAGTTACTTCGAAATTACTTTCTAAATAACATAATAGATATGGTACCCTTCTCTCACAATATAAAAATTAGTGCAGTAATCATTTTATTTGATGACTGCTTAATTTAATGTTACTTAAATTGGTTCAAAATGATAACTTATAGTTTTTATTTCTCTGAATGACCATGATTATAAAAATGGAAACTATTTTTAAGATAAAATGTCTTATATTTACAGAACATAAGAATGATATGCGATCTTAGACTTTTTATTATTCTTATGCACCTAATATAGTTTTAAAATGATGTTTCTCCATTACTGCAAACATACAATCCTCTTTTGCTATTATTGTTGCTGTTCGTTTTGCATTATCATTCAACAAAGCTAATTCACCAAAACTATTTCCAGCCTTTAATATATTCACTTCTTTCAATTCAAATTTCTTGAAATCTTCAGGACTTGGTAATAATATATATACTCCCACAGATCCTTTAAGAATTATGTAAAATAAGGACCCTGAATCTCCTACATGAAACAATATCTTAAAATTATAAATTATTTGTTTACTTCCTCTTTTTTTACAGTCTTATAACTTAAGACTGTCATACATTTGAGTACAATGTCAGGATTTTGAGATTGAAGATTTTTAAAAAATGTAATAGCTTCAACTAATTGTAACAGTAGAGCTAAATCACTTTATGTTCTTCTAGATGGAGCTATCTAAAAATGTAAAAAATAATTTTTCTACTTGCAAAGTCTTAACACATAAATTTATTAACGAAGTTTTCTCATCAAAATTGGAGAAAGATGTCATAAGAAAAAAGTAAAATAAAAAATAAATTCTTAAATAACATTTATTTAGAATCATTTTCGGATAAAACTTTTTATTGTTTGAAATGCTCTTGTATTAGTTCTATATTAGGGTAACAATTATTGACAAATAGTACTATTGAGATCTGATGCTAAAGGTGGTTTCTTTGTGGTTCTTTTATCAGGACTCTAAGTATATACATAATTTTAATGAATTTGAATTGGTTTGATTAGAGAATCTAATTTTATTTTAATAAATACCATTTTAATCAATATAAAATGGAGACTTTATTTCTGGTAACATCCAATTTTGATTTTTACAACCTTTCTAAGGACTAAAATTTTCTTATTATATTTTTGATTTTCCTTTCTATTTAGTTGAACCAGCAATATTTTTGTCATTATGCAATGATAAATTCTTTGCTCTAGTGACTTTATAATTAGTATCAAATAAATTGAAATTTTCTGTATCGAACATACTTCTATTATCTTAATCTTAAGGATCTCTACTTTAAGTTCTTTGAGGACTAATCGAAATCGAATGTTTAACACTAACTTGAGTTTTTTTGGTTGGACTCTAATTGCCAAACATAGTGATATTTTTATTTGCATAAGGTGTTTCCATTGTTTATGTAAGTTAAAGAAACTTTAATTTTCTAGCTTTATCTGTTAAAGTTGTTATTTCTATGAATGGTAAGGTTTTTGATTAAAGAAATCTTTAATTTCTTTCTAAACTAGATGCAAATAATCTTTCTACATTCTCATACTTTGATTAATGAAATACTATTAGGTTTGAACAATGTTATCTAGTTTAATTTTAAATAAATACTTATTTAGAAGCATAATATCATAAAGTTTCCAAAAATCATGATCATAAAATTAGAACAACGTTCGATTTTATTAACTATTTAATTGCCATGAAGGTATAGATCTCTTCATCTAAATTTATGGGTTATCATCATTTTATTGAGTTACTTGCATTTCACATCTTTTCTGTACTTTATTTAGTATAACAGCAAAATTCTATGCTTTATAATTAAGTATATCTCTAATGCTCAATACATAATTAATGGAATTTTAATTCTTGCACTTTTCAATTAACTCTGATACTCTAATCTAAAATCGGTGGAATAATCTGCTTGTTAACAAAATAATTAAAACTTTTTATCATGATCTTAAAGTTAATAATATTTGTATTTATCAACCAATTATGGAATCGTTGTTTCTAAATCATTCTCTTTTTGATCAATAAATAATTAGATTCCTCTAAAGATAACATCTAAATCATCTGGATTAACTTCATTCAATTTATTTATTTCCATTTTATATGAAATAAAAACTTTATAAATGGATCACTCTTGACGACATAGAACAAGGAGATATTTCCATTTATCTTTAATTATATCAATAATAACCTAAAAATTATGGAGAATGGCAAACCATTTAAGGTACTGATATCTTGACCAAGAATAAGAAACAAATTGAACTATCATATCATTAGCCTATTGTAAATTATTCAATTTATTCAATTATTGGAGTAGCATATTATGATGATAAAGATAATTGTTTAAAAATTATAATAGAACATTTAAATGAATTATTTGACTTTGACATTGAATTGCATCAATATACATATGAATAAATACAAAAATTAACTAAATAATAATGAATACATGTGATTAAGTAGCAATATCATACTTAAAATGCACTTAAGATCTTCTTTATAATATTGAGATTCTTAATTATTTCTCGTTCTAAGAAACGAGCTAAAACTATTCAATTATATTAAAATATACTAATATATCAATTATATTTTATATAATAAATAAATTGCCATAAATATATTCTATTCTATATCATATAACTTTATTATTTTTTAGATCCAATTCATTCAGTATTTCTATAATTATTTATAATTTATTAAATCTATCATGAATGTTTAGAATTATTGGATTATATTATATAAAATATTAATAAAAATTATTGAAAAATGTAATAGCTTATAGTTAAAATAAATCTTTAAATTTTGATACCAATATAAAATTGAATCAAAAATTTACTTTTATTATGTAATTAAAAAAAGAAATAAAAATTATAAAAATTTACAATTATACATTTTTAATGTAATTTTTATTCATTTCTTGCCTTTTGTAGCACCTTTTTCATCTTCTGGTTTGGGACCAATACCAAGTAAAGCATCTTTGAATTTTTAGTATTCATTTTCAAAGTATGCTATTTCATCTAATACTTTAGTCTATTATGATAATAATTATATATATATATACATCACCAGATTATTTTGTTTCTTTAACTGGTTATTATTATTAGATATCTTTTTCATTTTATTATTTTGCTTATTATTCTCTTATTTTGAATCTATCAGAATAATAATTTACTCTTTTAACTTCTCTTTCCCAAAATAATCTCATAGCTTTGACTTCATTTCCTTAATCTTTACATAAACTTTATGGAAATTCAAGGAGATGCAAAGTACCATCTGAATCACCAACAGCCACAATATGAGCCATATTGTCATTAAATTTTAATGATGTTATAGCACATGCAACAACTTAGAATTAAATAGTTTATTTATGAGATTAATCCAACATATCCCAAACATCCAAATTACCATCAGTCTTTCCTATAATTATGACACCAGCACGATAGGGAGAGAATCCACCACAAGTTATGTGGGCTCCTTTCATGATTAAACTTTCAAATATTGGAAAAGTGACATTTTGTTTCCAAACACAAAAATTGAAATCATGTAAAGTAAGTATAACATCTTCAAAGAATGGACTTACATCCAAAGCAATAGGTGGTCTCATACTTCTTTATTATTACCAAATTGAAGACACTAATTAATTCTTTTATCCTTCTTCTCCTTATTTTTCTCCCCAATCTAAAGTAAAGACTTCACCTTCATCTGATGTTCCTGATAATGTTGGAGTTTTTTAATCTATTTTTATTAAATTTAAAATGTACTTTTTCTGAATTAAATTTAACCTCCTCCCATCATTCCTCCACCTTCTGGTCTATACAATTAAATTCCATATGTAGCCTTCCAAGGTATAGTAGATATCTAATTTATAATCGAATGATTTATACATCTTATTATGTCTTTTTACTGTCTTTATCAATCAATCTACTGTCCCAAAATAGAATTTAACCATCAGAACTAATACTAGCAAATTAATAAGTTTCTTAAGAAGTAGTAAGTATAAGATGATTGAAATGCTTCTTATCAAATTCCATTCCTATTGGAAACCATTTCACAGCTAAAACAGAATTCTTATGAGATGCAACTTATTTTCTTAAAATTTCATTAGATGATCCAGCTTAATATGATGCTGGATCTTGTAGTGCTGATACCATTTTAGGTTAAAGTTCTTAAATTTCATCTTAAAATAGTGAGAAATCTATTAATACTTCGTTCTTATTTAGTTTTTTAAGTTTTTTTAGATGCAAAAACAGAGAGAGCTGTACCACTAAGATCCCATAACATAACTTAACCATTGATAGTGCCACCAACTATTATATTAGGATCCTTGGGATTGAATTCAAAAGAGAGTATTTCAAGTGGAGATTACAAAAGAAGCACTGGTTCTATTGAATGAATATCTTCAAAATCCCAGAATACTATAAGTGATTTATGAGATTTTAATTAATATATTGCTCTTTCTTCAAAAAGAAGATTTTCCACAAAAGATTCTGCAACAATATACTTTGATTTGATTGCTTAACTAGTAGGTTGAAATTGAATGCATTATATTTTTTTACCTTTACAATTTAAATAACTGAAACTTTTGATTTCCTTAATCACATTAGTAAGTTCAGCATTTTAATCTAAAATTTTATTAAATATTTAATGATACCTCCATTTTATTCTGAGAGTGGCAATACATTGAAATCATCCTAATATATATCAATAGTTTCATTTGATTATAATGCTTCCTCCATTAATGGATAAACAGTTTCCAAAAATTTAAGTAATTTAAAATCTTCATCTGTTTATTCTTATCTTTCATCTCCTTCATCAACTTGCAAAGCCTTATTAATTTTTCTATTCCAGACAGTCTAAGAACTAGCATCTTGAAAAGGATTGCATCCTTAAATGCCCATTTCAATAACCTTATTTTTAACAAGTTGAAGTGGATCCTTATCAAGAGCCTTGATCTCACCTGTTCTTTCAGATGTTTCTTAATCGCTAAATTTGAATGTTAAACTAAATGTTTATAATTAAGAGTTACCCAAACTCTTTTCTCTTTTTAATAAACTACATCTTAATGAATGGTCTATCTTTAACAGTAATAGATTGAATTTCCTTTGTTAATCAATAGATTTGTCAATTTACCTAAATTGTTTCATCTTCATGATCTGTCTTATATGGTCTAGGTTCAAGGGGTTTCTCTTCCACAAAATCTTCATCTTCTGAAAAATCTTATTAGAAATATTAAAAGTTAACACATACCTTCCTGTTCATCAGATTCATGTTTGCTCATTAATAATATGAATATTAAACAATTTAGTGGGATTGCATAATCATTAATTTTGATAGCATACTTAAGCATAAACCCTATCCATTATTAACTTATATTGAGCATATTAGGAGTCATAATGTAGATAATTGTTTTGAAATGGAAAAAATACGAATACATCATTACTGAAATATCTTAAGTATTGTTGACAGTACCAATGGGAATTATTTTAAAAGATGTTTGTAGTACTTTAATTGTATCTCTACAACTAATGCAAATGAAACCATCTAAATTTCTCTTATTTAAACTATCTTATATTGTAATTATAGGGATGATCATGTATGGAGAAATCCCAGAAATTATCATGATATGTTTCTCATTCCTTATTTTTGTAATTGATGTCTAATTGAAATAATCTAAATTTGAATATTCACCAACTTAACTCTCATCTAAGAAATTAAGAGAAGAGAATGAACTGGATAAAACTGATAAATCTGATAAAATACATCTATAATCTATAGCCTATAGTGATAATTAAGCTGGTCACAAAACCAGCACTAAATGTAAACATAATACATTATCAATATTAGATTAATTTCTATAAATTCTCGATGAATTTCCTGATGGAGTTGCATTGATAATATTCAATGAAAATAGAGAACCTTAAGTTGATTTTTGTAATCAAACTATGATGAATTTATTACATACAACTTAATCAGAGTTATTAAGTTCTTTAATGTCACTCAAGAATTTACATATTATGAAAAAGAAATAATAATCTTAAGATATGTCAGCATCAATTTCTACATACAAAAGTATGTATTCTCCTGAAAAGCATAAAATTGGAATTGTTAGATCTATGTATCGAGCATCAACTACAGTTTAGAATCCTAATAATGAGTAGTTCATCAATACAAGATTGAAATTTTCGAAAAATGTAAAGTTTTCTATAAAAATAGCCTTTCAAAATGGCTCTAGAATAGGCTATTCTGTAAATTCATTCTTAAGAAGTACAATCCTTATTAACTAAAACTCAAATAGGATTTGATTTACATACAATTTTGAATGGATATACTACATCATAATCAAAAAAAGATGTTTGTATTGAAATCAAACTATTTATATCATATCTTAATGATTAACCTTAATTATTGATCTTGACTAGAGATGTATCTTATAAAGATTATATCAAATCAATTAATCAACATAGTAAAGCAAAATCAAATTCATTGAATTTTGTATCACATGAAATTAGAACTCCAATTAAGTGCATAATTTAATTATTAGAAGAAATTGAGTAAAAAAATGATACTATCAAAAATGTTTTGTGGAATTGTTATTATTTATTGAATTTCAGTCATGATTTACTTGATCTTGCATAAATAAAAGTTGGAAAATTTAAATTACACAAAATCAAATTCAATTTTGAATAATTAATTTTATAATTATTTGATTTATTTAGAGTAGAAGCTAAGAGAAATTCTATTGCTTTGAAATTGGAATATGATCAATATACACCAAAAGAAATATATAATGATGATGTAAGAATAAAATAGGTGTTGATTAATTTGATTGGAAATGCATTCAAATTCACAATTGAAGGTAGTATAACAGTAATTGTAAAGGATTAAAAAGATGGGACTTTAGAAATTAAAATAATTGATACTGGTTTTGGTATAAGAGAGGAAGATAGGAAGAAATTAATCAAAGCATTTGGTAGATTGGATGATGATGAAACAAAATAATTCAATCGATCTGGTGTTGGATTAGGATTATTAATTAGTAATATGATATGTAAGTCACTTTCAACTAAAGAGGCTGGTATTAAAATTGAATCTGAACTTTATAAAGGAAGTTCTTTCTCATTTGAAATAGATTATGAGACTGAATTTGATACTGTTATTATTTGTGGTAATGAGAGCAATAATGAAGAAGAAGATTTAGTAGATATTGAAACCTAACCTCGAATCCAACGTATTTATTCAAATCAAGCTTTTCGATAGAGAGAATTACTAATTGTTGATGATAATCAATTTAATATTGATATTTTGATTAAGTTATTTAATAGAAAGGGAATAACTAGAATTGATTATGCAATTAATTGTTAACATGCTTTAAAAATTCTAGATGAACGGATTCGAAATCATATATTTTATAGAGTTGTTCTCTTAGATATTGAAATGCCAATTATTGATGGTTTTGGAACTGCTAAGATGATTAAAGAATATGTTAATGAAACAATGGCTATAATGCCTGTTCTTATTGCTGTTAGTGGACATGGATTACATATGAAATAATAAACATTAAATAATGGATTTGTAGATTATTATGAAAAACCATTAAAAATTGGAGACATAGAAGAGATCATCACTCGTTATCTACAATGATTTAATTTTTTATTAAAATACTAATTTAAATTAAAATTATCGTTAGATGTTTGCTTGTTGTGGAAAAAAGAAAAAGGAACGGAAACATGCTTCATTAGGAAATCTTCATTAGTTAAATTTAATTTGTTAGGATGGATTATACTTTGATAAGAATCTTAAAATAATTACAGAATTCAATAAAACTAATGTATTCAAAATATATTTAATAGTATTTTAGTTTTGTGATACCTTATAAGGAAACTGCAAATATTATTGTCCAATCTGTTTTAAATATTATGACTGTATAATCTATATACATTTTTAATAGGTATGCTTCATACAACTTGTTGTACAAATTATGTTTGTCATGTTTGTGCAGTATAATCTCTCGCCAATAAAATGTATAATTGTCATTATTGTCGAAATGATCACTGCAAATATGTCGATGTTGATCCTGCACATTAGTTAAAAATATACATAGATTCACATACTAAATTATGAAATTTATATTAATTAATATATACAAATGTAAAAAGTAGATTACATCTTTAAAATTGTACTAATAGGATCCTAGAATGTAGGCAAATCTTCCATTATGGCCAGATTTATAGATCAAGTGTTTAATGATAGTTACCTTTCAACAGTTGGAGTTGATTTCAGAATAAAAACCCTATCAATACATGATAAGACGTAACTAAGTACCCATACTTATTAGTATTAAAATGCAGATTTGGGACACAGCTGGATAAGAGCGCTTTTAGGCTTTAACTTAATCTCACTATAAGGGGGCTCATGGTTGTATTGCTGTATATGATGTTACATGCGAAAGGTACTTATGTAATTCTTATTATTTATTAGATCATTTGAGGATGCTAAGAAATTCTTAAAATTGGTGATTGAAGAACATGGCTTAATACCCGAGGCTTGCTATTTAATTGCAAATAAAGTTGATTTAATCAGTAAAAGAGTTGTAAGTAAATCAATTATATTCTAGATCCTCTCCAAAAATGGCAGTGAACTTGCTTAAGATTTAGGTGTAAACTATTTGGAAACATCTGCTAAAACAGGAGATAATGTCAATTAATTATTTTTGGATTTAGGCAAAATTATTTTGAATTTAGTGGATTAGAAACGTACAAACGCCCAACCTCCTGAAAATGATACTAGATTAAGAACTTTAGATACATAAAAGATTGAATAGGAATAAGGTTGTAAATGCTGAAATAAATATAATTTATTATTATATTTAAAATATAATTAACTTATCTAGCATCATTATGAAATCAGTTATTTTATTCTAAATTTCTTTTTATTATATCATTATAAATGCTGCCAATTTTTATTTCATGATCATCATTAAGATTAAATAAATTTAATATACCATAATTAAGTTTTAATTATGATATCGAAAAGCAGAGTATTTCTAACTTTAAGCAGACCTTAAATAACTTATTCCTTCTCTCTAAGTACTAAATTCATTATATTTAGTTAATAAGCTAAGAAGTGAAGTTTTTAAAGGATCTATTTATAGAGCTATCGGCATTTTAGCAGGAATTTAGATTAGTGCAACATTTATTTCACATTATTTTGTAGATAAATAAGTGATTTTCCCTGTTGAAGATTATTTAAAGAATGATAAAATTAAGGAAAATCAACATTACTCAATTGCTGGCATCATAAAACCTGGAACAATAGAAATCAAAAGAGGCACCCTTGATGTAAAATTTATCCTCACAAATTTTGATGATGATATCACAGTTATCTACAGAGGTGAAACTAAATACGAATTCAAAGAGGGAGAGACTATTGTTTTAACAGCATATACTCCTGATTTAAAGAATAAAAAAAGAATTATTGGTCTTGATTATTAGACTAAACATTCAATGGATGGATATATGTGGGAAGATAAAGTAGGTGTTAATCGCAATAATTATGGACTTAATTCTAAATTATAATCTTAATTATGAAATAATATTCATTTATTTAAGTATTTGTTGCTATTATCTTCTAATCCTCTTTTTTTTTATTTACTTTTATTATTATTATTATTATTATTATTATTATTATTATTATTGTTATTGTTATTTGATTTAAAATCTTCAATTTCTTATTTTAATGTTTATATTAATTATTTTTACTATTATCTAATAAATTCACTCTTTTCAAAATTCTCTTATAATCTTTATTATTCTTATTCAATTTGACTATATTTTTCATTTTATTATAATGCTTTCTTCAATTTTTTGTTTAATTAATCTAATTACTATTGCATTTATTAATTCTTTTATTTTTCCTTTATTAATTAAGCCCTATCATCTTCCCATTATTTTCTTAATTATGATAACTTAATTTATAATGATTAGACATCTTATTATTAAGTGCTTGTGCCTCTCTATAATGAAGTCTAAGATTTTTCTTTACTTTTTGATTTTGCTTGACTCATAGATTTTCTTTATGCTTTTGATTAAGATAATTTGTTTTCTGCACTTTCAATATTCTTTTCCAATTATTAGAATTTATTCTTCCTCTCCTCATGAAAAGAGGATTTATTCAGTGTTTTAGTTGATTGTTCTTACTCTGTAAATTTTATCTGTTTTTTATGTGATGATTAAATATGATTGTATTTATTCTTTAGAGGTGTTTCTTCATCTGAATCTTTAAACTCTTATTGTTGTACTAATTGATTTGGTTGAATTTATTTTTCAATATTTTTTTGAATTCTTGCTTCAATAGTAACAATTTTATCTTGGATTTCATTCAAATCTCCATTAGTTGTGCGTTTGGTTTATGATGTAGGATTATTACTTAAGGCTCTGATACTAGAATTTTGAATTGATTCCTATTCAAAATAAGATGAAGGTTAGGTTTTTTGAAGATAACTAGGGACATTATTACATTTGAGCATATCAAGCTCTTTGTCTAAGAGAGTGTTGAGAAAACTAAGTTTTTCTTATGGTATAGGACTTTAATTTAATTACATTTGAAAATTTAAATATATTACAGTTGCCATTTCATTATAGATTCAATTAGAATTCTTAATAATCACTTTTTGGAACCATGTCAATGACTGCCTCCAATAATCCATTTGGTAATACTCCACCAGGTCTCCAATACTAATTAGCTCCAACCTCATTTCCAGTTGGCATTCTAACATTAAACTTCTCAGGAAAAGGAACATCAATTCGACTCAATCTCCTAAATTACCAACTTCCTGGATTAAGTCCTAAATTTTTCTCAACGATTGATAAATTGCCATTTGCTGTATTTAGAAGTTAATCCATTTAGGATTTAGGTATCACAAATATCCCATTTTTATTTCCTACAAATTCTCTACCATTATTATCCAACCATGCTGTTGTGATAATAAATGATGCCCCATATCTAAAATACTTCAAATGTTAATCAATATATTCTTAATTCATGTACTCTTATGGTTAAGGCCTGTTACCCTTAGATTTTGCAACAACTAATTCTTGAGTCCATCCAGAATGATAAATTAAAGGGATTTTTTCTTTTCTTCTAGGAGGATCCTTTGGATCAACTTCATAACAAGAGTCCTTTTTAGATTTATCCCAAAAATACTTATTGTGCATTTGCCACTATAAAGATGGCAATCAATAGCCATATTATTTTCATATAAAACGAATAATTATATAATTTTTGTTTTTCAATTTAATTTCACAATAGTTTCTTTAGAAAAAAAACTTTTGTTATTTTCTTAATATTTTGACCACCAATTCAAAAGGTAAGAATCGTTAATCAAATTGAACCAAGGGGTAAATGAATTCTTAATTAATCAATTCTTACTTTATTTAATTATTTAAATTGTAGAAATTCATTCAAGGATAACCATTTGCAATCATTAACTTCTTCAGGATTTCCATTAATTTTAGGTTGATCTTATTGCAACTTTGCAAAATAAATGTAATCCACTAAATATTATAAATTATTAATGATACATTCATATTCTCCATATTAATCATTATCCTTAGCTGAGTAAATTATTTTTTAGACTAATTCAATTTGGGTATCCTTAATATCAAAATTTAATTCTTCCAAAGTTCTTTTTTTCACATAATACTCACTCCTACTGTATTTCATAACTTAATCATCTTCATTTTCATGATATAATTAGTGACTACAACAAGTGTTAGCCCATAATAAAGGGAATGTCTTTTTAGCATTGCTACGTTATTGAAGTAATAATCTATAATTTTTATCAAACAAAAATAAGCTAAATGCTCGATGAGGAAATGATTTTTCATTAAAGATGTATTTAGTTGAATGAGCTTCCCATTTATCTATTGATTCTAAATATTATTAAATTTGAATAACTACATATTAGTTTATCATTAAAATCAACCAAGATCAAATTTTGAGTTTTCTGCTATGAATACCTAAAATGTTAAAGAATTCTTTTCATTAATTTAAAAATGAGCGAACTTTAATTAATTCGTCCGCTCTATTAATAGGGTTCAGTGATGAAAGAGTTAACCATAGCCTCCCTACAAACTGCAATGAGCTTTTTATTAGAATATCTACCTAATACAATATCGATATATTTGCTAGAATTCAAAGAAGACTCTTTATTGGTAGGAGCTTTGGGACTAGGAATTCTTACAACACAAGCATTCGGAATGGGAATATTAAATGGTTTAGCTACAGGATTGGAAACCTTAGTCTCATAGGCTTATGGGGGAAATCATTATGAATTATGTGCAAAGTTGTATTATAGATCGTTGTTTTTGTGCACCTTGTTTATGATTCCTATTTCACTATTCTTGATATTCTCAACATAAATAATCTCCTTTATCAACAAGTACAAGTGCTGGTTTACTTTAGCAATACAGAATTAGCAGAAGAAACAGGACATTTCAATAGATTTATGATATTAGCAGTATACTTGAATGCAATCTTTGTGAACACCAAAGTATTTCTGAATGGTTAAAACATTTACAAATATCAATTCTATACATAGCTTGTGACATGCATCCTTTTTCTTGGTATAAGTTACTTTTTGGTTGTGAAATAGGAATTAGGTATAGTAGGTTGTGCATTAAGTTTAACAATTTTGGATCTTTTGAATAATATAATCTTATTTTCTTTAATTTTCATAACTAAATGCAGTTAAGCTACTTTATTTAAATTTAAACTAAGTTATTTAAAAAATACATTCAAATTTTTGAAATAAGCAATACCTATAGGTTCAATATAATGGTTAGAGTGGGTAAGTTTTGATTTTTATGTAATTTTAATTAGTTATCTAAAAACTTCAACTATAAGTGCTCATGTATTAATGTCTAATTTTGCAGGATTTTTATATCAATTCAGTTATGGTATTTCAATAGCATCTACTACATTTGTTGGAAATGAAATGGGAAGAAAGAAAGTGGATATGGCTATAAAATACACTAAAGCTACATTTTTAATAGATGGAATCTTCTTAATAATAACATTAGGATTATTTTCAATTTTTGGAAAGACTATAATTTAATATTTGAGTGAAGATAAAAATGTTATTGAAGAAATCAATAATTCGATCTATCTTTTAGTTGCATTCATTTTTTTGGATGGTAATATAATATATATAATAATAATAGGTTTATAAGCCATTATTTCAGGATTAGTAAGAGCTATAGGAAGATAAGCAAGTGCTTCTATTACATTTATATTATGTTATTTGGTTTTAGGAGAAATAATTGGATATTTTCTTTGTTATTCTGCTGATATGGGACTTAAGGGAGTGTGGATAGGAATTGTGATAGGTGCATTAATTTATGATATTATACAATTTGTGAATTTAATATGGAAAGATTGGGAGGTATTGTCTGAGATTATAATTGATAAATTAATGATTTTACATTAATAATAGAATATTGTACTTTAAGATGATGAAATGTGATAAATAAATTAAATTTTTATATTTAAATCAATTTTCATAAAAATGAATATAGTTTATAAATTTAATCTTTTTTATAGGAAAATAAAGAATAAAATAAAGATAAGTCATCATATTATAAACGGTTTCAATTATAACTTCAATTATTATTTTATTTAATAATGAAAATAATTCATTCAATTTTAAGTAATAGGGAATATCATAAAATAGATTAGATGTATTAATACTTTATATTAATGTAAATAAAATAGAATTTCTATTAAAACTAAAGAGTTATCATTCATTTTTTGATAAAAATCTTAATAAATATAATATTAAATAAAATAAGTTTTTATTCAATGTTCTTTATTTTTCTTTAACTTTTCATTTTAACAAATTCTGAATTGATACAAATTTTAACTAGATAAGAAGCAGTTTTAGATGTTTTCAGTTAATCAGGCATAATTCTTGAATAATAACTTACAGAATAACAATTATGCAAAATTATACCATAACAATTAGTAGCAAATAATATTGATGATAATTCCATAACCCTAATAGATAGTTATAGTGATGATAATTTTAGTTTAGATTTTGAATATGGGTCTTATAAGGGGAAAATAGGAAAAATTCTTAAATTTGTCTAAATAAAACGTGGGATACTTGTATTGAGGGATGATGGAGAATTATATTTTTTGAGAATTTAAGACACAAAATTTAAATAACAAGCTACTTTCAAATTAAATATTGATGAAACAGCACTTTAAACAACTGTGTTTATTGAATATTTTTATGAATAAAATTCAGTTTTGATTATAGGTGATGGTGAAACTATTGCTTTGGATTTAGAGTTCGATGATGATGATCTATATATTAAATAATACAAAGTATATGAATAATGGCAAATCTAACATATTAATAGCATAGCAACAGCTAACAATCTCATCATAGTAGCAATGAATACTGGTATAAAGATGTTTGAATTTGCAAATCATTAATTAAGTGAAATATTTTTAGATTCCTAAATGATTGGGAGAATCTAAGATATTAAAGTTTTCAATTAAAATAAAGATGATAATTATTTTATCTATTTATTA
This sequence comes from Paramecium pentaurelia, assembly GCA_905183005.1. Taxonomy (NCBI): domain Eukaryota; phylum Ciliophora; class Oligohymenophorea; order Peniculida; family Parameciidae; genus Paramecium; species Paramecium pentaurelia. Next base: position 35,110 of record CAJJDO010000017.1, on the reverse strand, counting down.
GATGAACAATATGGAGTTAGCTAATATATTTATAATATAGGAAGAAGTACAATTTTATAATTTAATTCTCATATGGGATAAATACCATATCCAGGAGAAATTCTAGATGTTTATGGTGATATTTTAATGATTGTAAAAAATTAGACTTTATTTGAATTTCGAATAGATTATTATAAAAATAATTATGAGCTAATCAAATAACATAACTTAGAAACAGATATAATTGATATCTAATTAACAGATACTTTTGCTATTATTATAGGTAGAAATGGACATCAGATTTTGTTTCACTCAATTCCTTCCACTTTTTCTTAATTTGAGTGGATGAATCAATTAGTGATACCAAATCTGAAGCAATTAGATATCTTATCATTAATTTTAGATATTAAATCACATAAAAATAATAATAAAACCACTCATAATATTATTGTTGGCATTACTTAACATAAGTTTTTCTTTTCTAAAATTGAATTGGTATTAAATTATTATAAATCATATAGTAACAATCATACATTGAATGTTATTCTGATTCTACAACACCTGAATTAGAATTAATCTATCAGCAAAAGTCTACATATTGTAAATCAAATATGAAAAATAAAGTCTGTCAATTAAATAAGACATATAAAATATAATTTGTAGATCCAAAAGCATTTGGAGGTGGCAAAGATACTTATTTACTCATAGTCCTACTATATGTTATATCTATTGCTTCTTTTTTAGTTTTAATGGGAACTCTTATCATTTTATATAAAAAATATCATCAAATTCATCTACCTTAATAATAACAATTAGATGATAAGGAAGAATAACCCTATACAAGCACAACCAGACATATAAAGATGGCTTCATCAAAAAAGATTATTTATTTACCAAAAGCTGATTAAACTCCAATCTCTGGTGTTTAAGAATAAATAAATTTATAACTCAATAATAATAACAGGCCAATCACATAAGATAACTAGGACTTATCTCCTATGGCTTCTGAAATGAGATGATTATAAAATAAAATTCTTAAATTATTAGATTGATTTTAGAATACCTCTTAACACAAATTCTTCAATTTAATGATGTATATTAATACCATATTATATTATTTAATTACCTTTACAATATATTGGTAATGATGGAATGGATTAATAAGTTTGCATTTTTTATTGTACTTATATTATATATATCAATCTGTATGTTAAGATCCCTTTGTAGCACCAACACCTGGTTTTCCGTGTCTTGTTGGTTTATAAGTTAAAGAGAATTCACCCAAATATCTATAATTATAGTTTTGCATTTATTTATACCTGCCAATCATATCAAATTTAATTTCAACATTACTAAATTATCTGCCATTATAAACTCCAACGATTGATCCAACCATCTCTGGAACTACAATAGTATTTCTTTAATGAGTCTTGACAGGTTTAGGTTTTTCTCCTGGTAAAGTTTCTTTCTTTGATTTACGAATCTATAATTATGTCAAACAAAGCTTTTTTACTTTCTTCATTAAATTTTAGAAGGCATGCACTTTTTCACCTTAATTAGAAATTCTTCTTCTTTATCTTGCTCTGAATTATTCAACCAACTTATCCATTGGCAATTTGACAAGCTCTTCGAGTTATAATCCTCTGTAGGTGAACTTCTTAACACCTTTGAATTGTTTGTCTTATGTTTATTCAGCCATTATTTGAAAAATGAAAATAAAGATTTTAATATAATCGAAAAATAAATAAATATATATAAAATGCTAACCTTAATCATTATATATATAATTGTGTTATAATATGTATTAATATATATTGTTGTCTTTACAACTTGAAATAGATTGATATTAAGACAATTATCATTTAAAAATAATTCAGTTATTCCTTAATTTGATTGATATCATTATGTAATAAATTATAATTTGATAACCCTTTTAGTGAATTCAAAACATCGATAAGGTAAGTCTGATAATACCATAATATACAAAATAAAATACTGAACTTTATTTTTCATTATTTAATGATTTAGTTTATGACAAATCATTATTATAATAATAATATCTATGTTAGTATCTCCATCCAGACGATTAGTCAAGAGAGACACCAAATCAATGAGACCTTCAAAGTTTTTGAATGAATTTGACATATCTTCATTGTCTTAATTAATGACAGTGAAAAAGGATGTCAATGAGGGTTCAACCAGAAGCATTGAGACCTTTGGATCATTGACTTTAGTAAATGAAATATCAGAGAATGGAAGCACTATGTTTTTACCTGTTATAGAAGAGAAATCTAAAATTCGATTCATTAAACCAAAACAATCTATTACCTAAAGAGATGTATTGATACCTAAATCTGATTCTATATCACCTCTAACTAAATCAGATATCCATCTACCTTAAATCAACTCAATACCAACTTCTCCAACTAAGTTTTAAAATCCAAACCATAAAAGACATTTGACTAATGTAGATGAACAACATAAAAAAGTGGAGTTTAGAAAGTCAATTTAAGTAATTGATTTTGTCAATAATATTATCACTAAAGATGTGATAGATGGAAGTGTTAAACCATTAAAAAAAAAATTTTAGAGATAACAAACAAAAATGATTAAGAAAGAATGAAATCTATTATTCACCACAATGATTTTTTGAATCTAATCTATATTATACAAATCTAATAATATATATTATTTATTTTTATATCAGTGAATCAATTTAATTAACACTCTCTCAACATATATTTAAAATAATATATATTATTTAATTGAAAAATATATTTAATACTATTGTCTTTATGATTCAAGATTGACGATTGAATAACAAAAATTTATCATTTTATTTTTAATTTATTTATATCCAATTAAAATCAATGCTTTAATGATTAATATATGTAAACTAATTTCAATTTAAATATTATTATCAGATTGTCTGTTATATTACATTAATTATTCCTATTATTAATTACATTAATTAAGATGTCTGCTTAAATCTAAGTATGTTTAGACACATTGGCTTTTGATTAAATTGAAGAAATAGTTTTGATTAATGGATAACCTTCAGTTTAGCTAATTGTATATACACCCTTTAGTTAATATTGTTTTGAAAGTAATGAAAAAGTATATTACAGGTCATAAGCCAATTAAGGAATTCTATGACTATGTATAACACATTCAAAAACATGGATTTATGTTATTAAGTTTAGATAAGTCTTAGATTGATTTGCTCTAAACTGTAAAGGATAAATAAAAAACAATTATTGCAATCAATAAATTAATAAGTGAAATATTGTATAGAAGAGATTTGAATACAAAACAGAAAGTAAATGATTATAGTATTTAGAGACCATTAATTTATTGGGATTGAATTAATAGATTGAAGTTTATTCATAAATTAAGGCTTTAGTATAATATTAATTTATACAAGATTAGATTCCTAATATTGTAATGGGTTTCAAAATTTCAGATTCAAATCTAACTGTATCCTAAATGATTATTGTTAATTAATATTTGATTGTCACTTTAGAGAATTAGAGTTAATTATAAAAGTTTGGCAAAATCTGGAATTTAATTGAACCAGAAATTATGGGATAGATGATAATATTTTTAATTGGAGATGTCACTCCTTTTCATAAAATCTTTGATAAATATTATAGTTTCAAATTATTTTGTGTAGAAAATAGTAATTACTTAATATATAAATTTAGTAAATGATAAGCTGATTGTAGGTACTTGTCAAGGAACATTAATTTTATACTCAATAACAGAACATTCTATATAAGAGAAAACTATAATTTAGGTTCTAACATCTCCAATATACAGAATCAATCATTTTAATTAAGAAATTTATCTTGTAACGGATAATTAAGTCAAGATTTTAGATAAATAGAATTTTGAATTGATTGGAGGTGGAAGTCTTAAAAATAGATTGTAAACAGCTTGGATTACTTGCTTAAATTTTGATGAAAAAGAGAAACTATTATTTTTAGGTAAAATAAAATTAATTGTAGGTACTTCATAAGGTTTTATTTTGGTTTTTAGAAGAACTGAAAAGTTAGAATTCTTAAATCAAATAAATTTTAATTTCAATACTGGAATAAAATCTATTCAAATAATTGATAACTATCTTTATCCATGTACTGAAAATGGAGTTGCTATTATACAAATGAAATATAAAGATAATTAATTCTAATATCAAGAGAAAACAGCATTTGCAAGTTAATTAAAGTTGGTTGGATTCAAAAAAACATAAACTTCTGTTTTTGGATTTACTCAATGTGGTTTAATAGTTTAATGGAATCCTGAAAATGGTTAAATGAATTAAGCTTATAAAATAGATAAAAATTGCTTATTTGGGATTTAGTAAAATAACTAAATATTTATTGTTACATATGAATAAATGATTCATATAGTTAATTTTTAATGAATTCAAAATTTAATGAAACCTTTATCAAATATTTTATGAAAATAATAATTATTATTTGTTTGTTAATTTAACGATGTCCAAATGGCTAGATTTGAGTTTTACTTGTACTTAGATTAATTTTAAATGTTAACAACCACTATCATGTATAGTTTATTCAAATACAATATTAAAGATAGTCCCATGAATAGTGTTTTTGAGATTGAAGGGAAGAAATTATATTTAGGAAATATTAATGCAGCAAATGATTCTTAATATCTAAAAAATCATAATGTTGGAGCAGTATTATCAATTATTGATACAAGTGATATTAAGTTAGACAGGTCAATCATTCATCTAGTACAAAATATAATATTTCATTAGTGGATTGCAGCTGAAGATAGAGAAGATGTTCAAATAACAAGGTATTTTGAATAAGCTGCTAACTTTATTAAAGATCACTTATAACATACAAATGTTTTAGTTCATTGTTATGCTGGAATATCTAGGTCAAGTTCTTTGATAATAGCTTATTTGATAAAATATGCAGGATTATCATTAAAAGAGGCTATAATCAAACTTAAAAGTTAAAGACCTTAAGTAGATCCAAATGATGGATTTATGGATTAGCTTAAATAGTTTGAAGAAAAAGTAAAAAACCAAAAATTATGTAAAAGTGAAAATGGAACTAAAAGTGTGAGTAAATTCTTAAATATAAGCACAAGTATTGATAAAAATAATAATAATTGTTAATAGAGTAATAAAGGCATCTAGAATTTTAATATCTACAGCAGATTGAATTCTACAACTAATATAAAAGCAAAAAAATAAAACATTCAAAATATAACAATCTAGAAAACAAAGACTTCATTTTTAGATAAAACTTGTAGTCCAACTAATATAAGCACAACAAATAAAGTTGGGAAAACATTCATTTCAAATAACCTTTATGAGGATCCATTAAAATAATATTAAAAAATTAAAAATTCTTAAAATCTGTTTAATTAATAGATATTGGGAATGAAAAATATTTATAGCCAGCATGGAAGATTTCACTCTATGAACTATTGAAATTTATATTCATTTTTATTTATTGTTATATAAAAAAATAATAAAAATATAATCATATATGTATCTTTCTCAACTCCACAAATACAGATTAATCCTATACAGTTAAGTATTGATGCTTTTCATTTTTCTTTTATAACAAAAATAATTAGTTGTTACTAATTTACATTGCTTCCACAGGACCATACTTTCCATAATCCAAAAATTCATTCACTACAAATTCAACATAAGTATAATCTTTTCTGGAATCTATTAGATGAGCTTATGTATCTATATTCATTACAATAACTTTTGTATTATGTTCTTTATCAAAATATCCACCAACAATAAAAATCTATGTTGGATTTACTTATTAGGCAAAACTAAAATTTGGTAAAATAAAGTGAGGCTTTTTAAAATTAATAAGTTGCCATTCATTATTTTTAAATTCTTCTACACAATTAAGAGGTTTGTTATTAATTTCAGTTCCTCCATATTTGAAAATACTCATATTATTATAACAAACTAATGTACAACCTATGCCTGGTTTCTAGCAATCACTCAATTTAGTCCATTTCTAAGTTTGAATATTATAACAAAATGTGTTTGCTGTCAATAATTAATCGCTATAACCAGAACAAATATACAACAGCTAATTATTTTCTCTAATATATAATAATTTATTTACATATAACATATCCAAAACCCCATCTATTAGCATTACTTTAAGGAACTGATGTTACTTCCTTTAGAGCTGGTATATCATCATTTAATTCATACACTAAATGAGTATTCATTCCTCCAATTACAAATACTCTAAACTATTAAAATATTATAGTCACAGCCTATTCTGAAATTTATTATGATTAAGAAAGATCTAGTAATTCTAGAAAGTAATTTTTCATATTAAATAAATTTGATTATATAATATTTCTGCTCCAAGGAATACCATATGCAATAGATCGAGGTTCAGGTACATTTAATATAGAATATTATTTCCGATAATATTCAAATGTCTCTGAAAATGTAATTTTTATATTGTCCTTGATCTATTTTTAAGGTTCCTAAATTGATAATGTTTAGCATAATTCTTATAATTTAATTCTTTTATGTGGATCCTATTCTACCATACTTTCTAAATAAGATTTATAAGCATCTCCATATTTAATTTAAATTTCTTTTATGCTTTATTTGATGTCTTCATATTTCCTCAATTAATCAATATGTTTTAATAAAAAGAGTTATATAAATATTAATCCTAAAGAATAGACTGCTTGTGAATAGATATGATTAATGTTTTTAATATCTTTTACTTATTCAGGTGCTTAATAAAGTAAACTTTCCTTTTTGGCTTTTTCTAGTGCATGTTAAGTTAATAATATTGGTATGCAATTAAATTTCATACATGAATCTGAGCAAATCAAAATGCATGACATTGTCACAGGATTAAATGCTATAATTTATTGTTATTGTAAATAATTAATCGACAAAATAATTGCTCTAAAGAAAACAACGATGTCTTCTTTTAATAATTAAATTTTTTTTGACTTAATAATTTATAATACATTACTTAAATATTCTCAAGGTATTGATTTAAATTCTATGAATAAGTGTCAAACACTAAAATGAATTTGTATAGTTTGTTTAAATTTTAATCAATCAACATATCATATGTCTGTTAATAAATAATAAATACCCATTTATCTATGCATAATAATCCATCAGCATTAATTATTTCATATTTGTGAATTTCATCTATGTATTTTAAATGTTCTTTTTCATTTGAAATTAACCTCTCTAAAAGAAACATTTTATTGTTTTTCTTTCGATTGTAAACTTTTATGATTTTCATATTAACATCTTCATCAATAAGTTCCTCTTATTCCAATCCATCCAATACCCTATCAAAAGGAGTAAATTTGGAAATTTTCCTCTTTATCATTACTGAAAATTAAAAATGAGAATATTTATTATTGCATCATATTATGTCATACAAATTGTTGTCCCTTCTTTTGATTTCGACAATCGTATTGTACATGAACCAATCCTCATAGCCAACATTTTAGAGAGGTTTCTCAAAGGATTTTAAAGCCTTTCTTGATTAAAATTACAAGCTATGGGGTTTCCATAGACCTGATATTATTTCTGGATGCTATGGGTATTTCAAACATCTATTAATTTAGTGGAGCAGAAACTAGGCCAACTTAAAAGCCCTCCAGAATACCTATAATATTTATTCATGGAAATAGTGATGTGGCTGTAGGAGATGGAAGCTATGGAGTTTTTATGACAGGATTTAGCTCTTAGATTGAATATTTTTTAAGTCAAGGATACGAGAAATAAGATTTATATGCTACTACTTGGGGAGATGCTGATTCTGCCACAGCAAGTCTTAACTATCATTCTGAAAACTACCTTAAATACAACAGAGCCTTTGTTGAGGCTGTTTTAGAATATACAAAATCTCCTTACGTCAACATAATTTCTCATTCAATGGGTGTAACTTTGGCTAGAAAAATCATCAAAGGAGGAACTGGCCATGATGAATTGGGTAGTGGAAGATATGATCTAGGTGATCCTCTTACTTCAAATGTTAAAGTATTTGTAGGTTTAGCAGGAGGAAATTAAGGATTAACTTCATGTTATACTTCTGGTTCATCTTTGCCTACTTGTGGCATGACTAATGGATTCTATCCAGGATAACCACCTTATGTAGGAAGATCTGAGTTTTTAGAACAATTGGATTCGAATTCAGCAAAGGAAGGAAAATACATAGTAACTGGAAGAGCAAACTATGATGAAATTATTGGAGGAAATAATCTTGTTTGGGGAAAATATACAACTAGAATTAAAAATGAGAATGAGGAGATTTTATTTAATAGTCCATCTGTAGGTCATTTTGGATTAAGAGATGAGGCTGGACCTTAGATTTACTCAATTCTAAAAAAACAAGGAGCTATCAATTAATGAATCGGGCAAAAATATTTTCATTTTATTTTTAATTAAAAATTCTTTGTTCTTAATATGTTTATACATTATCCTAAATTGAATTCTCTCCTTAAAATTAAATTTGCTGAAGCATCAAATAAATGCCTCTAGAGTCTCAAACAAGTAGGTATAAGAGAAAAATTAAGATATTATTATGATTATTCACTATTATCTAAACCTTTACCTAAAAAACCATTACTACTTATAATTTCGTGTATGACTAAAAAATTAAAGAATATAATAAGTAAATATTATAGTATATAAATAAATTTCAAATTAGATAATCAGGAATGAGAAATAGAATCGATCTTCTCGAATTTAGAGATCAAATATCTGTTCCATAAGTGCAATTTATCTGTTAGTAAAATAAAATCGCATTATAATAATGCTTTCTTCCTCTAATCACTTAAATTTGAATTTTTTTTAAGTGTGCTTTGTTTGTTTTACCAAATTTTTTTTTATTATGATAAAATATTATCATCGTTTGATTTTGGTGACATATCTCCTTTATTTTTTAGCAAATGAATTGGTGACAAAGTTATTTTTTCCATCAACAAATAGTGGAATAATTTAATTATTGTATTCTCTAAAATCTAAAACTGATTTAATATTAGAAGATATAATTTATAGATTATTATTTAATCAAAGCTTCTTATATAAATTTATTAAAAAAATTAACATTCGCTTTAAATATCAGATTCTCAAACTTTTCAGATCTTATCTTGTGGGGTATAATAAAGAAAATCATTTTTCAACTAATTAGTTTTTATTTTATAACAACATATTTTTCATAAAAAGATTATATACATAGACAATTTTGTAAATTCATTTTGAAAATTGATAAATCCTATAAATTTTATATGATAATCAGTTCAATATCCTTGCTCTCCTTTTTTGTTTAAAGCATCATTTATTATTTGTTTAAATAATCTATAATAGTATTAAGTAATCAATATCTTTGTTCATTGTATTTATTATAGGTTATCTTTTTTTTAGAATTAAAATTGCATACAAAATAGGTAGTAACTCTTTATCTATTTGTATCTCAATATGAAATTAATATAATTACTGATTTACTGATCTTAAAAATAATTTATTATTTATCATTCATTAAGAAAAATTGTTGTTATTATTAAATTCTATTCTGTAATCAATAATAAATCTATATATCTAAGATATTAGAAACGTTTCAAATGGTTTATCAAACTCAAGCCATTCTAATGAACACAAAACACATAGTTTTTTATTAAAATAATAAAAAAACCTTGTAAATTGATCAAGATTTATAGTGAAAAGGCAATGCAAGTATAAAAAATAATTAATATTTCTTGAATTTAATTTTTAATTAATCACTTTATTTATTAGTATAATTCATATAAGTATATTTTAACAAATTATTGCAATTTAGGATTATCTAACTAATGACCTAGAAATCTTAACAGATATATATTAACTTTATGGTATCTTGGTATTATGCAATTAGGAATCCTTTCTTAAATTGTATTATTATTATATGAATTGTTTTTAACTATTTGAAATATTTATTACATTATTATATTAAATTTATTACTTATATTTGAATTTAGATTGGATAAACAAAAAATTTATATGATATTATGTAAGTAAATAGTGACTGCTTTATTTGAAAGTGATCTAATTGTATTATCTATATTAATTATTATCCCAAAATTTCTAATAATTATTATGTCACCATTAATTTTTCCACATGGATTATATTTTAATAAATTTAATATTTGTATATGCACATCAGCATCTATAGATTCTGAATCTAAACTAGCATGTGCATTTAGATAGTATTACATATTGTAAAATTCTGAATTAACCTTGGGTATAACTCTCTAAAAATTATTACAAGATCAATATTATATAAGGTATAAACAAAGAAGCAAATATTATGTTGCTTAAACCATAAAATGTTGTTATTAAATATACTATACTCTTTGAATAGAAAAATTTTGTAATCTAACAATTTAAAGCTCATAAGAAGGTTTGTAGTTATTTCAAAGATTCATTAGAATATTTATAATTATTAATATAATAATAATTAGTATTTAAAATCTAATTACCTCAATATGGAGAAAAAGATACTTTAAGTTTTTAAGAATAACACTTAAATTCCAACCTCTTACAAACTTACAAAACAGAGGCTATTCCAATTAATTATTAAATATTATATATATCAGTTAATTAATAATACTTAGAAAATCGATGAAACAATGAAAATAGAAGTTAAAGAGGTTTTATTGAATAATATAAAAATTCACAATAATGATTATAATCATCTTCATTATAAGAGATTATAGAGTTAACTTAATGATTTCAATATTAAGTGTAATTTCTTTAGACTTTGTAGATTAACAGGTAGTTATTTGACAGAATAAATTCTAATATTTATTGTCAAGAATTGTAGCTGTAAATTCTCTGAATATTATTGGCCAATACTTTTTGTATCAACTATATATATTTAAACATAAACAGTTTATATAATCAATAGTCATAGTGTCTTAATGATTGATTTCATATTATCATACCATTTCCATGAGATACTTGATTTGGATGTTAAAATTTATGGTGTAGATAATTATTCCATGTAATAAGCTCATCTGTGAAAATCTATATGCTTTTCTTTCTTCTTTATGTTTTATTTTTAGAGATTTCAAGAGCAATTTGAGGATTGGAAAATCGTTTTAGAGGAAGATCATATTTTTATTCATCTTCATTTACAGGGCTTGTGTCCCCATTTAAAATAAGTTTTGTAATTGGATGATATTCAATAGTCTACATATTCGTGCAATTTAAGCAAAAATGTATTTCAATATTAATTTAAATTACTGTTGCATGAATAAGACATGTTTGATTAAAAATGTTAAAGATTTAAACCAAATTTATGAAAATGATATTTTAATTTAAAATTAATACGCACCATTAATAATTTTCAGAATTAAGTGAAGTTAATTAAACAAATTAAATAAATCAAAATATCAAAATAGTTTTTAAAAGAATTTATGTTCTAGAATTTATTTGCAATTTATTCTATGATGATGATCTATTGAAAACATCAAATAAAGTAAATCAAGTAGATCTTGATCTTCGATAATTTGATATAATTATTTTTAAGGCTAGACTTTAGGTAGGGAATTAAATCTGGTTTTAAATTTGGAACGTTGTTTCATGTACGAGGGTATTGGTCCAAAGATAGATTATATAATAGCCAAATGCATTAAATCGTTATTGCCTACTTTAATAAAAACTCTTCCTATATTGAGGTTTGTTTTGTGTATATACCAGTGTATAATTCTACAATAAGGCATGCTAGACTCCAAATGTCACTTGATGTATCCCAGGTGTCGCATCTCATGATGACTTCAGGTGCTCTATATTATCTAGTATTGATGACTGTGCTATGATGTTCATTGGCTTAAGTGGCACCTCCCATGTCTATTAATTTAACTAAATGTCTTAGTCATTTAATTGATCTGGGTACTTTTGTTGATTGGCAAAAACAATGTTTTCAGGCTTTAGATCGGTGTGTGTGATTCCGAGGGAATGCATTAACATTAGTGAGGTAGTAACTTATTTAAAGATTGATTGGATTTCCTTAATGTTGAATGAATGTGATTGGATATAGTCATGGAGATTGATGTCAAGCTGTTTAAATTGTTGAATATGCTACCCTTTCAAGTAAAATACAATGATAGTCCTACCAAGTAAAGTAATCATAGAATTTGACGATACCCGCCTCACCGAAGGGGTCAAGTAACTAGATTTTTCTTAAGACATCCACTTCTGTATGATCAGTTTCGCTCAAGATCTGAATATTAATCTAATAACTTTCACAGCATATGGTATTCCCTGTTCGTCAATCACTTCCAACACCATTCCGAATGTGCCCGAACATAAATATTTCGTTATCACATATTTGTCAATTTTGTCTCCGATTACATAATGGAAATGGCATCCACTACTTGAAGAACTTCCAGATGAGCTACTGCTACTTGATGAACTAGAAGAAGAAGAGCTGCTGCTACTTCCACTGCTACTACTATCTGTAGTTGATCTAGCCATCAATCTACTTTAAATTGCTTAAATCACTTTAGTTTGGAAGTATCACGACTTCTACTTCTGATTTTGTAATGCATTGTCTATGGCTCTGGTGTTTACATTCTTATTTATTTTATATTTTTATTAATGATTTTAATGAAATCAAACAATAGGCTTAATACCAGATACCGACTATCTGACAGTTGAACCTGAACTTTTCACAACTGATTTAGTTACTGTACTACTTGTAGTTACAATCTTTAATAAATCTAATTTGCATACCTTTTACTTTTTCAAAGCTTCTAGTTCAATTTCTGCATTCATTAATTTTTCTTGAGTCTCACTATAATCATGATTGATTTCTTAAAATTTTCTTTTCCACACTTCAGCCTCATTATTTACTTCTGTAATTCTTTATGTTATAACTTCACTTCTAGTCTACTCAATTAAGATTCTTAATTTCTCATTCTCATCTTCTAGTTCATGAACCTAAAATTTAAATTTAACATTTACTCTTGTATTATCCATTTCTTTTACTATTTACACTTCTTTCTTCTTTTCTAATTCTGCAATAAGTGATTATAAATATAGCACTTCATCTCTCCAAGGTGCTTCAATTTCTTCTCTTGATACTACTCCTAATCTTACTACTGCTTATTATTATGGACCACAAGATGATTGACCACAAGGTGTACAACATTATTAAGTCTAACCACAACCTCCAAGTAATATAGATTATCCTGGGATCTATTAAGTTTACAATTAGTAATTTGTGCTTAACACCCTGCTTGAGTAAGAATTTTATTTTCCTTTTTTATGCCAAAATTAATATGTTTATGGTCTCTCTGATCTAGTATATTTTGTCGTCTTCAATTAAACAACAGTTATAGTACATATTGAGTTTATGGAAGAGTAACTTATTTCTGTTCTTCTACAAATGATTCGTGTCTAATTGTTGTGTAATTACTCATATCTTTAATATTTATTTCTTTAATTAATTATGGATAAAGTGGAGCCTGAATGTATACTCTGTGTTTAAGATGCTGAAATCATAGCATTAGGTCACTGTAATCATAAGACATTCTGTTACTAATGTATGATTAAAATGAGAGTCATTCGCAAAATTAAGACATGCCCTATTTGTAAACAAATCTTGGATAAATTAATTCTCACTGATAACCTCTAAGCTTAATATAGTGATTATTCTATCAATAATCTAATCCCAATCAATTATTCTGTAACTATCTTCATTTTAAACATTTCTAGAAAGATTCGAAAGATGTATTCTTTACAGATTCAGAATAAATCAAGTAAAAAATTGAGGGTTTAAACAACTTTAAATGTCCATTTGTAGATTGCCAAACTGATTAAAAAATAAATAACTTCAATCAATTGAAATTACACTTAAAAGTCGAACATATGCGTTTCTATTGGTAAGAATATTAATTATATTTTACAAGTGATGTATGTATTGAATAGAAAACATGTTTTTTGGGAGAATAATAATTATACTCAGAATATTAAGTTAGACATCATATTAATTATGGTGATGTTGATGAAGATTCAAATATCATTTTTAAACATCCATTTTGTAAATTTTGTAGGAAACATTTTTATGATGAAGAAAAATTTAAAGAACATTTAAATCTTGCCCATATAAATTGTAGTTTATGTGAAGACTAGAAATTCACTTTTTATAAAGATCATGGAAGTTATGAAAGGCATTTAAAGTTTTCACATTATTTATGTGAGGAACCAGAATGTAAATAAATGTTGGTGGTGTTTAAAACATCATGTGAATTAGATATGCATAAATAATAGAGTCATTGCAATGACCCAAGAATTAAAAAAATGTCTAATTTAAATTTATAATAAATAGCAGGATTTTATGAAGATCCAAAATAAAAAAAATAACTTAATGATAAAGAAGGAGAAGATTTTACAGATCAGTTTATTTCTCTTGAATAAACTAAATTAAGAGCTGTAGTGTAAATTGATCAACACAAAGATGAAAATATTGATTTTAGAGAATACATGTATGCAGACTATAATGATGAATAAGATAAATTAAGTGATTAAAGTGAAAAATTGCATTCATAATAAAATTTATGTCTAGAGGATTTACAATTAATTAAACCACATACACTTCCTCATATGAAATTTCAATCTTTTTTAACTAAATGCTCTTAGTTCTTTAAAGGATAGAAAAATAAAGATGAAATATTAAGAAAATAAATACAGCTGGTTGAATCAGAAAAAATAAGTGCTGAAAATTTTGTAAATAGCTTTATTAATATGTTTGAACCTAAAACAGGATTAAGATTAATTACATTTTATATGGCCATGAAAGATGTTAGAGATAACAAACCATTTTGGAAAATTTTAGATGATGCATATCTAAAAGAATTGAAAGCCCTACCAAGAAGAAATAATCCAATAATAATGATCTGTAAGACTTATTCAGAATTATTTATTAAATTATTGGATGAATTAAACAGAAATTTATTTAAAAGAATTGAAGATGGTGATTTGGTTAATTATTAAGATACTATAATGCCAAAAGAAAGAATATTTTAATTAATTGAGGTTCTTAGACATGTCAAAACTTCTGAAATGGGAAAATTTAAATTTGCTTTGAATTTTGGTCTCAGCACATAAGTACTTGAACATATTAAACATAAAATTCTTTTAGATGATTTTTCTAAAATTTAATGTAAGATGTTTATATTTTATCAATTAGAACATATATCATCCATATCAAATCATGATTTAGTTCCATTTTATCTTTATGTAAATTTGAGTATGAAGATTTTGAGAGGTGAACAAATTCACAAAGAAAAGAAAGATTTGAATGAGTGTGTTTATTAAGAATTTTTTTAGAATAACAAGAAGCTCTATAGTTTAATAAAAAAACCAGATAATATTGAAGCTAATAGACAATAATTTTTATCAAAATAACATAATTAGCTTAATAGAAATGGAATAGAAATGAATCCAGCTGATTTTCCTTCACTTTGTAATTCTATTTTTTATATTAATAGCTAAAGCTGAAAAGTAAGAATAAAATGTTGAGAAACAATCAAATTCAAAATAAATTGAACTTCCTCAATAATAGTATAAACAAGAAAAGAAATCTAAATAAAAATAATAATAAAATCAAGCAATTGGTAAATGGTAAACTAGTGGAGCAGCAATTTTTTAAAATCCATCCATAATTGAAGATTAATTTCCAAGCCTTGCTTCTAATAATAGTATAACTTTAAATATTTATACTTAGCTGAATCTCTTCAAAAAAATGTAAAATCTAATTATGGATAATTTTAAGAGGATGATAGTTTTGTTCCCTTAACTGATAATAAATCTGTTCTTAAAAATGAAGAAACAGAGTGGGATAGTAATCCTATAATACCAGTAATTAATAAAATTATTTACTAGAAAAAAAATACATAAATGAAAGAAGTGGGTTAAATAAAGAAAAAGAATAAAACCATACTTTAGATTTCAGGAGGTTTTAGATGATTTGTCTTATTATATTGAATGATGATTTGATTTGCTTTGGGAATACTCATTTGTTAATATTTTATTATTAATTCATAATAATATATCTTCACTTGCATTTTCGATATATAAAATTAAATAAAGCATTTTAGTTCTTTATTTAATTTTTTTGGAAGAAGTCTTAATAATTATTTTCAACATAGAATATATATTTATACTATGTTTAATTTATTCGCATTTAAAAAGAGTCACTAAAATGAGAATTAATCATTTTAAGCAAATCTCTCATGGTTTAATAAAAAACTATGTGATTGAAAAATATATGGATTATTTATTTATGAATTTAACTAAATCCATATATAAGAGAAAACATATAATTATTTATAAATGGATTTCTTATCACCTGACAATGCTTGTGGACAAAGTCTTTTGATTTTGGTTGCAAGAGGAAGTGCCATCTTAGCTGAAGTTTAGAGACTCTCTGAAAACATACCAAAGATTATTACTAGCAAAGCATAAGAATATAAAAAATATGAAAAAATCTTATTTGACTTTGAATACTTAAAAAACATTGATGTTCTTGAAGATGAGATCTAAAGAAACTAAGTATTATATAATCTTAAGTAGGATATTAATGAATTGGATGAAAATTTTAAGAAATCTTATTTACCATTAGTAGAAAGATTTTATAGATTATTTGAAAGCATCTATTTGTATTATTCAGACTTGATGGCATTTATACAAGAATTAGAGGAAGCAGTTTTTATGCAATATTCTGTTGAGACTGTATTGTAAGATCCAGAAGGAAAAAGGTTATTTGCGGAATCATTTTATTTATACGGATGCATGCTATTATTAATGGATATCTTAATTCCAGGTAAGGCAAGAGAAAAGCTTATCATTTCCTATTATAGATATAAGGGAGGCTAAACAGCAATCGAGTTCATTAATGAAGTGACTAAACTATGTGCTGAAACTGGATATACAAAAAATGGAACTCGCCCTGCCTTTTATCCTGAAGAGTATATGGCTAGATTTTAATTACCAGAAAAACTGATAACAGAAGTCATTAATTCTATCAAAGATGAAGACATCTATAAATTTACTAGCATATATCCATCAGCTGATCATAGATCTATCGCTTTATCAGTATAGGGATCAATGTTATATGTATTGTTGTTTTTCACTCCAACTATTTTAAATAATAAAAAGGTATCTAAAAATTATTAGAATTTAGTCTAAAATGAGAGAAATTGTTGACAAACATTTTTATGATTAATGGGTAATATCATTTTATTTGGGTTATTTTGTCGATTTATCTGAATAATGGAATCCATACCCAGCAGCTCGAGAAGCAATAAAAAACACCATTAATTTCGATTATATTTAAGAATTAGGAGCTTTCTATTAAACTAAACTAACAGAATAGATAAATAAAGTCTAAGAGTACCTTTATGAAGGATAAATGACTTAAGAATTTGTTCTTGACAAGATATCATCTTTAATGAATTGTGTTAGGGAAAGTAATATAGCCATTCGATGGATTTTACTGCATTCTAATACTAGTATTTCAAAAGCAAGAGACTTATTAAATAAGATTGATAAATAGGAGGTTTTATAGTTACTTTTATAAAGCTCAAAATTTGAAAATCGTTTATTGAAAGCTATTAAAGCCATCATTGATAATAAATAATAGTACTGGGATGAAGATAAAGTTAAATGTGTTGAGAGAATGCAAGAATTAGCTGATTATTTTAGTGGAAAGGCTTTGGGAAAAGTAAAAGCAGATGAATCATATATGTAATGGTTTACTGAAATGGGCAATTAAATATAATCTTTAAATTATAGTGATAGTACTCATGCTGGAAGAAAAATTTAAAGATTAATATAAGCATTAGAAGATATAGAATAATATCCTCAAATTTCTACATCTATATAAGTTAAGCATTATTTGAATGAAACAAGGAAAGATTTAACACATATGGTCAAAATTGTTCATATCAAGAGTACTTTACCTTCACATATTTCATATATTGCAGATTTCAGTTACTCATGGTAATGCTTAAAAGGATACAAGGATTTGATGTAAGCTAAAGTTTAGAGTAATCCTCATTCTGCTCTCAGTCTAAAAACTACTTTCTAGAAGTTATCTTCAATTTTAAATACCCCTACTATTCGTATTATCTAAGCTGGAAGTCCAGATTTAAATAGTGTCACAAAATACTATTCTGGGGAACTTGTAAAATTTGTCAAAGAAGTGCTTTAAATTATTCCGATTTAAGTTTTCGAAGTACTTTAAGATATTATTACTTTAATTACATCAGTGTTAAAACCACTTCCTTCTAGGATTAATAAAATAGAATTGAAAGATTATGCATAATATGAAGATAGAACACAAATTGCAAAATTAACAAATTCAATATCTGTCTTTACTGAATCGATTTTAACAGTTGATCCATATTTATTAGGATCAATAGAAGTGAATCCCAGAGAAATGCTTGATCAGGGGATTAGAAAAGAATTAATGGCATTAATTCATAAAATCCTTGATTCTTAATTGATTTTTCCCAAAAAAGATATTTCAGATTTCTAATCTAAATTATCAAAATTAGGAGAGGAGATAAATGGCTTCAAACTAGCTATGGAATAAATTTAAGATTTTGTTAATGCAAAAGGGCTAAAGATGTTTACTGAAGAATTTAATAGATTAATTGAATGCTACACTTCAATGGAACTTAAAGGTTTGATTACTGGAAATAAAGAGTATGAAGAATTAAGTTACGATGAAGATATTCCAATGCCAGATGAAAAAAGTAAGTAATATGGTGCTATAAATTTTATTGGAAGACTATTGAACTAAATAATATTGATCACTAATCCTAGAGAAATAGTATTTGTAGAATCAACATTAGGATTTTATGATAGCAACGGAAGAGATGTATTAAATCTTAAGACTATTGGATTAATATTAAAGTGTATAGGTGTTAGTGGATTGAATGGAATCGATTTACTACTTAGTTAACATTTATCAAAAACAGTTAAAGATATTGTGAAAATATTAAAGGCTGATTTAAACCAAGAAAATAGGAATACTATTGATACTCTAATTAAATAAGTTAGGTTATTTACAAATTATGATGAAAACTATGATAAGGTTTATAAATAATTGACAAAACAATTTAGACCTCTTATCTCTAAAATCCTTTATCCTCTCTAATAGATAGGATAATTCATTAATTTAAGAAAACTAATTTGCCTAGTTTTATAAATGAAGGCAAAAGTAGGATCGACCAAATTATTCTTATGTTTAGAAACTCTAAACAATACCATAATTAATGATTTTATAAATCGTTAGTATGATTCTTCTATGGAATCTGATATTAAAACTTAAATGGAAAATAACTTGCTTTTTGATCTAACAAAGTTATTTAATTATGTAGGATTATCTGATCCTATAAGAAAAATATATGCATTATGCGAAATGCCTGAGTATAAATATACTAAATATTATTAGACATACTCCATTGATTTTAGCTTTAGTGGTTTTACATTAATTACCTTTAATGGATTTCGATCAAAAATTGAATTGCTTAGTAAAGAAAGCAAAGGATAATCAATTATAATATGAGCCAAATTGTTTATTGATGGGAATCATCGGATTTTTGAACCAATTTAATTAATTGCATTCCTCTCTATTTGTTTCATATCTAGGGTAGATTATTATAAACTATATAGATTTTACATTAAATCAACAATCTTCTTTATGTTATAATCGAAAGAACTACAAAAGCAGCCAGAGATTCTTGGAGACTTCTTTATGTTACTAACAGTAATTGAAGAGATATTCAGAATTAGAGAAGATAATTATGAAGTAAAGATTTTAATATAGATTAGAATTTTAAATAATTAATTCCTTTTGGATTATTTAACTATTTGAAAAGAGAGATGATAAAATGGTGAAAGAACAGTATTAAAACAAACATAAATATAAAATAAGGAATATTATTAATTATAATTGTATTATTTTTAAAATTAAATTTTCTGAATAAACCTAAAGAAATGTAAAATAAAGAAAGCACTGAATAGTAGAATTATTTAACAAATTTAGCGATCACTTATTTAAATTATTACTTATTGGTACTAGTGGAGTAGGAAAATCTTGCATGTTAATGAGATATGTCGATAATAATTTTACAAACAATTTTTATAACACAATAGGAGTGGATTTTGTAATTTATTATTTTAACAATTAGAAAATCAAATCGATATTCTTAGAGAATAAAAATATCAAGTTGTAAATTGTAAAATTATATTTCATTTTCTTAGTGGGATACAGCAGGTTAAGACAGATTTAGAACGATCACATGTAGTTATTATCGGTAATAATTATTTTAAAAATAGTGGAGCACATGGGATAATTATTGTTTATGATATAACAGACAGAGAATCATTTGACTCTGTGAAAATGTGGATGTCTGAAATTGATAAGTATACTAATTAAATTTACATAGATATGCTCAAGAAGATGTGATAAGAATGTTAGTTGGAAACAAATGTGATATGGAGGATAAAAGAGCTGTATCATATGAAGAGGGTGAAGCATTAGGTAACCAATTTTATCAATTTAAGCAAAACAACTGAAATTATAATTTATAGAAACATCAGCTAAATTATCAACCAATATTGAATAATCTTTTTTGACAATTGCAAAAAATGTTTTAGAAAAAAGTTAAAATTCTATAAAAGCAGAATCAGGCTAAAATATGAAAATAGGATAGATTACATCAACTTAAGTAATTGGCAATACAAATAAAAAAAGTTCACAATGTTGTTGAATTATAATTATTAAAATTAAACACGATTATGTTGGAAATTCGTTTCTTACCTTTTCTACTTCTCTTCACTTGTGCAATAATTATAGAAAGGCCTATTTCATAAATAGCTTGGTGTGGAGCTTCCATAATATACACTAGAGAAGATGAAACCATACCTCAATTTCAAGGTTTGGAAGAAGAAAAGACAATTTTTTTTATTACAGAAGCTCATCATATATATTAAAGTAATGGAACTGTTTGGAATTAAATTGAGGGTTTATTTGAAGATATACAAATTTCTCCTGCAGATTCACGTGTCATATTTTTATTTGGTCAAAATGGTTAGAAAAGCTATAGAACAAATGATTGTGGGGAAAATTTTGAGGAAATTGACACTGATGGCTTTTATGGGTTTAGATTAAATAAAATGAGTTGGAAATGGATGCTAGCATTTAAAAAATAATAATGTGATCATTTTGACATGGATTGTAGAGAACCATATAATAATTAATTGTTTTATTCTGAAGACGGTGCAAAAACTTGGTTACCATCATTTAAAAATTGTAGAGATGCATCATGGGATAAAATCATAGAAGACATTACAGTTCCAGATGAAAGGTCTATTGTATTATTTTCTTATGAAAATCAAACATAATTGATCTACTCTGATGATTTTACTAATTATCATACTTTAATGATTGGTGCTTAAGGTTACTATTAAACCACTAAATACCTTTTTATTTTAACATCTTCCAGTAATGGAGGATATGAATTACATTATGGTCATTCTAAATTGGAAGAATTTTAAGAGAAATTAGTGGAGTTACCATTATAAATTTTAAAAGAATATTCGTACACTGTCTTAGATACCGAAAATGGTAGGATATACTTATCTGTTTCCCATTATTAATAAGAATAATCAATAACTAATGTTTATATTAGTAATTAAATAGGATAAGATTTTTAAATTGTTTTAACAAATAATGTTAGATCTACCTAAGATGGAAATTGTGATTTTGAAAAACTTTTAGGCTTAACTTCAACTTATGTTGCGAATACTTATGACTAAAGAGATTAGAAAGATAAATCAACAATAATAAGTTTTAATGGAGGAAAGAAATGGGAATAAATAAAGGCTCCAAAATATGATTCAGAAGGGAACATCATTGAGTGTGGAGGGGAATGCTCTTTACATTTTGTTGGAAGAACTGAATCTTATCGATAAACTATTTATACAGTAGATCAAGCACCAGGTATTGTTTTAGGTGTCGGAAATGTTGGATTATTTATAACATAAGAATAAAATACATATATGTCAGCAGATGGAGGATAGAATTGGGTTGAAGTGAGAAAAGGATCTCATGTCTTTGAAATCGCCGATTTTGGAGGAGTTATTGTTATGGCCAAAGATTTTGAACCCACTAATGAAATTATTTATTCAATTGACTATGGGAAAACTTGGAAAACAAAAATTATTTATGATGATCTATTCATGGCCTAAAATTTAGTGACTGAAGCATCTGGAACCGTTAGATATTTTCTCATCTATGGTAAAACCGATAAAGGGGAAGGCATAATTTTAAAATTAGATTTTAGTGATATTTTTTCAAGAGAGTGTAAATCTAATTTGGATTATGATATCTGGAACTCAAAATGTATCGATGGTTCTTAAACAAAATACTATAGAAAAAAAGAAAATTCATAGTGTTTTAACCCTAAATAGATGATAACCAAAAAAATAATCGAACCTTGCCCTTGTAAAAGGGAAGATTGGATATGCGCTTCAGGCTATGCTAGTCTATTAGAGGGAGGAGATTGTTTACCTATTGTGAATATTTCTGATTATTGTGAACCAGGAAAAACATTTTTCAAAACTCAAGGATACATCAAATTAACTTAATGTTTAGGAGGGTATATTTTTGTATAATTAAATCAGTTTAGATTTAGGACCAATTGAAACTTAATGTCCAAAATTATTCAATTTGAACGAAATCCTTTTATATATAATAGTAATTGGATTTTTGATAGTTGTGATTTTAATAGGTTATGTAGCCATTAGAAGAGTGCTAACTTCTGAAGAAAAAAATCCCAATATCAATAAATATAATTAAATGGAGTTTTAGGAAGATGATGATGAAGAAGATTAACAATTATGAGTTTATATGTTTTATCTTAAATATAATTAATTTTCAATTTAAAATGCGAGCTTTATCTTAATTAATTTTTAAACAAGAACAGTATAGAGGTCAGTTTGATCTTTATCAAAGTATTTGGAAGAAATATTATACTTAAGATATTACTTGGTATTGGATTTTCTTCTGTTTACAATTATTATTCTAAGGTATTTCTAACTTCTGGCTAATAAAGAAACGAATTTTTTTTTGCATTTGATTCTTTACTTTCTTTTATTTGTACTATGTCATTTGCAAAAGTCAACAAGATTTATGATTAGGTTTTGAATGATCCTTCTGATTCATTTTATTTTGTCTTGTTGTAATTCTAAAATCCACATTTAAATCTGAGATATGAAAATTCAATTTCAATAGATTTATTTTTAGAATATTTAAAAGCAATCAGTCTATCCAACTTTAGGTACCATTTAAATCTAATTTTGAAATTTTACGATTATTAATAATACAAATTCTTTATGTGTAAAGTATTTGGAAAATTTAATTCAAAACTAATAATTAATTTTATAGTTTTTAAGCAGTTTGCTATGCTATGCTATAATCCTTTCTCTATATTAATCATTGAAAATTTTAGCATACAATTTCAATAAATTCAAAAGATTGCATGTCTTACATCATTTAAATTTTACCACTAGATGATAACTTAAGGAAATTCATTTTTATAGTGCTATTCTTTTTCTTTCAACTTTATATTCAATAAAAATAACTAGCATTTATACATTAAAAAACAATTATTTCCAGAAGATTATTTATGTGATTTGCATAATTAGAATTTAAAACTTCAAATGAGCATTTGCCAGGCTGAACTTTTTCTTTTAAACATTCATTTAATACATATTGTTCTAATTTTTTCCATAATATCTCTTTTGAACACATTTACATAATCAAAGTTTAAAAGGTAAATATTATGATGATGATTTTTTCTTTTTTAAGAGAATATCTATATCACATCCCTCATACTAACATTTAACAATTATATTAACATGATTTAACACGGAAAAATAATTAGGACAACTTTCACATCCAATTGGATAAAAATGAATATTTCTAAACAAATCAGAGATCTGCAAAGCTCTTATATTTATGAACTTTTTTTAACTAACTTATCGAATCTTAAAACTTACATATATTAATTATAATTAATTACAATTTATGAGCATATAAGAATTTATTGCCAATAAAAAAATGTTGGATGTAGAATGGAGATTTTCAAGTTTATAATTAATATTATTTCAGTTGCTACTGCTAATAGTTCTAAAGAAAACTATAGTGATTGCTTTTTATAACTTAAGATCAAAACAATTGATAAAAATATGATTGAAGAAACTACTCATTTTGAATTAACATTAGCATAATTTAATGAATTGTTTACTGAAATTGAGAAGGTGAAGAATCTAATGAATTTAATTAAATGAAAAATATATTATTTATAGAATCCAATAATATTGAATACATATGGTAAGTATAATTAATAACAAAAATTACATTTAATTCTAATTCAAATTAATCCCATTAATTCAAGAAGATCAAGAATATCTTAACTCATTATTGAAACATCATTTAAAGCACTTTCCAAGGCAATTATTTCTTTTTGGTTTTTGAATTCTGTCACAATTACTTGCATGTATAATATATAACTGCTATCTTCTTTATTTTGGACATCACTTAGTATTTGTTTAATTGTTGAAAATAGGAGCAACTCTTTTATATATTATGTCCAATATTAGAGGATTTAGCCTAGTGCTTACTACATGTACTTCTAATTATATCTAAGGGCACCTTCTATAATTTAATAGTTAATTCTGAAATTTCTTTTTTATCATTTTATCTTTTTATATTCAGCTATTCTACAATCTTTTCCAATTCTGATATGTTAATAATGGATTATGATTCCACTTAATCAATTTTTCTATTTTTTTTAATAATATGTGCTTTTCCAATATATTTATTGTGTTTTGTTGATCATGTTTAATTAATTCTAATTACTAAATTTTGAGCTACTTTTGTTACACATTGAATTAATTTAAAAGTTTTTCTCTCTAATCTTGCGAATATTCTAATTTTTCTAGTTTTTGTTTCAACTCATGTAGCTCAGAATTAGCTTTGCTAATTTCATTATTAATACAATTTTTTATTCCGACAAATGTTATTTGCTTGATCACAAATCAAATTCTAATTTCTTTATTGTATTTTTATATCTTGTTCTTTTAACTCAAATAATTACAATTTGCCTTCTCTTTATTCATATTTTTTGGTTTGTTGCTATAGATGGAATTTTAATTCTCTTTTAGCAATCTTTTTATTTTTAATCTTAATCTTATTTAATCTTTTCATACAACACCCTACTTTCTAATTCTTTAGTTTTAGAATTGATATCAACAGAAAAATTATAAATTAAATTAATTTAAATGGTTTCAAGTTCTTAGTTATGCTCAAGTGATAATTGTATATGCGTATTTCCATCTTTTATATATTTGGATTATTTTAGTTTTTAAAGAGAACTCTTATGTTTCTCTTCGGCTTCTAATGCCACTTATAGATTATCATTCTCCTCCTGCAATCTTTAAATTTCTTCACAAATTTTTTTACATTAATTTATACGTTTGATTAAATCTTCATCGTGCTAATTGGTTCTTACTGTTTAAATCAAGATATCCTTATTCTCTTTAGGTTAACACTTCAAATAAATTACCTGATATTGCTACTGAATGAATTCTTTCTCTTAAACATTGCGTTCTAACTAAATAATCTTATACTATTTTCAATTTCAAGTTCCTCTAAATGATTTTATAATTTCCTAATATTATCTAGTATTTTGTTTTGTCACTTTCTATAAACTCTTATTACTAAGATACCTCAAAAGATAGACTAATGAATAGAATATTTATAGACTTGTGTATAGTTTCCTTTTATTGTGTGAAATTCATTTTCTGAAAATCATTTGAAATTTCATATTCCCCTATTTAAAAAAATTCCTCAACTGACATTATTTTTTGTTTAATCAATGATTTCTTCCTTTCTTTTTCTATTAGCAATACTTAAACATTAAATTTTAATTGAATAAATTTAACAATTATTTTAGATGGAAACTAATTACTAAAAAGAAACTAAAAGACCTTAATAGGGTAAATTTTTATTTACTATATAGTTATCAAAATGGCGAAATTAAACAACAATTATAAAGAACCTGAGGACACATATGAGCCAAAAAGAAGAGTAAAAAATTAGAGTACATTTTGTTCATTAAACTTAGTATAATAATTAAATGAGGATTCTTCAACTTTTAATGGAATCGAGTATTTTGAAAGCCTATAATCAAAATAACTAAGTGAAAAGAAAGAAAAGACTCCTTTAAAATTAGAGAGTGTGTCTTCAATTTTGGCTAAAGGATCCTTAAGGGAAAGATTCTCTAATCTTCATTTGATTTCTTCTATTGATAAAATGCTTATGCATAGTAAATATTCCAGCTTGTGTCACTTTTTCAAAGAAATTGATGAAATGCTTTTATTTCTCCAAAGCCAACAAAAACCGCCATTCTTAAATACAATTTAAGAATTATTGAGCCAAAATTCTAAAATTAAAGTCACTTAATAAATTATTCAATAAATATTGGAAATATTTCCAAATGCTTATGATGTTAATTGGTCTTTGAATGAAAAATTAATCAGATTAGATAGGAGTGATTTAATCATAAAGGCAAATATAAAATCCCATGTTTAGTTGGGAGAACGATTAAATTATTTTAAATAATTGATGTTTGACTACATATAAAAAAATGGAGAACAAATTGGTTTAGCAGTTTTGCCTCAAAATCCATTTTTTTTAAATTTACAAACTAAACCTGAAACAACAGATGCTTTAACTAAATAAATCTAACTATAAACTTAAAAACATGAAATTCAAAGTCAAGTATCTAAAGAGCCAACATATTCTAAAGTCAGTTAAAATTTAATCGAAAAATTGAAATAAAAAAAGAAACTAGAGATTGTTCAAACTGATCATTCAGCACCAAAAAAGTAATTAATAGCTATATCCTCTTTGATTCATTAATATTTTCTTATTAGAGATGTATCAAACATGTTTTTAACAAACATAGTCAAATACAGTCTAAATAGTTTAAAACAATTTATTCTAGATGAAAATTAATTAAAAACTTATATTGATTAATTAATAAAATTATGTCCACATTGGATTCAACTTATTGACAATCAGAATGGCTAAATTTTAAGGTTAAATAAGGAAATAGATTTACCTTCAATTATAAGGTCTATTGAATAAATGTGAATAAAGACTCTTTAATTAAAAGTTTGAATTATAAAATTACAGTATTACTATATATCATCAAGAACTATCTTCTAGCACTATTAAAGATTCTTTGACTTGTCCTTTTAAAGACATTATAACAAGTTCATATTTTTTCATCTCCTTACTTAATTTCTTAGTCTAAATCTTTCCTATAAGAACTGAAATTGCAGGATTACGTAAACTTTAGTTAAATTATGATTTGTAGATTTCATTTAGTTATTATGCAATTTATTCTAATTTCCATTCAAAAGGAATTGAGCTAATATCTACATATATTTCTCTTTCATCAAATTGCCCATTAATTATCACTCTTATATTTTAAACTTGTTTCTAAATTTAAATTTAACTTTACTAATTCTTTTTCTGAATATTTAGACATCATTTCTATTATTTCCTAATTATCTTGTTATTAATTAGTATTAGCTGTTAACTCAAAAAAAGTGATACTTTTCCTTCTTTTTTAACTTTATATTTCACTGCCTTAGCCTTATATTTAATCATCTTCAAGTTTCTCCTCAATTACATTTGTAGATGATGGAGAACAAATAGGCATTTTTATTGATCTTTTTTCATAGATAACACTTCTATTTTCTACTCTTTTTTCAGGAGCGACAGATGATCTCTTTACATAGTTACTTGTTCTAACAGATGAGTAAGTTCTCTCAACAATTTTTCCATCGACAGGGGCTTATTTTTAGGGACTAGCTAACTTTCGCAAAGGTAAAGCTGTGGCAAAATGCTAATTATAAGATTGTTTGCTAATTTGTATTTATTCGATTATACACTTAAATTAAAGGTTTAAGATTAGCCGATGAAGTGCTATCATTAGCTGATAAATCACACTCTTTAGATTTATATTTAAAACTTTATGTAGTTGACTTTGCTCCAGATGCTTCCTTAACATATCTAATTCTTTAACCTGAAGATGTGTTCAACATAGAAAAAATTATTTCTGATTAATATAAAATAAATTTCAATTTCCTAATGGAGAGTGAATTAACTGGAACCAATCATAAAGCTGTTTAAGGTTGCGATTTGATAATCATGGGCAGGAACCCCTTTAACAGTAATTAATTGAACCATAAGAACCCAAAATACAAATGGAAGGGTTTTTCGAAAAAATTAAGAATTAATTTAATGATCTGCTTTAACCATCTGATAAAGAAGTTGAATAAAGGATCATTTATTTAAATAGGTCTATCCTCAAAATAATTTGCCAAATATAGTAAAAAACCAAAAGTACTATATTTTGCCATTTATGGTGCTCTATCAATAGTTTAAATTTTGTTAATCACGCTATCATAATTTATTCCTAGCTTAAAGTAGGATTTTTATTTAGTTATGTTGCTCCATTTACATTCGTATTGATATTAACATTACTTAAAGAAGCATATGATGATTTTTACAGATATAAAAGAGATAAATATGCAAATTCACAAGTATACACCTAGATCGAAAAAGATAAAACAATAAAACTATAAAGCTGGCAATTAAAAGTTGGAGACATTATTGAGGTTCATGCAAATTAAAGAATACCTGCCGATTTAATGTTGCTCCATACAAATGATATAACAGGAACAGTTTTCATTAGAGCAGATTAATTAAATGGAGAAACAGACTGGAAATTATGTAAAGCCATAAGACATACTTAAAATTTTGGTTAAAATAAAATTTAACAACTCTTAATGCATCAATTACTGCGAACCAATAATTAAAAAATATTTGACAGAGGATAATCTTAAAATTTTTACTACTTAATATGAGAAGGCAAAGAATTAAACGGGAGAAAGAGAGGCTAGCTGTTCAAAATTTTTGGACTCTTATGAGAATGATTTGGAATTATTGGAATTAATAGGAGTTGAAGATATGCTTTAGAAAGTCATTGATGCAACATTAGAATCTTTGAAAAATGCAGGAATATAAATCTGGATGTTAACTGGAGATAAAGTGGAAACAGCTTAATGTATAGCAATTTCAACTGGATTGAAAAGTCCTACTTAAGAAATGTTTGTAATTAAGGATATAGAAGACTCTTTAATCCTAAAAAATGAGCTTAATTAATTTGCTCTAAAAAATAATAGCGTTCTAGTTTTAGATGGATAATCCTTAAAAGTTTCTCTTGAGTTTCAGTATACTGCATTTTTTCATGTAGCTTTAAATTCTCATGCTGTAGTCTGTTGCAGATTCTCACCACTGAATTGATTAAAGAGCAGACTTAAAAAATAGTTTTATGTATTGGAGATGGTGGGAATGATGTAGCTATGATTTAAGCTGCTGATGTTGGAGTCGAATTAGTGGGCAAAGAAGGAAAATAAGTAGCTCTAGCAAGCGAATTTTCCGTTTTAAGTTTAAGTATTTAGCTGTTTTATTATTATGGCATGGTAGATTGGCTTATAAAAGAATATCTGAAATGGCTTAATTCGTCATGCATAGAGGATTAGTTATTGCCTCTAGATAAACCATATTCTCGATTGTTTTATATTTTGTATTTATTCCTATCTATAATGGTTGGTTGATGTTAGAATATGGCACAGTTTAACACTATTTACTGTTTTTTGTTATATTTTTGATTAAGATGTAACTAAAGAAAAAGCTATCGAATACACAGAACTATATATAGCTTTACTAAAAGGCAGAGAGTTAAAAGTAAAGAAATTTTTGCTCTGGTTATTTAAATCTGTTTATTAAGGTAATCATTTAAACAATTATTTTAGCTGCTGTTATTATGGTTTATAGTTTTGATGTCTTCCAAAATACATTTCTTTATTTAGTTTCAGTAACATTTAGTAGTTTAATAGTAGCTGAATTATTAAATGTCTTTACAGAAGTGAATAATTTTAGATTTATAATGTTTATTGGAAAGATGTTCACTTTAGTAGTATACAGGATCAATTATTTTTTTATAGAATTAGATAAATTTAGTAGGTATTGATTAAAAATTCATCATAAATGTCCTAATTTTAATAACCATTAGTTGGTTTCCATTTCATATAATTAATTAAAACTAAGAAAATGGGATACCTCAGAATTAGACAAGATAATGTAAAAAATAGAATTAGAAAGTGATATAATTTATAATCATGTTTTTTTATAAGTATTTAATATACGATCATATGGCCGAGTGGACTAAGGCGCTGCATGGCTGCAGTCCGATAGGGCGAGGGTTCGAATCCCTCTGTGGTCAAATTTTTTTATTTATATCTTCATTAAAAATCTAAGATCAAAATTCCATTATTCTTTCTAAATTTAGATAAGTTTATTTAGAAATTGAATAAATCACTTAGCGTAAAAACAAGTATGAAAAAATAGTAAATGAAAATATAAAAAAATAGATGGAATGAAAATAATTAAAATTAAATTTGTGAATGTTTATATTGAAGGGTAAAGGACTTATTTTAGTTTACCAATTCAAAATTTTACAAAATATTATAATAATTTTTAAAAATGTATTTAAAAATGGAATGAATAAAGTATAGTGACTCAATTTCAGCTCCAAAGTTATTCCATTGTATTAATTAATGCATTCTAAATATAATCATTAATAAGGTCCATGATTTGAATAAATATTTCCTCTTTGGTTTATAAAGCATTAATAATTATAAATTATTCTTCTTGAGCCATTTTATCAAAAACTTCTTAAACCTATTACTAAAATTCTTATTTTTCATATCGTTCTGCTCCAAAATCACCTCTATCCTTCAATTATTTGATTGGGGCTCTTAAGTATATTACTAGATCTGGTTTTGGTAAACCTGAATCACATTGCTTACACCATTGAATTGGAAGTCCTTTTGCAGAAGAAAATGCCACTCCAGAATATGCATATCTATCACAAACTATATTGATTCCTTTATTTAATGTTTCGATTATGGTATTTCTAATTATTTTTATATTTAATACTAAGCTTCCCATCTATTTGCTGAAAATAAAAGATGAATCACTTAATCATTAATATCTCTTTTTCCTTTCAAATAATCTGATATGATTGAACCCATCGAAGTACTTCTGTCTGGAAATTGCATTTTTTTTGCTTCAAGAGCTTCACATAATAATTCAGTTTATGTAGATTTGCCACATTTATCTAATCCTTCAAGAACTATGAATAATCCTCTCTTGTTATTTTTCATTATAATATTTAAGTTTTCAAAAAAATAATTGGCGGGTTAAGAAATTAGAGCATAATAAACAAATTATAAAAATGAATTTGAATTATCAAAAAAAGTTGATAACATTGTTAATCAAAAATCTAATTAAACTTTTTTGACTCTTACTTTTTATATTTGGAATCTTTTTGTATTTTTTATAGATTTATTTCACTTTTTTATCGTCCAAATCATCTTCAAATAATTCTTTTAATTCTATTTTCTGATACATTTGAACATCATATTAGGTTACAAGACTAATTTCCTTTCTGTATTTTCCAGCTCTTGCAGTTCTACCCTCTTTATAAATATATTGATTTGTATTTTATTGAATACGATAATACCTACATAAAAAAGGATTTTTGAAATAATTAATTGCAACCTCTCATTTAGTAATTATTTAGTAATTGATACCTTATAGTCGCTATTTTTTCAAATTTAATGCCATCTTTCAATTAAATCTTGAATAATTTTATAAATAGAAACTCAATCAGAAACTTGCTAAAGGAGAATTTTATAATTAGAATATACAGAAAAATATTGGATTAAATGGGTTAGAAATATCTTAACTTTGAAGAAACAAGAAATTATAGGATAAAATTTCTTGGTATTGATAGCCAAAAGTTCAAATAATTGTATACAATTAATTCTGATAACAATTTTGCATTGAAAATGTAAATCTACCTATGAAAATTAATGAAAATTCAGTTAATAATTAAATTCTTAAATTTTTTTTATCCAAATAATGGATAAAGAGCACCAAACTTATAAATCTTAACGCATTTAGTTACCAATAGATTGATTTAGATTTTCACTCAAATTATTGTCCAATAAAGAATCATTATCTGCAACACTGCTCTAAATGTGAATTGTGTGGGATGGAACAATCTAGCTTGTATAATAATAAATACAGCAAAAAGAGTTATAACATAAAATTTAATTTCATTTAATAAATTTCAAGAAAGGAATTTAAAAGAAAATTATAAAAATTTATTGAACGAATCAATTTCTGGCTGCTCTTTAATGTCTTAATTTAATTTCAAAATTCATTATTCAGATCTTTTTCCTATTTGATAATTTTTTTTCGAATATATTCATCCCTTGCAAATTTAATTGTATTTTAAAGTATATTTAAGATTCTAAGTAATTAATATTTGATATATATTTATTTA